>OX451217.1:116854694-117062073 GCA_949628195.1 Phasia obesa
CATAAGCTAGCTTAAGCCAACTTAAGCAACTGTGCAATTACATATAAATCATATGTGGCAAACTATAATGTACTTAACAACACTTTTCGTTAAGTTTCGTCAAATGTCATTTGCTTAAGCAAAGTCCGAAACCGATCGCACATTCCGTACGGAAATAGCTGTTTGTGCTTTGTGTTTTACATATGAATGTACATTCGTAAAAAATTGCAATGGAGAACGAAAGTGAACAAATTGTATCTAAATTTAATATAAAATGTTTAAAAAAATAAATTTCTATAAGAAAAAAGGTAGGCGTTGTATAATAATCGTAATTAAAAAGAAAGAGCCTTTTATTGTTTATGAGTTGAGTGATGCACACCGCTGTATTTTTTGGTACTTTTGGCCAAAATTACACAAACAGCAAAAAATGTTAAATTTTTCATTCGAAATTTCCTTAAAACTAATTAATTTTCTTAAAAATTATTATTAATTTGTATATGAGCCCTTGATTTTGAAAGTGATATAAGACAAAAAATTTTTAAAATCTAGTTTATCAGCAATTTCATAACAAATCCTAATAAAGTAACATAATCTGAAGTAATTCACAGTATGCTATGAAAATTAAGTTGATAAATTGAGTTTATTTTTTGGTTGGTAAACAAATTACAATAACTGTATATTTTAATAGTGGTTTAAGTCAGTCTGCTTTCAAAGTTTGGCAAAATAATTATTAGTAATGTTGTCATGTCTCCAGTTATGATCAGGTAAGCCTATTAATGTAAAATCACTATTTATAATTAATTGTAGACATTATACGGCGAAGAAGAATAAGTTATTTAATAGAATTATGTAAAAAGAGAAACCCATTTTTGGTACAACAAATGGCTCGGAAAGATTTCATTTCGACGAAATAACTGAGAGAATCAACGACTAATAGAAAGAGAAACACCAATGGAGAAGCTGTATCTTATCTAAAAATACAATGGATTAGATTTCTAAAAAAAAATCTTCATAGAAAATGTTTTATAAAACTTCTTTGGATGACAATTCCGAATTCAAAGTGTTAGACCTTTCAACCAAAAGAGGAAGGCCAATAATATATGAAAATGTTGATTTGCTTTCACTATATACAACCGTCAGACCAATAACAGAAGAAAAAAAGATATGATGATTTACTACCCTATATCCCACCAATTTTCCACAAGCTCTTTATTTTCCCTAAATACTAAAAATAAATTACTTAATTACAATGTAATGCTTTTGAATAAAATTTCTAACAAAAAATTATTCTTGATGGTTTAAGTCATGCAGTTAAATTTGAAAGTCATTTCAACCTTTTAAAACCACACTACCTTTCGAAAATGGTTATAATATTCACAATCATAATAAATACTCTTTTGTTGGCAATATTTAATTGCCAAAATATTTTATTCCATAATACAAAAATATTTTTTAAACCTTAAAATACAAACCTCTTAATATCTCGAAACATAAAATATATGACTTATACCACTATCATAATCAAGGGCCCATATGAATGGTATTAAGTATATCTAATATGTTTATTTAACACCTTTTTGTTAATAAATTTCATTTATTGAGAAAAAAAGTATTATTGAGAAAAAAGTATTATTTTGCAAAAGTACGAATAAAACAAATATGCAACTGTGGCATAATAGTTTCTAGATTCATGTAAGTACATTGTAGCAACCTAAAAGTCTGCAATAAGTTGCTTAAGCATTTGACAGACTTTTCGTTCATTTTTTGACATTAGCTTAAGCCAGCTTATGCATATTATAGTTGGGCCTAAAGAGTATACGTGTGATTGTTTTAGCACAATTGTGCTATGAAATGTTTAAAGGCCCAACTATAATATGCATAAGCTAGCTTAAGCCAACTTAAGCAACTGTGCAATTACATATAAATCATATGTGGCAAACTATAATGTACTTAACAACACTTTTCGTTAAGTTTCGTCAAATGTCATTTGCTTAAGCAAAGTCCGAAACCGATCGCACATTCCGTACGGAAACAGCTGTTTGTGCTTTGTGTTTTATATATGAATGTACATTCATAAAAAATTACAATGGAGAACGAAAGTACACAAATTATATTTAAATTTAATATAAAATGAATAAAAAATAAATTTCTATAAGAAAAAAGGTAGGCGTTGTATAATAATCGTAATTAAAAAGAAAGAGCATTTTATTGTTTATGAGTTGAGTAATGCACACCGCTGTATTTTTTAGTACTTTTTACCAAAATTACACAAACAGCAAAAAATGTTTAATTTTTCTTTCGAAATTTTCTTAAAACTATTAAAAATAATTATTAATTTGTATATAAATGGTATTAGGTATATAAAATATGTTTATTTAAGACCTTTTTGTTAACAAATTTCATATATTAAAAAAAAATTATCATTTTGCAAAAGTACTAATAAAACAAATGTGCAACTGTGTCATAATAGTTTTTAGATTCATGTAAGTACATTGTAGCCACCTAAAAGTCTTCAATATGTTACTTAAGCATTTGACAGACTTTTCGTTCATTTTTGATATTATAGTTGGGCCTTAACTCTGATATAGATATACTTTGATATTAGCCAATCATAAAGCCTCTTTCTCTCTTAATTTGCTAAAAAATGTGTCTTGGCAACTCCGTAAACACTCAGAAGGAAAAACTTATTTTATTTGTTCATTCTATTCTTATTTCCATCTTTGTATGTACTTTTGAAAAATATATAAAAAGTTTCCAAAAATAAATTTGGTCGAATTTCGACCACAGGGCAAACTCTAGTTCTCTTGAAAGTCTGCTTAGAAATATTTAAAAAGTTGTTTCATTAAATATATAATACCAACACAATTTTCTAAAATCAAGGTACAAATTAATTAGGGGAATTAGAAGGTTAAGTAAAACAAAGGGTGTCTTGCCTTACATCATGGAATTTTTCGACAAAAACTTGCTAATCGTTTTCCTAAAATGTCTATATAAATTAACTGTGTGTATGTTTCGTTATTTTCAAGAATTAGTTAAAGTAATTTCAAATAGACCCAAGTAAAGTGCTCCATATTGGAATATCTAATATCTATACATATAATAAAACAGTAACTTATTTCCTATCTGTCTTGTTGGCATCACGTAAAAACTACTGGATGGATTTTAACATAATTTTGGGAAGAGGCAACTTAATATCCGCATTGAAATATAGGATATTTTTTTTTTCAAAAATATCTTAATTGAGGCATATGAGTAAAATTACGAATAATTTAAAGGTACTGCATACTTTACAACGTCTTTTATTTTTGAAAGCGGGATATTTTAAACATCTTTTACAAAGCTTTACAATAAATTTTAGAATTTTATACAGGGATGGGTACCTTTATATAAAGAAAATACGTATACGCGAAGTACTATAAAAGTAAGACTCTTAAAGTTTGGTTTACAAATAAAATAAAATCGAACAAAATGTTGTCAGGACGCACACAACGTGTGTGGGCTCAGCTAGTCTAATATAAATTTAAAATTTGAATAAATGGGTTATTCCATGTCAAATCAGCAAGGCACTCAAAATGACTATTTCAGATCAGTGTTGGGTTTTGACAATAAAATTGTACCAAATCAGCATCAATTTTACAAAAATTTGGCATTAAGTAAAAAAAAAAAATCAAAACATGCAGACGTGCAGTACCTCGACATTAAAAAAGGATAAAACAAAAGTTTTTATACTAGGGTATTGTAAATTAATGATGATTGACCTTGATTCCTTGAATTTCTGTTGCTGTGCTTGCAACTTCCCCAAAGTCACCGGATCTTAATCTGATAGAGTATCCCTGTAGTGCGATTCACTATTAAATTTTAACGATTCTTGACTCGTTAAAAAAATTTAACAACAAAACGAAAGACTTTGCTATTCAGAAATGCTTTTTAATAACATTTGATGTTGTTATAAATCAGCTGTTTTTCTTAACAAGTCGAGTATTGTTAATTTAACTGCAACTAGTTTTGTGTCGTTTACTTTATCAAAATATCAAAAGATAAAGTCGGCCATTAGATGTATAATGTAAAATATTCTAACCCCCATATTTATAAAAAATAAAAAATATTTGTAATCTATTTTAGAAATAATTTTTCATATAAAAGTTATATTAAAATACATTTCAAATAAGTTTTATTTTTTATAAATATGGGGGTAAATAATTTATAATTTATAATTATATTTATAATTAAAACACATACATATGTATTTTACCTACCTTATAAAAATGAATTTAAACAATTTTTTAGAAATAAAATTAAAAAAGAACAAAAAATGAAGCACTTTTGTGGAAAGTTTTGTATATTTTGTTTATTATTTTTCATTCCTCTTTGTTCTTTTCGCTATTTTGCCATTTTGTTTAGCAGCATTGCCATTTATTTTGGTTTGTATTTTTTATAAGTTAACCATAGGTTAGTGAATCGCAAATGCGTTAGTGCAAGCAAAAACCATGTTGATATATTTAACAAGTGTTAGATCGTTAAAAGTTAGTGAATTGCACTACTGGTGTTATTTTGAAGAATAATTAAAGAGTCATCTCATTACCAAAAAACACCCTACGAAAGAAGAGAAAATATATCACCTTAATAATGCCGGAGGATACGCAAAAACATTCAAAGTTCAGCAAAAAGGCCTTGTAACTAAATTGTGTATAATTTATTAATAATAGGGTTATTTAAGTAAATAATAAAAATCCTCAATATAAATGAAGAATTTTTTAATTTAGTTAGTTTTAGACTAAGTTGGAGAACTATGAAATTAGAAATTTTTTTTATTGTAAAAAAAAGTTGAAAAATAATAAATTATTGATTAGATGAAAAAATGTATTGGTACAATTGTACCACAAATCACAACACTGCTTTAGATTTCATTAAAACTTTTGCTATTCGTATTTGTTATATTCTTTGACTCCCTGAATTCAAACATGATTTGAAAAAAATTATACCTCGCTCAATTTTTTAGCTATACAGTTATGAAAATCAGTGTTGCCACGACCAAAAAAATTTACAACCAAATTTTTTTTAAAAATGTAACCAAATGGGGGAAAAAATAACCAAAATTAAAAATTATTTTGATTTATTTCAATTAAATTTGGGTTTTTTTATTTCACATTTTAATACAAAAAAAGTACGCTTTAGTAAAAAAAAAAAAATAATAAATAAGAAAAGATATAGTTTTTAGTATCCCATGGTAGATTATTAGCTAAAGGCCATGATTCATTATCATACGCAGTCGTACGATCTGTCAAAAATAGCATGTGTGCTAAAAAAGTATGATAGTGTTGATTAGAAATGTATGTATGTGACAGACTTTTTGACACGTTTATAAGATTTGATAACATAGTGCCTACCACTGGAATAAATTTGTCTTGAGAAAAGTCAAACTTCATATACATAAAAAAAAACCTGTATTAAAAATAATTTTTTTATAGGAAGTTTGACCTTTATCAAGAAAAATTTATGTAACCTTTTGAAAAAATTCATAAAGTATTTTTTCCAGGCGATCAAAGTAATTAATTCGTACGATTGTGTAGAATAGTGAATGCTAGCCTACATTACTCATGTGTTGTCGAGACAATGAAATAAATACTCGTACATTGCAATGTTAAACAAATATATGTAATATCATATATTTGTTTAACATACGTATATGCATATCAGGTACGTAGCGTGTATACTCTGACATCAAAAAATTTTGGTGAGAAAGAAAGTAACCAATTAAAAAAAAAAGTAAACATCTACACATCAGGACAAAAAATAACAAATTTTTGTTAAAAGTAACCAAAACAGCAACGCTGACCAAAATAGGAAATCATCTCTCTTTTGCATATGTGGTCTAGGCTGCATTATAAAGAGTGAGGTTCCCTATTTTTTTTAAAGAAAAAAAAAAAAAAAAAAAAAACACAGATAATTAAAATTTATTGGAGAATGTTTATTACCATTTGAAAGAACAGTCTTTGGCATTTATTTTTTGAAGATTATGTCTATTCAATGTTGGCCGTTGCTACGTCGCAGATGGTCCATCTTGGTGGCCAATCGACCGGCCCAAAACGTGAAATGTTCTCTCTATAAATCCATTGATTGATGCGATGTGTGGGAAGTGTGCCGTCTTGCTGAAACCAAATGTCGCCGAGATCACGAGCTTCAATTTCAGGCATCAAATAGTCTGTTATCATGGCACGAGAACGTTCGCTATTGGATGAAGTGGCTTTAGGTTGCCCTTCGTTCCAAATGCGGCAATTTTGTTTGTTTACATACCCATTAAGCCAGAAATGGGACTCATCGCAAAAAAAGGTCCCCGAAACACATTCCTCACAGAACGTGAATTTTCTTAATAAAGTTGAACGATTTATAAACGTTGTTTAGGCGTAAGTCTTTCCATTATGAAATGCTAACCAATACTAAACAAAAATAACATGACAGCATGACACGACTCACACGTGATCTGTCAAAAAATGGCTATTGAAAAAATTATCTCTACTTGAATCACCCATTATATTAACTCCAGTTCTATAAGGCCTAGGAAATTAAGTAAAAGCTAATTTTAAAGATTTATTTAAAAAAAAAAACAATTTTTTGAAATAGTGTTTATCAATTTTTTTTTATTTACATATCTGTTTTTAGTGAGTACACCAAAGAATATTTTGATTGGGACCATGGTGGGCTCAGAAGTTATGTTAAAAAACCTTCATATTTTCTTAGTTAAAAAAAATCTTACCGTAGACACAAATTGCTCTTTTCCAGTTTGCAACTGGTGTTTTTTTTGTTGACCAGTGTTAATATTTATTCAGTGACTGCCAGATTGGTGACAAAAGATTGTTGAGCCATTTAATTAAACCAGATGCAAAAATGACTACATTGTTTCGTGTAATTTTTGGTAGAGAAAACACAAATTCATCACCAAGGTTATTTGCCAAATTTTATGAATTTCCTTTGATGCGCAAATTTAAGTGCTGTTTTATAGTGCGTGTTTGACTGAAAGTTATTCATTTTATAATGTATAACTAAAATCGCTTTATTTACTTGCTTTTCAAATTAATGTACAATAAATATGCGCATAATTTTGGTTTACATTATAAAATTATGCATAAAATAATAAATCTGTTGTTTAAAACTTTTGCCTTAAAATTACATCAACTTTTCCAAAGGTCCTTTTACAAATAAATTTAATTTGTGTTCATTTAAGTACCAACAAACAAACAAGCAAACATCTGGAAAATGTTCGGTTCGGTGTATATGAGTATACAATGGCAATGATTTAAACCGTTGGTTATGTTTCTCGTTACAACCATTAGAACCTCACAAAACATTTAACCGCATCAAGTATTTGATGGTTTTAAAATTTTCATGGAAACGTTTTTCAGCTAGAAATTGTTTTAAAATTATCGTTTATAGTTTAAAGTGTTGCTTAAAAATATAGCAGATTTTAATAAAAAAAAGGTGGCTTAAACAAAACGAACTTTCAATAAAAATAACTTTCAAAAAAATAACTTTTAGCTAGATATTTTTACACCTCAGAAGTTAAGTTAAACCCCAACTTCATATCCAAAAACAAGTTCATAAAAACGCTAAAACTATAAACACAACTGTGGACCATACATATAACCAAAATAAATACAGCTTACTGCTGTTCGGTCTGATTACAACTACATAAACATAAGAACTAACTAATTATTATTCCTTTAAACTGACACCATGTAATATGTTTGGGTATGGCTACAGTTCAGTTTCATGTAGAGCATATTGTTAGTGACACAACATGATCCAAATCGTTTAACGCTTAAATGGAAAACATTTGTGAGCATTTGATTAAATATTTCAACAAAAAAATACATACGTATATATTCAGTATTCCTAATTGAGTTAAGGTAACAACCAATATAAAATGCTTTTGTTGTTTCATATTTTTTATTGTCCTTAATTATTTATGCACATTTTAATATAAAAATATATGAAATTAAATTGCTGGAAAATTAATGAAATTTAGCTACATTGTCAAAAACATTATACCTCGGTAAGCAATTTTGAAGTGCGAACAAATGGACTTTGATCTGCAGGTTTGTTTTATAGATATACTCGAACATATAATAAAATTGTAACAAGACCGTTTCTGTACATGACAAATTTTCAAAAAAACTTTGTTGCTGGTGGAGATAGTAATCGATATAGAATACAAAAAAAAAAAACAATTAGCAATTAACAATTAATTAATTAATATTTCAATTCCTATAAAATTTTATAAATAATTCTTTATCGTTATTTACTAAAAGACTTAAAAAACTTAAAAGAAAAACGAACACTCTGCACCACGGTTGTCAGATTAGGGGATTTTCCCCTAGATTATTTAGGGGATTTTTTTCATTTAGGGAAGAATTTGGGGGTTAACATTTGATAGGAGAAAAAATTGGGGGTTAAAAAAGGGGGAATTTTTTACATTTTACCAGAGCTTAATTGGTCTTATACTCTTTTTTGCAACCAATAAATTAAACTATTCAAACAACGTATTAGAAAGATAATTTTTGATAATATGTCATGAAAAAACAACAAAATTCGTACATAAGTAACGACCCAGTGGTAAAATTAAAAAGGCCTTCGCACTTCAGACCTTCTATAAGACATGCTGTAGACCTTCTCTCGGATCCTCATTTTTGCGTGCCTTCCATAAAAGGCCTTTTAGAAGACCTTGGCTCTTTCTTCTAAAAAATCCAGTACACATTCCTACTTCGCTTCTCTTAGTAGGGAAGTAGTACTCATTTTGTATGACAAATACATAATTTTCTATTTTTAGATATCTTATTTATAAAACACAAAAGTTCATTGAATTGCCTTTATCTACTTCATTGCTGCTTGAAATTGAGATGCTTCGATAGATTGATTGGCAGTGCGAATGTCTATCAGCCTAGAGGTTGACGGTTCGGATCCCAAAAATTTTAATATTTCAATTAAAAATAAAAATAAATTAAAAGTGCTTAGTTTTGCTTTTAGTTTTTGCTACAAAAACTCTTCTAAGAGACATTAAATCAAAGGCCTTCTAGCAGACAATTTTTGGAAGACCTTCTGGAACGCTAGTCGGCAGAAGGGACTGTGGACGGCCTGCTCCACAATGACAACCTGTGTAAAAAAGACATGAGAATGGAATGCGAACGGAATGGAAACAGAGGGTCTTGTGCCTCAAAAGAAGTAGTAAAGAGGCCTTCTAGAAGGCCTTCATACTCCTTCTGGGTATATTTGTATACACATACACAAGGCGAATCCATAACAGGTGATTGCAGTGGCGAAAAAGCTCATCATATGCATGAAATCGAAAAGTCAAACTCCATATAAAAAAAATTATAAACAAATTTTTTCTATATGAAATCTGACAACTGCAAAGGAGGCGAAAAAGCATGAATTCGCCCGTGCAATCACCTAGTATTAATTCGCCTTGCACATACATATCTATATTTATAATTTAGGGGATTTTTTTATTTAACAAATTTGGGTTTTATTTTTTGAAAATTACAGAAAAAAATTTATTTATGTAATCGAGAAAAATTATTTTTGGGGATTTAAAAAAAAAGCTTGATTTTAGGTTTTTTTTTATTTGCTTCTAGGGGAGAGAGAACAAAAATCTGGCACCCGCGCTCTGCGGGTCGTTCGTCGACATAATAAATATAAATAAACGTACGACGAATTTCGTCGTCGCATTGTGCGCGTTTTCATATACACAAATGTATTTCATTTTATTCGACTAATATTCGAAACGAAAAATTCGTCTTTCGTCCCACTTGTATTTATAGCATTAGCCAGATATTGTATTAAGTCGACGATTTTTCTAGGTCCTGAATGTTATGAATGAATTCACTCCGATCAAATCAATTAACGAATGCGGAAAACTGATGTTACTTACTTGATGATACTTACTTGAGTACATAATGAATATTAAACTATGACTTATTATATTAATGAGGTCCATATTGTGCCTCTGAATATAATTGCTAGTATTATCAATACATATGTTTAAAGGTTTTACGTCTATTTAAACTGGGAGATACCCGGTTTTAAAGCATTTCATTCAACTTTATTGAATATTAGCAATATACTTCAAACTGTTCGTTTTGTATTATTTTTATATTTATATTTTTATAATATATAAGTTACAAACAAAGTGTAGATGATTCTCAAATTCATTTTATTATTTAAAACTATCGAAATATATAAAAGCTCTTTGTGTAAATGATGAAACAAAAATCCCCAACATTTTTTGCAAAATGCCATAAAATTGTAAATATATTTTTCAATATGTACTTTTGCTTAAAACAAACCGAAAGTTTTATATTTAAATGTTTTGAATGCCACTTAAAAAAATATGTTGAAATCTAAGCAGTCATTTAATTATTTTTGATTTTATCAATTGAGCATAAATTTTTATCATTTAAATACATATTTACATAACAGCTTAAATATTTATTTGCTAAACCTAAAAGGCAATTAAAAATTTTTTTTAATCCAACAAAACGAAATACTGTTGGTCGATTTATTACAAGTTTTAAATAAAAAAAAAAACTAAAAAATAATTTAATTTCTATACATACGATTGTCGGAAAGAGATTGCAATGCAACAAGTTAAATATTGTGTTACTTTTATAAGTTATTAAAGTAAAAACGTTGAATCTTAGCTTTTCGACGTTCACCTTTTAAACTGTTTGTTGTTTTTTTCCGTTATTATATATGTACTAGCTGTGCCCGCTACGACGTGGGCGTCCTGACAATATTTTGCTCGATTTTGCTTGGAAAGTATTCCACACCAATTACTTTTATAGTGCTTCAGTTATGGTTTATTTATTTTTTTATATAAAGGTACCCTCCCTGGATAAAGTTCTAAAATTTATAAAAACAAATTCTAAAAATTATTGTAAACCTCAGTAAGAGGTGTTTCAAATATTTATATTCTTTAACAATGTAATTCCACAAAGTAAAAATACAAATTTTATTCAACTGGCGCCATCTGTTGCGCAATAGTTTTTAAAATATCCCACTTTCAGAAATAAGAGGGTGTGTTAAAGTTTAAGTTATCTGACAGGGCGAAATTCCTAGGTGTTATCCTAGACTCTAAGCTGTCATGGAATTTTAATGTTCAATTTAGAGCAAATAAAGCATCAACAGTTCTATATATGTATATCTGTATGAAGACCATAGGTAAAAACTGCGCCTACTAGCCTTTTAATGCAGTGGTAAAACCCATACTAATGTATGAGCGCTTTTATGGTAAGCTGTACTACGAAAGCCTAGCTTACATGCTGTAGTATAGTTAAAAAAGTACTACTCACCTCAGCCGTGATATCCACGGTTGCCATGCACGGTTGCCAGATTTTTTATTTCTCTCTCCCCTAAAAGCAAATAAAAAATCCCTAAAACCAAGCTTTTTTAAAAAAAATCCTCTAAAATAATTTTTCTCGATTACCTAAATACATTTTTTTCTGTAATTTTCAAAAAATAAAATCCAAATTTATTAAATAAAAAAATCCCCTAAATTAATTCCAATTTTAACAAAAATCCCCCAAAACAAAACAAAAAGGTGTTTAAGTTTTCATTTTATTAAAGTACATATGTATTATAAATATATGTACATATGTATGCGTATACAAATATACCGAGTGGTAAAAAGAAGGAGTATGAAAGCCTTCTAGAAGGCCTCTTTACTAATTCTTTTGAGGCACAAGGCCCTCTGTTTACATTCCGTTCGCATTCCATTCCCATGTCTTTTTTACACAGGTTGTCATTGTGGAGCAGGCCGTCCACAGTCCCTTCTGCCGACTAGCGTTCCAGAAGGTCTTCCAAAAATTGTCTGCTAGAAGGCCTTTGATTTAATGTCTCTTAGAAGGGTTTTTGTAGCAAAAACTAAAAGCAAAACTAAGCACTTTTAATTTATTTTTATTTTTATTTGAAATATTAAAATTTTTGGGATCCGAACCGTCAACCTCTTGGCTGATAGACATTCGCACTGCCAATCAGTCTATCGAAGCACCTCAATTTCAAGCAGCAATGAAGTAGATAAAGGCATTTCAATGAACTTTTGTGTTTTATAAATAAGAAATCTAAAAATAGAAAATTATGTATTTGTCATACAAAATGAGTACACATCCCTACTTCCCTACTAAGAAGCGAATTAGGAATGTGTACTGGATTTTTTAGAAGAAAGAGCCAAGGTCATCTAATAGGCCTTTTATGGAAGGCACACAAAAATGAGGATCCGAGAGAAGGTCTAAGCATGTCTTATAAAAGCCCTGTAGTAAGAAGGCATTTTTAGTTTTACCACTGGGTCGTTACTTATGTACGAATTTTGTTGCTTTTCATAACATATTACACGCATAACCCAACAATCATCTTTCTAATACGTTGTTTAAATAGTTTAGAAGATCCTATCAGAAAGTTGATTGTTACTTATTTTTAATTTATTGGTTACAAAAAAATAGGAGGACCTATTAAGCATCTGCTAAAACATAAAAAATCCCCCATAAAACACCCTAAATATATTTTAAACCCCCAATTTTCCCCCCTAACAAATGTTAACCCACAAATTCTCCCCTAAATGAAAAAAATCCGCTAAATCTAGGGGAAAATCCCTAATCTGGCAACCTTGGTGCCGTGCACACTATGACATTCAAGGCTCTTTTTACAATGCTTCCAGCCGACCTAATGACCAAACAACTGGCCATGAACTTTGCAGTAAAGCTTAGTGCAACTTGGGCATGGAAATGTAGAAATTAATTTTAAATATAGTTCAAATAAAAATTTAATTTATATTATTTATTTTTCAAAAACGCATAATTCCTTTTTTTAAATTTATTATTATATAGTAACCCAAACAGATTACTATTGGTAAAGCATATCCATATAGCATATAGCATATACCAAATGAGAAGTTTATTAAGTCTAGAAAGCAAGAAAAAACCCAAATTTCTAAACAAAAAACACAGTAACTATTTTAAATTTAAAAATTTAAAAAAACTTTACTTTTCTTTTTTTAATTTATATAAACTAACTTTTTTTTTAAATACTTCTATCATGCCAAAGCAAATAAATTTATTTGCTCAAAATATCAGATTGTAAATAAATCTGTGATTTTTAATTATGTAATATTTTGTTCTGTTGAATAAAATAAAATTGTCGCAGACAAAAATAGAAATTAGCTTAAGTTGTCTACAACCACAACGGTACTCATATAGACATTTAGCTATGTATGATGGCGAGGAAATAATCCTCTTCATATAAACGTGTGTATATTAGTTTTGACAGCTTTTAGTAGGTAGCCTACTGTCGTTGGCTATGTGTATAATGCATAATGTCAGGATTATGTCAACAAGTTTATATAGGTAAATTGCAGACATTGATAATGAGTCATGTTCATTAGTTATTACTAAATATCTGACATTAGATTGGTACGGTCTTCCTATTACGGTTCAAAAAATAAGGCTATTTAAGTAATAATCATTAAAAGAAAGTCACTATACGTGAAAAACGTCATTGTCGGAACACCCTTTAATTTTTTGTAATTGTCATATCGGCCGTGGCATCATATCTCCTGTACAACATTTAAGAATCTGTCTATTACGGTTCAAGAAATAAGGTGCTATACATGAGAATCACGTCACTGTCGGAACACCCTTTAATTTTTATGATTTGTTATAGTTTCCATAGTAATAAACCTTCTGTAAAAACTTTAAGAGGCTACTTATTATCGTTCAAAAATTAGACCATATACACGCAAAGTACATCACTATCGGTACCACCTTTAATTTTAAAGTTTAATTTTATATACATACTTGTTTAGAAAGCGAACATAGTGTTAATTACTGTCCGCAAATTTTAAGTGGTTGCCTCCTATAGCTCAAGAACAAAAGACATAAAGGCTGTAGCTTAAGTGGTTAGCACGTTAACTACTAAGCAATGGTCACGAGTTCAATACTCAGCCATGGCAACATAAATTTTTCTGATATGTATTCATTTTTCTTTATAATAATGAATATCACAGCTCCCTCCTTCGCCGGTATTACCACATAGCACTAAATTTCCGGCGAAGTAAAATAGTTATAAATTGGCTATGCTAGCTTCAAACTAATTCGCCTAAATAACACCAGAGGCGCTGCAATACTGTTCTAAAAATGATCATAACGTGCATTCACAGTGTTGGTAGAATCGAAGCTTTACTATCACACTAACCATCCGTCTTATCTAATACTATCCCTTTCCAAAGGAAGTACCACAGTTAATATAGGCATTAACTGCCTGAGTGGTACTTCTCTTAAAAAAAAAAACAATAAAAAAAACAAACAACTTTCGGAACACCCGATAATTTTTAGTATTTATTGCTATAGTGGCCACAGATGTACACCTTCTGTGAAAATTTCAAGCGTCTACCTATTATGGTTCAAAACTAAGGCCTTATACATGCAAATCACGGCACTATCGGAACACCCTTTAATTTTTAGGGTAATTTTTTTAAACATGTTTATATAGCGAACTAAGTTTTAATTACTGTTTTTAAATCTTGAGGCTATGCCTCCTACAGTTCAATAAATAAACACATATTCTTGAATAACACCTCTCTATCAGAACACCCTATAAGTTTTCGTATTTGTTACTATAGTGGTCACAGCTATACACACCTTCTGTGAAAATTTCAAGCGTCTACCTATTATGGTTCAAAAATTATGCCTTATACTCGAAAATCACACCACTATCGGAACACCCTTTAATTTTTAGGTTTATTTTTTTATACTTGTTTATATAGCGATCTAAGTTTTAATTACTGTTTTTAAATCTTGAGTCTATGCCTCCTACAGTTCAAGAAATAAACACATATTCGTGAATAACACCTCTCTATCGGAACACCCTATAAGTTTTAGTATTTGTTGTTATAACGGCAACAGCTATACATCATCTGTGAAAATTTCAAGAGTCTACCTATTCGGTTCCAGAGATAAAAGACGCTACGGAACCCTAATAACATCGGCGGCGGCGAACTATCAACTGCGACTCACTCGGCTTGGTTCTTTGCTTAAAAAAAAAACAAAATGTTATCGTTTAGAAAATTTTCTAAAAATGGTTTGGTATTATGAGATGTTAAATTTCTTTCCGTATTATTTCACATTTTGATAACATTCTGCTTTCACACTATCACACTTTCTCATTGGATTTAAGTATTTGACAAGTCTTAATACTCAGTGTAATAGTGTGAAAATGGCTTTAATGATGTAGCTATTGGTTTGCCCAAAGTGTACTAAGAAACGCCTACGCTGTACAACAAAAAATGAAATTTTATTTGAAAAACAAGATTAGTTCGAATTGAAAAAAGGTAAATTAATGAAATCTTACTAGTGTCAAAAAAATGCAATGTAAACGATGTAGATTTTGAAAAAGATCTCAATTCAAATTTACTAGATTTCGCTGTAATGTAAATGCCGTATAAAAGCGATTAATTTAAAGCAGAGTACGAAAAGAAGCCAAAAGAAGCAATGAGAACGATTGCGCCATTTAGTTTCGCATTGTTTTTGGTCATAAACACGAACTTTACATTAATTTAAAACGTACTCAGGTAAAAAAGAAAATAATGAGAATTAAACAAAAACGTTTTGAGAAAAAACGTTTTGTAAACGTTTGTTAAGTGATTTGATCACTATGGTAGAGAATGTATCAATGCATAAAATCATTTATGACAGATATTGAAAGATTTCTTGTAAGAAAATAAAGCAAACATATATTACACATCAAAGCAAGCAAATAAATAAAACCCCAGTTGTTTTAATTACGCACTTTATCATTCTAAGGCCCATTATTATAACTTGGCTTAAGCTAAAGTTCGGATTTTGTTGGAGCGATAAATAGTTTTTCGTTATTAAAAGTAAGCTAAAAACCACTTTTAACTATCACGTACTATAAGCACAAGTTATAGCAATGAGCATTATCCTCATTATTATAACGAAAAACTACTTATAGCTCCAACAAAATCCTAACAATAGCTAAAGGCAAGTTATAATAATGGGACTAAAAGTATTTGTTTCGGTTTTGCTAATGTACAAAACGATGAAAAAATTTGAGGATTTTGTATCTTCGCATGACACGTTTGCTTTAAAGCCAAGCCCCATTTACTTAAAACCCCGTCTTCATTTGCTATCAACATGTCTTAACAAAAGTCAAAATTCATATAAAGAAAATCGGTATTAAAAATAATGTTTTTTGTCATATGAAGTTTGACTTTTGTTAATGCATGTTAATGTCTAATGGAGACGGGGGGTAAAGATCATAACATCAAACACTTCTATCATCATTAAAACAGAAGGTACTAACAAATTTACCCTTTATCTCTTGTACAAGATGCAAGAATAAGTAATTTTATTTAATTTGTCTTTAAACAAGATTATGCAAGCAGAAGCAGAAAAAAAAACGTAAAAAGTGATTTTAATAAAAAAGATTTAAGTTGAAACAAACAAAAAGCTGTCTGCTAGAGACAAGAATAAAAGGAAATAAGAAAAGGAAAAATACTTCAGATATCTAAAACAGTAAAAAAAGAAAATATTCATCGCTGAAAGATGCAATCAAACTACGGGCCGTTACATTTAACATAATGTCATTGGATAACTGTATTATTAGAAAGAAAAGCTAAACAAAACCACGAAGCTGCAGGGCAAAAGAAAAAAAAAAAAACAATTGTATACGAATATAAAAAATGGTACAATAATTTATCTAAAACATATTAAATGAGAAAGAGGATAACAAGTTAATGCACAGGGCAAGACCTTATTACGGAACTTAATTTTTTCATGATGAACAAGAAAAAGAACATAAATCAGTTATACTAAAGGGCGGTTTACATTATACCACAAGTAATACGACATGTCAAATTTTTGTGTAGAAGAGTACAAGTATTATCGTCTAAACATAATATGTAATGAAACTGTCCGACATTGAGAGAAAATACGGATTGAAATTTGACAGTCTTACGGCTCTCTTTATATTTTGAAATTTTTCAAAAACTATTAGATCAGGGTTGCGTTTTTCTTATTAATGCTAACTTTTCAAAGGCAAAACTCGTCAAAATAGCAGAAAACCGCTGAATATAGTGCAAAATAGATCCAGTTGACATCACAAATAAGTTTGTAAACAATAAAAAACTTTTGGCAAAAGAACGTGAAATTTTTTTAATTTTGTTTAGTTGTTGGTTTCCAGTTTTTTATTATGGCAATGGCTAGTACAACACCAAAAACCTTTTCCTTGTTACTTTTTTTTAAATTTGGCATTTTTCACAAGTACGCGCACTATTTATTTGTGTTCAATTTTTTTTATTGTTTTAACAACAGCTGTTTCAATTTTACTTCATTTTATTCAACACCAATGGTGTAAACGTAAGAAAAAAACCATACGATTTTTAATCTCTATTTTTTCGTACGGATTGATTTTCATTTTATTTTCTCTTAGATTTTACGTACGTAAAGTCTTACTGTCTAAACTGCCCTTAAGTAGTTAACACTCCTGTAATTTTATATATGGGAACAACAGCAATAAGTTAAAAAACCACAAAGGAAACGCGAAACTGAGTAAGTTTTATATAGGGCTTGTTCGAAAATGCATCACTGCGCCTTTTATCCCTGGAACGGTAATAGGTAGACTCTTGAAATTTTCAAAGAAGATGTATAACTGTTGCCGCTATAGCAACAAATACTAAAACTTATAGTGTGTTCCGATAGAGACGTGTTATTCACTTATATGTGTTTTTTTCTTTAACTGTAGGAGCCATACACTTTACAGACATTAATTAAAAATTACTTCGCTATATATAAATATAAAAAATACAGCTAAAAATTAAAAGGTGTTCCGATAGTGACGTGAATTGCATGTATATGGCTTAAGTTTTGAACCATAATAGGTAGACTTTTGATATTTAAACAGCAATTAAAACTTAGGTCGCTATATAAAAAGTATAAAAAAAAATAAATCTAAAAAATAAAGGGTGTTCCGATAGTAATGTGATTTGCATATATATGGCCTAAGCTTTGAACAATAATAGGTAGAATATTGAAAATTTTACTGGAGGTGTATTACTATGGCCACTAGTACAAGTATTAGTATGACCTCTATAAAAAACAGTCAAAATTCAAGGCCTTTCCGACAGTGACGTGATTTTCATCTACAACGCCTTATTTTTTGAACCGGATAGGTAGACTCTTGAAATTTGTACAGAAGATGTGTTGCCACGGTCGCTATGACAAGTACTAAAAATTAAAGGGTGTTCCGACAATGACATGTTTTTCATGTATAGTGACTTAATTTTTTAATCGTAATAAGAGATTATTAACATATTCAAAGAAAGAAAATTGCCATGGCCGCTATAACAAATAACTAAATTAAAGGGTGTTCCGACAGATGCATGATTTGTATGTAAATAGCCTTATTTTTTGAATCGTAATAGGTAGACTGTTGATATGTTTACTGTAGATGTTTTACTGCGGCCGCTGTAACAATTACTAATAACTAAAGGGTGTTCCATTAGTGAACAAGGGCGCTGTTACTAAAATTTAAAGTTTGTTTCTGACTTTAATTTTTAAATTAAAGGGTGCCCCATAAGATATGAAAAAATTAACAACTTGTATTTTTAAAGTTGTACTAAACATACTAGGGAACCCTACGTGTGTGTGTCTAACTCGCACTTAACTGATTTATTTCATTTTATAAATTGTTATATCTTCCTTCTCTATTCTGTCTTCTGACACTATTGTGTAGAGTAAAAGAAGATTTCGCTTTGCAATAGCATTTTTCTGTGCAAACCTTTTAAAAATTTATTTATTATGCAAATGTAATTTATTTATATTATTTTTTTAATACAAAGACAGGAAACATAAAGCTTTATTATAAGAATTAACTTTGATTTAGAATAAAGCCAATGTGCATTTACTCAATTGACAACCTAGGTAGCTATTACTGGTTGTAAGTTGTATATTCACCATTTCAACTTTATCCTTCCTGGTACCATTCTATGACATTTGATAAATATATAGAAAAATGTTGAACATGTTGTAGCAAAAGTTAGGCAAACTTATGAAAAATTCGATATAACAGACCTGCAATAGTTTGTGCACAGAAAAAAGCTTGAACATAAAGATTTGAAAAAATCATGTTCGATTCATAATACTTATGAAAAAATTCATGGGATATACCGGTATGTATGTAGGTATTTTTTCTGTGTGGGGTGAACAATTATATTTAGAAAATTGTAATAATTAAATGTAGGTATAAACTTCTATACATATAATAAAACTCTAACATGAGCAGATAGTAATCGAAATGTGTTCGCATCACGTAAAAACTACTGGATTAATTTTAATAAAATTTTTTAAGGTGATTACACTTTCCGCAAAACTATCTCATTTCCAAGAGAAAATAAACAAAAAGTAGTGAAAGTATGCAATTTCCTTTTATTTCTGAAAGCGAGATATTTTAAACCGTACTTACAGACATTTTAGAATTTTATATAAAGCTTACGTTCCTGATTAATTACCCAGGGATGGGCACCTCTATATAAAGTAAATACATAAACCATTACTAAGATAATAAAGAGCGGGCTCAGCTAGTTATTTATATAAATGTAAAACTATTGCGGTAAAGAGTCTTTACTTAAAAAAATCGTGAAATAAAAATGCTTCCCTAAACAATCTTTCATTTACAATGGCTAGTAAATAAAAAACTTTATATTACCGAATTTTGTTGCAAGAAAACTCGAATCAATATGAGATATATAGCGTCCACCGAACGCATAAAAAATATTTTTTATTGTGGTTCAGTTGGCTCCGTATCAAAAGGCTAACTGAGAGTTTGAAATCATCAGATGTACTGTGGTACATTTTTGAAGAAGGTGAAAATTTAATTTAGGCAAATCGTGTGCCCCGGCTAGTAGGTAGTGTGTCAGTTTATTAGTCTGGGGGTTGTTACAATGTAAGCAACATTTTGTTTTTAAAATTTGGAAAAATATCATTTACCTAAAATATGACTTCACTACTATTGCAGGCTGCGAAAATCCATATTAATTTAGTGAAAGTGGCAATTTCCGCATACATGATGAGAATTGGGGCCTTTGTTGGGTAAAGACTGGTGTGAAGCCTATGAAGTACTGCAAGTCATTGGGAGTAGATGGATCAAGACATAATTTTGAGAGGTTGTAAAATACTTGGATTTATCTTAAAGTGATGTAGGTGGGTGTCCTTGATTAGATAAGAATTAAGCCAAAGAAATTTAACACATTGTATACAAGCTTGAACAGAAACAACAAAAACAACAATCAACAGTAAATTTATATTTTATTAACAATATTATCTATTTTATATTATCTTATTATTATATTATCCTAACATTATTTTGTTCTAATTTGCTTAGTCATCCACACCAAGTTTTAAGACTCCTACGTATTTCATTCATAATAAGGTACCCATCCCTGGATATATAATAAAATATGCATTAAAATATGCAGTATCTTGAAATCGGTAAAAGACGGTGTACTTTGACCGCTTTTTCTCCACTTACTCTTGGAAATAAGATATGTTTAGAGAAAAAAGTATCTTATATTGGAATCATGATACTAAGGTACCACCTCAGAAAAAGTTTGTGAAAATCCATCCAGTAGTTTTTATGTGATGCGATCACGTAAAGACAAAGACAGACAGACATACATACATACAGGAAATGAGTAACGGTTTTATTATATGTATAGATTAACGACAGTACCTAGCAAAATGCTCTTAACTGACGGTAGACCAGCACCCCTGCTGTACAAGCACAAAGTAGCAAGAACATGGCATGCATGGACCCTTGTTAGCGGGTTGAAGACTATCAAAATCCTAACACTCTATTGATGCCTTCTCGTCATATCACCTGTGAATATTGCTACGTGTTTAAACTTAAAAAGTAAAGTAAATCTGATGAAACGAATTTTTAAATATTTATTGTGAAATTCGTATTTCATTTTTATTTTCTTATTTGAAGGAATTTTAAATTATAAAAATAAAATATATTTAGAAATAATTTGCCCTGGAGCTTGGGTTGCTTCACCCAACATTGTCAATTATTTTTTTAAATCGATTTAGCAGATCTATTATTTTTTTATTATTTTTAATAAAATGGGTAATTTTTAAATAGTTTGAGTATTTTATCTCTACAGTTGAAAATATTGCTTATATACTCAATATACATAGAGCACTTGTTTTCAATTGTTTTATTAACAAAAATTCCTAAAAAAAATTATAAGTGTATATGGATATAAATTTTTGTTTTTTTATTTTAACAAAAACACAATTTCGTTTTTATATTATTTAAGTTTTAAAATTCGCAGTATGTATGTGTTTTATTCTCAATATATGTATAAAATATATGTATAAAATATAAAAAATTAAAAAATAAATTGTTTCCTATATTTTTCCCCACGTAAAAACATATACATGTTTAAATTGTACCACCCCAATGATAAAAATGTACCAAATCAGCATCAATTGTACCAACATTTGGCAGTAAGTAAAAAAAAACAAATAAAATATATGTACGTACAATAGCTCGACATTGAAACAGGACAAATCAAAACTTTTATTCTAAGGTATTTGAAAGTAATTACCTTAATTCCTTGCATATTTCTTTTTGTGTTGTTAATTTACTAAACAATATTTTTCCAAAATAGTTACCTATTTCATAAGCAAAAGGCATGCATTATTAGGAGCTGTATACTCTACAATTTCCAACAACTAATTGAAACTCTACCAAAGCCACCGCATCTTATTCCGATAAAGTAAGCCTCGAGTCATGTAGAAGAATAATTCAAAAGTCAGCTAATTCTGCCGGAAACAGATTGAGGTGATGCAAAAACGTTTAAACACTGTAGTTCAGCAAAAAGGCCTTGCAACTACGTTACCTATCACGTATACCTAAATGGGATATCAAGGTTAACAATCAAAATCTAGAACATTAATCAAGAATATTGGAATTCAGTTAGTTCTGAACAGAACTATGAAATTAGAAATGTTTATTATTGAAGGAAAAAGTAAAAAAAAAATGGATTAAATAAACAAAATCCATTCAATAAATTTTATATGAAATAGTACCAAAAAGCATTAAGTATACCAGTGTACAACTGATGTGTCGTTTGTACCAATTGTATCACAAATCCCAACACTAATATGTATATATAATTAAACATTAACGCCCTTATGCAAAAGCAATAAAGTCTACTGGAAGTGTACTTTAATATAAAATTTTCATATAAAATTTGAAATAATGTAGACTTTAATTATTTTGCATAAGGCCATAAAGGTTTACGCTCTAAAATATTGCTTAAAAGTTGTGATCACATACACTGAAACAAAAATTTACCTAAATAGGATCAAAGGGAATGTAAGATTGAAGTAAACTAGGTTATTATACAACTAACAAACTTTTATGTTAATTCTACCAAACTTTTTCGTATAAAAATAATTTTGGTAATTAGCTACATATATTGAAAAAAGGCTGTAAATATAACGACAACTTTGTTAAATTAAATTAAATAAATAGTTAAATTTGCTAATAATTTTAGCTCATTTTTATTTAAATTATTGTAACTAACAAATTAAACTGAAAAATATGTGTATCCATTTATTATCTATACTTCCATTTATTATCTATACTAATGAAATAGTAGCTAATTTCCTGTCTGCCTTTCTGTATTCGCATCTCGTAAAAACTGGTTGGATTTTAGCAAAACTTTGTGATGAGGTACCTTAGCATCCTGATTCCCATATTGCAAAAGAAAGTGGAGAATAATTCTTGAAAAAAAAAACGACTTCAATACAGATAGATGGGCACCAATTCTAAGCTAAAAATTTAGGAAGGAATCTGTAGGCATTAGATTTATACCAAATAAAAGATGGGCCAAAATTAGCGGGAAAAAAGTAAAGACTATGTGAATGTCAAGCATCTCCATATTACGGTTCAAAAGTTAAGCTATTTTTACCAGCATTCGTCTTTTCAAGCCTCTGTCTATAACGGTTCCAAAGACAGGGCGACATAGATTAAATAACATCACCTATTGGTATACCCTTTAATTTACAATTTTAAATTAAAGACCTGTTGTTATAGAGGACTTGGCCACAAATATTCTTTGTAAATTTTAACTGTGTGTCTATAACGGTTCAAGAGTTTGGCCATATACATCAAATTACATGAACTATTGGGACACCCTTTAATATATAATTCCAAATATTTTTACTTGTTAGTATACCAGACAAAGTAGTGGAATTTTTGCCTTATTTTCAAGTGTTTCTCTATAACGGTTCAAAAGGTAGGGCCAATTTACATCATTTTTGAGGACACCCATTAATTTCTTAATTCAAATTGTGTACTTGTTATAGCGGACTTTGCAATACAGGTTAATGGTAAATTTCAGTTGTCTATCTATAAGAGTTCAAAAGTATAGCCATATACAGAATTACATTTACAGAATTACATTATCTATTGGGATACCCTTTTATTTTCAAAACCCTTTTATTTTTTTATAGCAGACTTAGCAATATAGGTTCTTTGTAAATTTCAACGGTCTGTGTACAACTGTTAAAAAGTATGGCCATATACATCAAATTAAAAAAAAAACTATTGGAGCACCCTTTAATTTTAAATTTTTAATATTTATACATTTTATTATATCGGTCATAGTAATCGACATTCTGTCAAATTTTTAAGGTTTTGTCTATAACGGTTCAAAAGATGTCAAATTACGTCACCTATTGGGACACCCTTTAAATTTTATATTTATGTTTTTATTACTTTCTGTTGTTGGAAGATACAGTGGCACACAATTTTTTAAAATTTTAAATTGGTGCCATTTACGATTCTTAATACACGGAAAAAACAATTATGTTATAAGGGGACACCCTTTAATTTTTAAAATAATGGATTGTTTTTAAAACGGAACCAAGCTGTTTCGCAACAGATGGCGGTGTTTTAAAATATATAATGACAAAATATGAAACATACTTTAAGGAGGCACCTTTTATTTTTGAAAGTGAGATAATTTAAACACCGTTGCGCAACAGACGGAGCTGTTTTAAAATACATAATGACAAAATATGAATTACTTAGTGTCAAATTGCCAATTGAACAAAAATTTGTATTTATACTTTGTGGAATTACAGTTTTATTAAAATATATATTAAACACACAGCTTTACAATAATTTTTAGTATTTGTGTGTGGCACACATTTATAAAACTGTAACTTTCTGTATGTTAGTCTGTCTGTTAATCTGCCTAAAAACAGTATATTGTTCAAACAAAGCTGTCAAAGAAAGAAAAATCATAAACGTATGTATTCATATATTCTTTCAGTGATTAAAGGTAAATTTCTAGGGCCAAAGTCATAAAAAATAATTTTTTTTTTTTTTAAAGAGGTACCACTCAGGCAGTTAATGCCTGTATTAACTGTGGTACTTCCTTTGGAAAGGGATAGTAGTAGATAAGACATATCGTTAGTGTGATAGTAAAGCTTCGATTCTGGCAACACTGCAATTGCACGTTATGATTATTTTTAGAACAGTATTGCAGCTCCTCTGGGTTTATTTAGGCGAACTATTTTGCAGCTAGCAGAGCCAATTTATAATTATTTTACTTCGCCGGCGATTTAGTGCTATGTGGTAATACCGGTGAAGGAGGGCGCTGTGATATGCATTATTATAAAGAAAAATTAAAACATATCATAAAAATTGATCTTGCCATGGCTGAGTATTGAACTCGTGACTATTGCTTGGTAGTCAACGTGCTAACCACTTAAGCTACAGCACCTTTTTGTTATATAAAAGGTTTATGAAACAAATTTTCATACAAAATTTGTTTAATAATATTTAATGTAGTTTATAATAAATGAGCTGTGTTCGATTTTGCTTTAAAAGTAATCAACACCAAATTTTAATACTCTTGGTGTTGACTTTTATAGTGCTTTAAATATAGTTTATTTATTTTATATATAGGTACCCATCCCTAGGTAATTACTTAGGAACAGAGCCTTTATATAAAATTCTAAAATTTATATAAAACTCTAAAGTTATTATATAGAGTTCTGTGTAAAAAGTCTTTAAATTTTCCCGCTGAAAAAAAAAATTGCTGCCAACTTTACAATACGATTGAATCGGCCAAATTGCATACTTTCACTACTTTTTCTTCGAAATGAGATATTTTACGGGGAAAGGGTATCCTATATTTTAACCGATATTCTAAAAAAACAAAAATATTTAGAGTGTATCATTATCATAAAACATCGTTTTGTGTCGCTACCTGGTTGAAAGCTGGAATGTTACTGATTGAAAATTCTTATGTTTTGTTGTCTTTGTGAGAGTCCCGATGAGATTGTGCTTGTACTCACAGAAACTCATGGGCTTACGTGGGGGACACTGATAATTTATCACATAAATCTTATATATTATTCTGTAAGTAATTTTTTTTTAAATAAATAAAGGGAAAACAACAAAATTTGTGTAAATTAATTAAGCATAATTTGTTCAAAATTCAACGAAAGATTTTAAAATTTAGTTGTCTACTTTTAGGTCGAAAATATTCGGTAAAGTGTTGCCTAATATTATCGACCTAATTTTGAAAAAAAGTATTTTAGGGTGTATATATTAATCCCTGTTTTGCTAGGGTTCAACCCAATGTGCGTCGTCAAAATTATTAACTTGAATATCCTATTGCTGTTAAGCCGAGTGACTAACCCTTTAGTCACTCGGCTTAACGAGTTTTCTTCCACTATAAGCTTTAACTGTTCTACTCTTTATTATAATATGAATCAACTTTTACTTTCAACAATAGTTACTATATGGTCTCTCTATACTTCCTATTATTCAACTCCATCATAAATATAATAATAACAAAAATTTACGTCAACCATATTTTAGGAAAAGAAAACTCAATAAATAACCACTCATAACCTTTTCAATCGTTTTCAAAACCGAAATAAACCAAACCAAACTTTTTCAATAAACAGTTTATTAAAATGTCAATTTGATTTAAAAAGAAAAATAGTTTCCTTCATCCATTCATGGACAAAATGGGCAATTATTAGGAAATAAAGGAAATAATAATTGAAAAACAAAAAAGGAAAAAGTAAACAGGAATAAAAGAAAAAAAGTATAAAAAAACTAAAAACGATTTATCCTAGTACTAGCAGTGAAAATAAATCGATCGTTGAAACATAATCTAAATGATTTTCCTACAATTTCAGAAAATACTAGCTGAGCCCACACACGTTGTGTGCGTCCTAACAATATTTTGCTCCAATTTGCTTTGAAAGTAATCCACACCAAATTTTAAGGCTCTTATATATTTACTTTATATAAAGGTACCCATCCCTGGATAAAATTATAAAATTTATATAAAATTCTAAAAATTATTGAATAGCTCGTTTAAAGGTGTTTAAAATATTTTAATAACAATGCAATTCCACAAAGTAAAAATACAAATCAAATGCAAATTTTAATTAATTGGCTATTTGGCAGTAAGTAACTCATATTTTTTTATTATTTTAAAACAGCGCCATCTGTTGCGCAACCGTGTTTAATACCTGTTAATTGGAAAAAAATCGGCGCACTTTCACTGCTTGTTTTTGTTTCTATTGGGAATAAGACATTTTTACAGAAAAAAAAATTATCCTATATTGGAATCAGGATATTACCAGGATATTATCAGGATAGTACCTCCTCACACAATGGTGTTAAAATACATCCAGTAGTTTTTACGTGATGGGAACACAATTGAAAGACAGACAGACAGGAAGTGACTTACTGTTTTATTATATGTATAGATTCAACTCATTTAATTGAACTACAGTTTTAGAAATATTCATCTTATTCAATTTAATATAGTTTTGCATTCATTTTATGCTGTTATGCTTTTTGTTTACAGGGGAAATACATATGAAAAATTCAATAAACTTTAAAACAACTCAGAATATTTTGCTAAATTAAATGTTTAAAGTTCTCTGTTTTTTTACTTGTTTATAACTTTTTAATGGAGTTATCCTATCGCTTGGGCTATATTTCTAATTTTTTGAGGTTTGTCCTTCTGGTTTGGTGCAACAAATTGAAAAATCTTATTTCGTTATTAAAACCCAGTAAACACTAACCTAATTGCAATTACAGAAAGTGTCATATGTATGGGCAAATATCGCATGACGAACCTGCCTGTCATCACAGCAACAGGTGTGCTCATCTGTCTCAGTAGCTTGCAGTATTCTTGCAATTAGGCCATAGAAGCCTCGAAATCGCACAGGTGACCTCGTTTGTACATCTGGTATGCGCGCCCTCTAGTAGTTCCTGCCTAAAGTTTTCTTTGCAGCAGTAGCTAAGCGGGACACCTACTAGTTGATCTATCTTCTGATCCCTAAGGTAGCTTCCATATCTAGTAAGTTCGTCTGCAGTTGCATGTCCGGAGTGCCCTGGTACCCAAAATAGTTCCAGGTTGGAATATCTCACCATCTCATCTAAAGATGTCCGGTATTCACGAACCGATCTGGACGTCGTGTAGGCGCCCGATAATGAGTTTATCACGGCTTTGCTACCGGCACAAATCTGGATATCTTTATCATATATCCAGTGGTACTTTAGCCAGCTTGCCGCTCTTTTTATTGCTGAAATTTCGGTCTGGACAGTGCTGCACTTTCGCAAATGAGGGATGACGAACGACACCACCCCCACCCACTCCACTGTTTGTTTTCGATCCGTCTGTATAAACTTCAAGCACGTCTTTAAGAAGGCGTATACATATATACGCCGATAACGTGTCAAAAATTGATACTCCGAATCTTCTAGATGACATGGGCAAGAGTGAACAGTAATCTATATTCCTGGGAATAGTTGAGACAAATCACAAAATAGTCGCATGGCCGAAACTAGTCGGTCTCCATGCCCATGTTGTACTGAGCCGGATTGCCTAGTGTAACATATCAGAAAGAGCCTTCGATGGCGTAGTACCCGTAATCATCAAGGCTGAGGTAAGCAGTATTTTTTTGACTATAATGTAGTATGTAAGCTAGCATAGTGTAGGCCACCATACCAACGCTCCATACAATAGTATGGAATTTTTAACTGTGTTAAAAAGTCAGTCAGTAGGTATTTCTAGGATTGATGCCCCAGTTTCTGCCAATGGCTTTCTTACGCATGTAGATTGAATCCTTATTTGCCCTAAATTGAATGTTAGGTGTCCGTGACAGTTTGGAATTCAGGATAACACCTAGATATTTCGCCCTGTCAGATAGCTTGACCTCCACACCATTTATCTCCGGTAGCGATCCGTTTTCTGAGCATTGACGCCACTTTAAGGGCTGCACCTACTAATTTGTCTAAGCGATTATTGCAGAGAGTCCAGGTGTTTTTTCGATACTGCCACCGCAATATCATCCGCGTAGAACAATATTAACGTGAGTACCTGCCTAGTTGGCCTAATCTCACAACCGAGTGAAATGTAAGCATAGACTAGCGACCCCATTGTGTAGTATAACAACACTTTACGACTGCCACCAATCGCAATTTGTGTGTGATACAGTCACAATGAGTAGCAATTTATATAATATGGCAAGCCTTATCCAAGACAAGGCTAGATCCATATTATAGCCTCTTGCTTAGGGGTTTGGAGACTATCCAAACTCCGTCTGTTGAGAGTGCAACAGCACACTTGATAGACCGTGCACCATACCTACATAATTCGATCTTAAACCACAACCACCACGTGTACCCCCGAACCTCACCAATAACCGGTCAGAGAGAGGATAGGCTCTCTGTGGGGCTACCGATTTCCGTGGTACCAGTCTTTTGGGCACTGTTCGGGCCTCGAAGAGAACCCGTATGTTTTAACACACAGACCTTTTCTTCCAGATTTAGGTTCTAGGTTCTAGCGTCTGGTACCCGTATTTTCTCCGAGTGAACCGCGTCAAAGCATTTGCCATTCCTGCAGCGACAATTGGAACACCCGGGGGTACATCATCCGCGTATGCCACAGTTCTGAACATCATGGACTCCAGATCCGTAAGCAGTATATTTATGGCAAGGTTCCATAAAGAGGTTATAGCACTCCGCCTTGCGGTGTTTCTTGCTTAGCTATATTGTAGATGACGACTCTATATGTCACGAGATTTTAAAAAAGCTAATAATCGACTAACTTACATTCAGTCTCTCCAATGCATATTCCTTATCCTCCAGTTATTTTTCAATATAGCCTACGAGCATATGAAGCGCCGTCTCAACAGATTTAACTTTGATGTATTCATGTTGAGATGTGGAGTCGGTTCGGATTAATCGTTGTCCTTATGTGGAGATCGATTATCTGTTCCAGTGTTTTTAAGAGAAAGGACGACAGACTAATAGGCATGAAATCTCGCGGTGAGATGTGCAGGGTCTTACCTGCTTTGGGGATGAAAACAACGGAGCACTGGGTCCAAACTTACGGCATATACGACCATGAAAGGCGGGCGGTATATATCCGAATTGACCATAGTATTATAATATGAGCGTTGTGCTGAAAACTAGCAGGTATAATGCCATCTGGACCCGGGGATTTGAATGGGTCCAATCTCTTTATTGGGGCTCGTGCAAAGTAATTGGAACCGGTCACGTATACTCCTCTTAGGGGAGTACAGTCAGGGAAAATAGTAACAGTATTTGAAGAATATTTTTATACAAATTAGGTAATTAATTTTTATAAAGAGAAATTCATCAGGTATGGAACTAAATACACTGTTCGGTTATTTAGTTACTGAGTTGAACTGTGTAGCCAAAAAATGGTAGGATTAGAAATCTATTAATATTATAAAACAGTTACTTATTTCCTGTCTGCATTTATATCTGTTTGTCAGTCTCAGTTCGCATCACGTAAAAACTACTGGATTGATTTTAACAAAATTTTGTAAGGAGGTACTTTAGTATCGTGATTCCAATATAGGACAATATACAAACATATCTTATTGTCCTCTATTTTTTTTAGAAAGTGAAGAAAAAGCAGTGAAAGTACGCGAAATTTTTTTTTACCGATTTAAGGTACTCCATACTGTAAGACATCTCTTATTTTTGAAAGCGGGATATTTTAAACACGGTTGAACAAAAGATGGATTATTTTAAAAGCCAAATCGAAAAAAATATTGTCAGAACGCACACAACATGTGGGCACAGCTAGTCTATAATAAAAACGGGAGTCTTTAAGTTTTCTGTAAGTTTGCTACCCAAAGTAGATAGAGATACGAGTAGTGCTGATGACGGACGTACCTGTCTAGAAAATGTGCATTCCGCTCTGCTGGTGTCTAAAAATTAAATTTTCCCAATTTTTCTTTAATATTATCACCTAATTTGTAATTTAATTTATTCTTTCTTAGAAGGAATAAAACGAACTCAAGCTTGACTACAAATTTCATTAGTTCGACTAATAATAATTTCAAATTTTCAAAATTCCTTATTATTTATGTGGTAAATCCTTTTAATTTTATCAAGAAGATAATCCCATTAAATCAATAAGAAAACTTTTTATACAACATTTTTTTATTCATTTTTGACAAAAAAAAAAAAAAAAACAATCCATTGAGAAAAACTTTTTGATTCCATTAGGATTTCTTCCGATTTGTATAAAAAAGGGATTTCTTACTAATTTTATTAGCCTACCTAATTGATTTTTGCAAAAAGGCATTCCTTATTGATTTCATTAGGATCCCATATGATCATGTGTAAATCAACTTTTAAATTTTTTTAATAAGGTTATCTTCTTGATTATATTAGCTTTCTTTTTATTTTGTTTATATAAAAAACATAGAAACTGTTTGTTAAAACATAAAATTTAGTGTAGTGGTTAAGTGCGTGCCCACAAAACGAAGCATACCAGGTCCGATCCCTGGCAGAGGACGAAAAAATGTCCACCATACCATGGTTTTTCGAGTTTTAAAAATTAAGTGGCTTCAACCCCCTCAGTAGAAGCCTCCCTGACCTTTCACACCCCTAGATAGAGGATAATATAAAGGCAAAATGTCAGGCAGCCCCCAGCACAAAAACTACAGGTACAAAGAAATCAAAAATTGATTAGAAAACAATTTCAAAGGAGATGCCAAAAAAGCTTTATAATATATATGTATAACTTTTTAAGAAGCTTTTTCAGTTTTTTATTTTGAAAATTTGTTGTTGTATTTAGACACCTTTTTTTCTGTGTGTACGGAACAACTAATTTGTTAAAATTGACTGTCAATTTTTTTTTGTATTTTTTTAGCACTTTACCACATTCGTTGTAACTTCAACACTAAGATCGATTGATTTATTGTTAGCAATTTGTTGCCATTTTGGTATAAGTTGACTTTAGATTTTCTCAAGATTGCTTTACATTATACTCATGTGCTTTGGTTCGTTTTATTTTTGGCTTTTCATATTTTTGGTTTTCATAAAAAAATGCGTCAAAAGCAAGACGTTGAAAGTGGTTAAATAAAATTCATAATTCATAAATTATCTTGACTGTTGAATGGTTTTGTGCAGATAACGTTTAAAAAATTACCTATTCAAAGAAAAAACAATTTGGTTTTTTATAATATATGTATATGTATTTGCATTAAAATACATACGAACATACATACATACGAAATTTAAACAAATATTTAAAGGGTTGTTTAAAATTCCAGGAAGATTTGAAATGACAATATTTGGGAATTGAGGCGTCTAATAATTAAACTTGACAGGTGTATAAGTTGTTATACAAGGGCACAACGAGTTTTTATTACTTAAAAAAATAAAAATTTTCCAATGAGGCACATTTTCAGCTCAATGAAATTGGCAATCAACAAGACATCTGGGAATCGCCACATCCGTGAACGTACAACACGTATCGTAAAAATACTTTTTATGAATTATGACATACGTCAACTGATAATAATTCATACGTCACCGGATTATAATTCACAATAATTGATATTATAACATACGTTATCGTATGACTAAATGTACGTTTTTTACGAATTGTCATCCGTTAACAAAATTTAGTTCGACTAAATTGAAAAAGGAAAAAAAAATCACTAAAAAACGTAAATTACATGAAATCGATTTTGTCCTTTTAATGATGCATCTTGCTTTACAGTGAATTTCATTAAGATGGGCTTCAGAGGATCCATCAACAGCACTTTTATATGGCGTAATGCACCACAGCTCAAGAGGATAGCCGGAATTCTTAAAAAAATGGTAAAATGATTTACTGCTTCATTATATTTATGAATAAAAGAAAGTACCCACCTAACAGTCAATTGTTTCCATTTCTATTCGAAGTAAAACGATTTTCTAGGGCTAGTCTTTGGTCGGAATGTTTCCATACAAAAAAAAAAAAAAAAAAAGGTGAGCGGCTTTACCAATTTATAGCAACAATTTAATATTTATTGTTACAAACCTTTTTAAATGCCTTTTGTTAATTTCTTTAAGTCTTAATAAAATACTTACTATCATTGCATTTAAACTGTGAAAACCGTTCCTGTTGAAGTATGTTCATTGTCTACTGGTTTTTGAACACCAATATGCGTTTCAACAACACATCCTACAAATTAAAATTGTATCAACATAATTAATAAATTAAATATGTATATTAAAAAAATTATGTTTGGAATCGTGTTATATACATTGTTTATTTTTAATCACGCATGATTTCTTTATAGACTGATTGAACTTCTCATTTAGTCTATTTAGTTTTAAGCATAAGAATCTGAGTTTTTATTCAGAAAAATTGGGAAAAATCCACTGATGAGCTAGTTGAGCACTAGCGAAATAGTTATCTGGATAGGCTTACCCCATAGTAATCGATTTCGATTATTATATTTTTTGGAAATAAATATTTTATACTCATAAAATATTTATTTAATAAAATATATTATAAAATATATTTATTGAATCTACCTCTACATTTTTCAAAAAATCATTTCTTACACGCAGACGACTCAGTAGGTGAAATTGTATATGCTTCGTAAACATTTTGTTCAGTACGGCCGAAGTAACTTTAGAAACGGTACTCTGACTGTCACTTCCTTTTGGGTGTTAGTAGCCACCCGTTGCCAAAATGGATAGAGTTACTGCCAGCTGTAACATTGGTGGCACAGCTTTGGCATCTAAGTGGGATAAATTTCATACAGCTAATACATAGAAAAAAAAACTATTTTACTTAAACGAAATCGATTTGCATACATATATTTTTTTAAGAACCCTTTTTTTTACTGACGCCGTATTCGACAAGGCCTGTAGATTACGCCGATCACGCAGCTGCCAACGTATTATTTTTTCATCCTCTTCGCTATCACTTCAACTAAGATAAAAAAATAAATTCGCGTCCATTTTTAATTTTTGTAAGTTTTAATAATTTTGTGTTTTTTATTTTGATTTATTTTGACAGTTTCACATATATTGTTAATTAAATATTCATTCACAAGAGTTTTTAATTTGAAAATTATTGTGAATCAAACAAAAGATTACGATCCATTGGCAATCGTACGTCATAATTCCATTCAATTCACACGTTTTACGTATCACGTAATTTTTTTTGTACGATTTTTGATACTTTCACTGATGTAACGATTCCACCCCTGTATTTTTGATTGTCCAAAAACAATCGCACACAACGTTTAGTGGTGAAGGGTATAAAATGATATTTTTAACTGAAAATTTTTTTTTATAATTTTATGTTGTAGCCCAGGGTTGAACTCGGTCTGCCAAACTAAAAGTTTCATGTTTGAATAGAGATGATTTGTTTATAATTTAATTTTTTATTAGTTTGGATGAAAATGTATTTTTTTTTGGCAAATCTTGGATCTTAAAGCGAACTTTTAAATAATCAATAGCTTTTAAGTTTTAGTTTACCATAAGGTGAAGTATAGTAATCATGAAAAAAATCGAGGTCAGGATTTCGACGGATTTATACGTTTAGAGGTCTCCTGAAACCATTTTGACTATTTTCGCGATGATGTCTGTGGATCAGTGGGTGGGTGTATATGCCATTATTTTTTTGTAGTTTGTAAGGTCTTACCGTTTGACATATCGCAATGAAATTTAGTATGTGCCGTTGGTTTATGGAGATAAAGAGCTGTATGGTTTTTGGTCATAATTGGGAGGGGGAAAGGGGTAGTTTTCTTACCCCCAACGTTTGTGAACGCTCTACCGGTCATACCGTATGATATAATAAATCGATATTTAATACGAGCCTTTGGTATATGGAGATGAAGAGTTGTGTAAATTTTGTTAACGCTCGACAGGTCATACCGCATATTAAATTGGAATTAAGTATGTGCCTTTGGTTTCTGGAGATGAAGAGCTGTATAAATTTGGGGCATAATCGGGAAGGGGCAAGGGGTAGTTTACTTACCCCCAAATTTTATGAACGGTGTACAGGTCATACCGTATGACATATTAAATCGAAATTAAGTATGCGCCTTTGGTTTCTGGAGATGAAGAGCTGTATAAATTTGGGGCATAATCGGGAAGGGGCAAGGAGTATTTTACTTATGTACTCCCAAATTTTGTAAACGCTCTACAGGTCAACCGTTTGACATATCAAAATGAAATTCAGTATGTGCCTTTGGTTTATGAAGATGAAGAGCTGTATAAATTTTGTCATAATCGGAAAGGGGCAAGATGTAGTTTGCTTAACACCCCAAACCGAAAATAATTAATTTTTCGATTCGACTATACTTTGAACTTTTATTCTTTATGTAATATATCCAAAAAAAAATAACTGTTTCCAATGGGTATGGTAAAGTTGAGTGTAGGCCACTCCAGTTTTATTTATTTAAAGATCTTACCGAAGTAAACTTCATTTTTACATTTTTAATATAACTATAATAAACTCCTAATAAATTTGGTTATTCGTGTATTTAAATGTCTTCATTTCAACTATTACCTTTTACATAAAAGCCAATTTCAGTACAGTTTATGTCTAAAAAATATGGACTTAAATTTGATCCTGTTTTAATTTCGTGTAATATGTTATTTTTGAAAGTGTTAAAAGTCCATGTGGAGCCAAAAAACGTGTATTTTTCAAATAATTTTAGTAATTATTATTTCATAATAAAATTTAAAAGGTGTATAGTGTAAAAAACATCATTGGAATTGATTAGAGTTTGCCAATATTTTTAAATTAATTCAAACACAAACCCTTAAAAATCTCAATATATGAAAAAATGGACCAATTTCCAAAAAAAAAAAACACAGTTCAACTATGTCCGACAGATTGGTGGAATATAATTTTTTGTTCTGGTGGCTTGGGAAAAATCTATATACTTGGAAAAATCTATTGGATGGACGAACAGAAGGACAAACAGATAGACGGACAGATGGACAGAAAGACATGTCTATGTATAAGGATCCAGAATATATATACTTTTTGAAGTCGAAAAACAATATTTTAGAAATTACAAACGGATTGAAAACTTATATACATATACCGTTTCCACCTTGAGTGACGGGTATAATAATGTTTTAAATAATTAATTAATAAAAAATAGAAAGATTTACCTTATGTAAAACAACAGAATTAAAGGCACATCACGTTAAGTTATAAAATAGTAGTAAATTAAATATTCCATAACATTTAATATTTGAAGGAAATAAAGCAGACATGGGGAATTCAATTACATTTCAATTACAATTAAAATTATAGGTAATGTGTTATTGCATATTCTCAATTGCACATTACGAGTAATTTTAATTTAAATCATGTAACTACTTGTAAGTTGCAATTGAATGTTTTCAATTACACATTTTATGTAATTGGAAATTTTCAATTACAAATTACAAGTAATTGTAATTTAAATTGTGCAATTATCATTATTTTAAATAAAACAAATCTCAATTACATTCTTAACAATCTTCCATTACATGTAATTATAACTGAATTTTTTCAATTACGATTACGATTACATGTCAATGTAATTGGATTTTTTAATTACAAAATACAAGTAATTCTAACTGTATTTTTTCAACTACAAATTACATGTACAAATTACATGGGTAATTGAAATATCTCAATTACAATTACAATTATCTCAATTACAAATTTGAAAAATTCCAATTACATATAATTGCGTAATTGTATGTGTAATTAATTACAAACTGTAATTGACATCCCCCAACTCAGAAATAAAGCATAATTTGATGCCTTACTTTAAAAATTATTATTATCATATTATTTGTAGCAAACATAGCATTAAAGATAAAAATGTTTAAGTCAACAAATGTTTAAATGTACATATAAACGAATATGAATGAAAAGTTTACATCCTTAATTATAATCTTAACAAAGTTAAATAAACTTTGCTTACTTATAAAAAAATCTTAAGGCGATTAATGATAACGGGAAACTTTTTAAAGTTTAATCAGTGTTCAAAGGCTGTAAGAATTCACAGCAATAGCAAATATTTTTTTAATTAATTTACTTTTTTACTTTAAGCGATAATGAGAAATAGCCATACAAATTAATACTAATAGCGTTACGAAAAATTGATAACAAACGCATGAACGAAGGATATAATATATTATATACTTGCTGTGCCACTTCGTGAGCATCCTTGCAATATTTTGTTCGATTTTGCTTTGAAGCAATCTACACCGCCTTAGACTATGCTCCAGTTATGGTATTTAGTTTATAAAACAGCGCCATCTGTTAGTGGTGAGTGGTTTAGTTATGGTTTATGTATTTACTTTACTACTAAACTGCGTACTTTCACTGCTTTTTCTCCTCTTTCTCTTGGAAATAAGATATTTTTGAGGAAAAAAATAAACTATATAGGAATCAGCATGCTAAGGTACCTCCTCACAAAAAAAAAAATCCATCCAGTTTTTACTTGATGCGTACACAGACGAAAAGACAGACAGACATACAGACAGGAAATGAGTTGCTTTATTATATGTATAGATAGATATGCAACCGTGCAAATAGAAAAGGAACTCAGGTTAAAAAGTAAATATTATAAGAGAGCGGTTTAAAGTTCACATTTTTTCAACGTTTTCTTAAAATAAAAAAAAAAAATATGATTTTTTTTAACTCCAATTACATGGAGACAAACTAAATTTTCGACACGAATTCAGCTTCGGCGGGGTCCGGGCCAACACCCATTCGATTTTCCAGTAAATTTGAACCGAATGAAAAAAATCTGTCAACCTAGTCTTAGGTCCCTTTCTCTATGCGTGGTCACATATGTAAGCCATATTTCTTACGTATAAAAATTCAGTTCTTCAAGCAAGTGTTTGTGTTGCTATTAGCAACTGTTTGTACGGCATTTTTATAAGCTGATTTACAAGGGGGTTTTATTTTAATCTGAATATTTTTTGTAAGGAATTTAAAATTTTGAAAATCGCTAGGTGCTTTCAATGGTTGCATAGAAAAAGCCGTGTATTTCCTTTCCTTCCTATATCGAAATGGGTACACTATTTTAGTTTTAGCATTGGTTAGACGTTGTGTTTTTATTTTACCCATTGAAACGGCCATGCTTAAGTGCTTTGTCTAAAATGATGGTAACATTATATACACTGATTACCTTTTAATACTTGGCAACATCATATTTCACTGTTAATACATACACACATTTTCAATACACACACTCTCATATGGCTTGCTAGTTATGGGAATAAAAAAACTGTTAAAAAAAGAGTCTAACCTAGGGTTTGCATTAATATAAAATACGGATACAGTAATGATCATATAATATGAATATACATACATACATATATACATACATACATACATACATACATACATACATACATACATACATACATACATACATACATACATACATATATTTTATATAAATAAACACCACACCAAAGCAAAAAAAAAGGTGAACCACACACACACACTTCCTGTAGAAATGATAAACGATGTTCAAAATTCTAAAGAAACATGTATAAACATTTTACGAGTTTTTAAGAGGATGGAAAAATGGTAGAAATGTCATTTAATCATAAATATGCTGTGTCTGTGAAACTTTGTTATTATTTATCTTTATGAAAACATACATATACTTATGTATATGTACACGTCGCGTGAATAACAGTCTAAACGTTTTTAAAGGTTTAAAAAAGTAAAAAATAATATTACGCATAAAAAATATGGTAATAATTTTCTTTCCAACATACAATAGAGCTTAAGCAAAAAGAGCAGACCCCATGTAAAAGCACCTTAATTTTAAGATTTTTACAAAAATATTGTATATTGAAATTTAAATTTAAATAGTCGAACTATTTATTAACATGTAAATGAGTTTTTGAAGTAAGGATTAAGTTCCTTTTAAGGACGGATGTTAGGGCAAAAGATATAAACAAAAGTTGCTCTCATCCCTAACCGAAGGTTGGCAAATATAAGGTGGTAAATATTAAAAAAAGAAAAATATCAAACAAGAGGGGAGCTTTAAGTTGTGGTAGATTTTGTTCTCACCAACTGGAGAAAGATGATTAAATACAATTTTTCTCGTATTCCTTTTTCTGAGTTGACTGGTTAAATATAGTTATAACGTTTACAACTAAACAACACACCCAAAGTAGATAGATGCGAAGAATATTGAAAAATTAATCACCTAACCTTTAAAAACAAGTAAGAGTGGTATATTCGGCCGTGCCGAATCTTATCTACCCTTCACCATAGTAATTTCACAATGATATACATTCGGTCAGTAATCAAAACTATGTTCGCTTTATAAACAAGTATACAAAGTTTAAACTAAATATTAAAGGGTGCTCCGGTAGTGAAGTGATTTGCATGTATATGGCCTTAAAATTTTATAGGAGGTGTATTACTATGGCCTCTAACAAAATAGTAAAAATTAAAGGGTGTTCCGACTGTGACGGGATTTGCATGAATATGACCTCAATTTTTAGCCATAATACTTCGGTAGACTCTTGAAATTATCACAGAACAATAAAATAACAATAAAAATTAAAGGGTTTTCCGGCAGTGACGTGATTTGCATGTATAACGGCATATTTCTTGAACCGTAATAAGTAGACTCTTGAAATTTGTACAGAAGATGTGTTGCCACGACCGATATGACAATTACTAAAAATTAAAGGGTGTTCCGACAGTGACATGTTTTTCACACACAGTGACTTATTTTTTTGATCGTTATAGGTAGACTCTTGCTATATTTATAGAAAGGGAATTGCCATGGCCGCTATAACAAATAACAAAAATTTGGGGTGCTCCGCCAGTGATATGATTTTTGCGTAAATAGCCTTATTTTGTAATTCGTAATAGGTAGACTATTGAAATGTTTACAGCAGATGTGTTACTTCGGCCGCTATGCAAATTTCAAGAAGGGTGTCCATTAGTGACATGTTTTTCACGAATATTACCTTATTTTTTTAAACGCAATAGGTAGGCTCCTGATATTTGAAAGGGTATTGCCATGGCCGCTATAACAACAATTACTAAAATTTAAGGGGTGCTCCAAAATGATGCAATTTTCTCGAATATGACTTTAATTTTAAAAGAAATGGTTCCTCATAAGACTTAAAAAAATTAATAAATTGCATTTTTAAGTTGTACTGAACATAGTACGGAACCCTACGTGTGTGTGAGTATAACTCGCACTTGACTGATTTATTATATTTTTTTTTGTTACTTAGTAATACATACTCGTAAACTCATACCCATAAACGTGCTACACTCTACTAGCTAAATGACATCAAATTCTGTTAACTATCATTGCAAATATTAAATGGAATTTATTGAAATTTAAAATAAAAACTTCACCCAGCGTTGTTCAAACTCAGTCCTCTTTAGTTGCTTAAAATATTTGAAAAAGAAAAAGTTAAATCGAGGAAGAGAACAAAAGATTTTATGAGAACAAATACTTTTATTTTTTATTTATTTTTCTTTATGTGTAGATTGAATGAATGAAAAATGCAAAAGGTTAAAGCCAAATCAATAATAGAAGGTTACCTTAAGTAATTTCATTAATGTTTCGCTTCAATAATATTGAATGATTTTAATTTTCCTTTGATTTCGAACTACAAGCAAAAATTTCTGTTTTTTAAACTTGTAACTTATAATACTCTGCATTAAGTTAAATTAAATGTTTCAACTACGCAAAAGGATAAAACCATCATGATGAAGGAAAGTTACATTAAATAATTTCATTAGACTTGACCTTCCATTGTGTAGTAGAGGATGATTTTAATTTTCCATTAGATTTAAATTACTGACAAACAATTTCGACAAATCAAGGCTAAATCTTTAACCTAAACATAAATTCAATACAAGTTAAAGTGATTTCTTTATCACCTTAATTTATGTGTAGAAGAAGTACTTTTTCCTTAGTTCTAAAGAAATGGAATCAAAGGATTAGTTAATTATTATGAGTAGTTTGAGTCGCTACATAATATTAAAATTTTTAAAAGTATTTTTGACATGTGTACCTAATTTTTTTTTAATGTACAGTATCCATCAGAAAAAATTTAACTGAATGCACTTAGAATGTCTCCTTATATTGCTATAATGCAATTTTTGTAGAACAAAATTATTAAGGTTTGGTAAGTTTCTATTGGGCCACTCTTTAATTTTTAACTTCATTTTAATATTTGTTGTAGTGGCCAAACCATACATCTTCTTTAAAAAATTTAAATGTGTAGCTGTTACTGTACACAGACAGACATTGTAGCGATACCTGTTTAGACTCTAGATACGGAACTCTAAAAACAGCGTGTTATCATGTGTGATTTTATTTTATATACTAACTAGCTGTGCCCGCCACTTCATTAGCACCCTTCAATATTATGTTCTATTTAGCTTTAAAAGTAATCCACAATCCACTTTTTTAGTGTTTAAGTTATGTTTTATGTATTTACTTATACATATATTATACAGGGTGTCGTCCTGTAAAATTTGCAGTATCTTTAATATATCCCGCTTTAAAAAAATAAAAGGTGTATCCATATCTGTATAAAATTGCTCACTTTCACTGCTTTTTCTACATTTTCTTTTAGAAATGAAAAATTTTACAGGAAAAAACGTATCTTATATTTGTAGTTCAACATCCAGAGGCGTCGGTGGGAAACGAATCTACAAAAAACCCAGACTGATAGTGTAGCACACGATCTATTAGCCTACCCTAATATGCATATTAAGAAAAATGTATATTACACATAAAAAATCGGATTTATTTATTATTCTTATTTTATATAAAACAGAAGGTCATACCAAAGGTATGTATATGTGAATATAAATATTATAAATTAGTAAACGCTGAATGTGATATACGCACGAAATTACATATATAGAGCAAAAATTACATCCCAAATCTAAAAAACTCACCATTTAAATGTACCTTAAATAAACGACTACTTTTTCTTAATTATTACCATGAATTACGAAGATTACACAGTGCAACACGGAAATAAATAACCATATACGGACACCACTACGTGATAAAAGACCAAAAAAAAGACCCCTGTCTGCCAGTTTTGCCCAAAGTCCTCCAGGTTTTTTTTATGGGCCCTCAAAGATGTGGGGCCTCGATGTCATTTTTGCCAAAAAATGATCATTTACTCAAGCTCATATTTTGCAAACCGTTTGAAATTTTGATATACTCTCTGAGGCAAAGTTGTAGCAAACCGTTCAAAATTCAAGGAAACAATCAACTACAAAAATGAACCTAAGATCTCAATAAACAACTTTCTTGAACATATGAACTTCCTAGGAATGATTCTTAACACCGTTTAGGTAGCGCTTAGGTAGCCGCAAAAGTGAAAATGTTCCCGAAAATTTTTTAATTTCATTTGTTTTTCCTTTACTTCAACATTGAGATACTATAAAGCCTTCTCCCGTAAATGAGTTGTTTATTGTGATCTTAGGTTCATTTTTGTAGTTGATTGTTTCCTTGAATTTTGAACGGTTTGCTACCTATGGACATGAACAGGGGAAAAAAAGGTAAAAAAATTGAATTTTTTTAGTTTTTTGCGATTTTGACCTTAAAGATGAAGTTTTTTTGATTTTATATGTTCACAATTTTTGTTCTTTATGACAAGAGCTACAACTTTGCCTCAGAGAGTATATCAAAATTCCAAACAGTTTGCAAAATATGAGCTTGAGTAAAAGATAATTTTTTTGCAAAAATGATATCGAGGCCCCACATCTTTGAAGGCCCATAAAAAAACCTGGAAGACTTTGGGCAAAACTGGGAGACAGGGGTCTTTTTTTTGGTCTTTTATCACGTAGTGGTGTCCGTATATGGTTAATTTGCCACGACTTAAAAAATGACACAGTGTGTTATATGTCACATTCATATTTCAGTTTTACAGTTTTTGTCTAGTTGTTTTTTCTTCTTTACATTAACTCACTCTCTTGTTGTTTGCCACTATATTGTCTCCATAAAATTCGTCGACATCATCCTTGAGCATTTTTTATGAATTTTTTTTATTGCTTCCGTTGTGTACAAATTATCCGTTTATTCCCTTGTTGTTTCCTTTGCTCATTTTCATAGTTTATTATTGGTTTTGATTTGGCAACTGATTGCGACAAGCTTCTAATAAATTTTTGAGAACAAGAATGATAAATTATATATTCAAAATTCTAATGATTTGAATATAAAATTGAACACAAAAAAGTCAAAAAGTCAAAGATACATTTATAGTAATTTGTCATGATTTTCCGCCACGAAAAATGTTTATTTTAGTGTTTAGTAAATCAGATAAATTTGCTAGGAAATTATTATTTTTGATTTGTCATTATTTTATGTATATTTTCATTGTTCATAGAAGCACTTTATTATTTATTGAAATCAAAAACACAAATTTGCAAGATTATCCTAAGCTAAAATATTAAGATTGGGAAATATAAGATTTTTTAAATTTCAATATTTTTATAGATTTTCTAGGAAACTCACAGAATTTTTCAATAATAAATATGTAAATAATAAATATGTAAATAGTGAATCAAATAGGAGTGTTCCCCTACGCCGCCGAAGCCGAATTCGTGTTTAGAATTTTGATTTTCGCATGTATGTCGAGTACAGAAAAAATCAAATTTTTCTAAATTTTTCGTAAACTTTAAAGTCTTTCGGTGAATCGTTTTAAAGGGATTTTTTTTGATATGGTAAAAAATCGAATGAAACAGGTCCCAGGAATGCCCGAAATTTTTCTGAGGTCAAAACATTAAGTTTTTAAGTTAATCGGAGTCATAACACGTAAGGTAACAGCATTTGCACTCGAAAAAATGCTGAAAAAGGATGAACTTTAAATGACCCTCAAAATGCCGGAGTTGATTTTTGAATTTATAAGAGCTGGAAGTATAGAGTGAGCTTAGTAGCGTACGCGTTTGATAAAAGGAAAATTTTCAAATACTTTGTCTAAAGTAATGTAACACTTCATTCGTATATTACTATAATCATCCCAACAAGATATAATTGAAAAACACTGGACAACTGGGCTATAGGTAATGAGATACACTTTCAGTCAGATTATTAATAATAATTTAATATCTATTCTTAGAAGGTCATAACTTTTCGAAATATTTGTCCACAGCTAAAATGTTGTTTGGTACCATCGGAAAGGGCATTTGAAATAATAACAACGCAGTAACAATAACAGTATTTTCAAGGACTTTGAAAAAAAAAACCAAAAATTTTGTAGGTTATTGGAATGGGAAGAGGAAATATTGCTTGTGGCCATTCAATTTGATCGTCCATGTAGCATGTAGCAGTAAAAATTATTCTTTTTTTTAATATCATTCTACGTCTCGATTACTTTCATTTTTTATTTTTACATACAAAATGAGACAAAAATCATGAGAAGGTTTACGAAGCTCCTATAGCTTAAGTATATGCTCGATATACATGTAAGTGGTATCAGAGGAAAGCTATTGACCTCTAGATTAACAATATTGTAATAATTTTTTTTCGCGCTCAATTTTTTAAATGATATTTACCTCAGAAACTGAAAAAATCACAAGGCGGATTTTTTAAACAACGAATTTGAATTGAAATAACGGATCGATATATTCTTACAAAATTTTGAAATAATGTAGATAAAAAGCTTTTAATCAAATGGGAAAATATAATTCGAAGCTTTTTTATTTTAACATATAAATTCCCAGAACGGGCAGAAAATGTCCCAAAAAATTGATTTTTTTATAAAAGTGGCTGTATTAATCACGGGGCTGTCAAATCCTTTTTGGAGTATGTAGGCAACAATTGGGGCTTTCAAAATCCGTTTATGGTTTTTAAATAGGTGCTTTGCACTCCGAGGAATTTTACAATAATTTATAAATTTGGTTTTAAAATTAGCTATGTTTGGATAGGGCTGGAGGGGGAACCTTTAAAATGTTTGACCTGACTTTTCTTTTATTCGCATTTGCTATAGGTTGTTTTTGAAATAGTTCTAAAAAATTTTCTATTGCCAAAGTAAGTTTAAATTATAACGAGTGATTTTTTAAGAGCTTGAGAACTTTTTTTTAAAAAAAAACGCATAAAATTTGCAAAATCTCATCGGTTCTTTATTTGAAACGTTAGATTGGTCCATGATATTTACTTTTTGAAGATAATTTCATTTAAATGTTGACCGCGGCTGCGTCTTAGGTGGTCCATTCGGAAAGTCCAATTTTGGGCAACTTTTTCGAGCATTTCGGCCGGAATAGCCCGAATTTCTTCGGAAATGTTGTCTTCCAAAGCTGGAATAGTTGCTGGCTTATTTCTGTAGACTTTAGACTTGACGTAGCCCCACAAAAAATAGTCTAATGGCGTCAAATCGCATAATCTTGGTGGCCAACTTACCGGTCCATTTCTTGAGATGAATTGTTCTCCGAAGTTTTCCCTCAAAATGGCCATAGAATCGCGAGCTGTGTGGCATGTAGCGCCATCTTGTTGAAACCACATGTCAACCAAGTTCAGTTGTTCCATTTTTGGCAACAAAAAGTTTGTTAGCATCGAACGATAGCGATCGCCATTCACCGTAACGTTGCGTCCAACAGCATCTTTGAAAAAATACGGTCCAATGATTCCACCAGCGTACAAACCACACCAAACAGTGCATTTTTCGGGATGCATGGGCAGTTCTTGAACGGCTTCTGGTTGCTCTTCACTCCAAATGCGGCAATTTTGCTTATTTACGTAGCCATTCAACCAGAAATGAGCCTCATCGCTGAACAAAATTTGTCACATTTGAACATTTCGAACCGAACACTGATTTTGGTAATAAAATTCAATGATTTGCAAGCGTTGCTCGTTAGTAAGTCTATTCATGATGAAATGTCAAAGCATACTGAGCATCTTTCTCTTTGGCACCATGTCTGAAATCTCACGTGATCTGTCAAATACTAATGCATGAAAATCCTAACCTCAAAAAAATCACCCATTATAAGTAAAAAAATCATGCCACCTTTTTGGGGAAAATCTTGAAAAAACGGTATTTTTTACATTTTCCCAATTCAGAGGCCTGTAACTTTTTAACGTAAAGCGCTATCAGAACAAAACTCAAAAATAATTTATTCTAAATTTTACCAAGAATATAGGCAATGTCTTAAAATAATAATCCGATCATTAGTAAGTACAACACGCCAAAAATACTAAGTTAAATTCGGCCAAAATTAAAAAAAAACTAAATTTTCTCCCAAACTAAAAGAGATAACCTGCACAAGTACGCTCATTTTTTATAGATATTTTCAAGGTCTACTTAAATTTAACAAATCTTAACATTTGAGTGAAAACTAAGTGACATTAAAAAAAAAAATATATATATATATATATATATACCTTACACAGAAGCCCTCCTTTACCCTAGGGAGCCCACCTTTCGTAGTTCCACTCAGGAAGACCTGTGCTTTACCTCTAAAATTTCATTAAGATATAGTCAGTGGTTCATAACCGAATTATGTCCAAAAAACACGTTTTCCAACCACTGTGGACTGGAAGGTTTCTTTAATTAGTATAATACCTAAGCCAGGAAAATATCGCAAGTCTTTAGAAACATAATAAGTCTGCTTTTAAATATTTCAAAAGTTTTTGAGAAAATATTAATTACTAAACTTAACCCCATTTTGAGAGGGAAGGGATGTATCCCGAACCATTAAATCTGTTTTAAAAGACACCACAGCACTATTGAACAATTGCACAGATTAGTAAAATGTAGTAATTAAGAAGTTTGAGGAAAGAAATAATTGTTCAGTGCGGCTCAAGAGTTCAACAAAGTATGCCATGAAAGCTTAGTTTATGAGTTAATGCAAAACTTGTCCAAAAATTATATAAGTTGATAGAAAGTTAATTAAATAAATAATTCTTGCAAGAAAAAACCGACCTCAAAACAGATAGAAGGGCACCAATTCTAAACTAAAAATGTAAGAAGTAATCTGTAAGAATTAGATTTAAACCAAATAAAAGATGCGCCAAAATTAGAGGGAAAAAAATAAAGACTATTGAATGTCAAGCCTCTCCCTAATACTGTTTAAAAGTTAAGTTATTTTCACCAGCATCCGTCTTGTATGGGGACACCATTCAAGCCTCTGTCTATAACGGTTTCAAAGATAGGGGCACACAGATCAAATAACATCACCTATTCGGACACCCTTTAATTTACAATGTTAAATTAAAGACCTGTTGTTATAGAGGACTTGGTCACAAAGATTCTTTGTAAATTTCAACTATCTGTCTATAACGATTAAAAAGTTTAACCATATATATCAAATTACATGAACTATTGCGACACCCTTTACATTATAATTCCAAATATTTATATTTGTTATCATACCAGAGAAAGTAGTGGATATTCTGCCTAATTTTCAAGTGTTTGTGTTTAACGGTTCAAAAGATAGGGTCATATAGATCAAATTACGTAATTTATGGGGACACCCTTTAATTTTTAACTTCAAATTGTATACTTGATATAGTGGACTTTGCAATACAGGTTCCTTGTAAATTTCAGCTGTCTGTCTCTAACAGTTAAAAAGTTTGGCCACATACATAGAATTACATTAACTATTGGGACACCCTTTTAGTTCCAAATTCAAAATTTTATACTTTTTGTTATAGCTGACTTAGCACTACAGGTTCTTTGTAAATTTCAGCGGTCTGTGTACAACTATTCAAAAGTATGGCCATATACATAAAATTAAATGAACTATTGGAGCACCCTTTAATTTAAAATTTTGAGTATTTATACATTTTATTATAACGGTCATAGTAGTCGACAGTCTGTCAAATTTTCAAGGTTAAGTCTATAACGGTTCAAAAGATAGACCCAAATAGGTCATATTATGTCACCTATGGGGACACCCTTTAAATTTTAAATTTATTTTTTTATTAATTTCTGCTGTTGGGAGCTATAGCGGCACGCAATTTTTTAAAAATTTAATTTGCTGCCCTTTACGGTTCTTAATACACGTAAAAAACATGTATGTTGTATGGGGACACCCTTTAATTTTTAATATAATGAACTGTTTTTAAAATGGGACCAACCTTGAAGCATAACCTTTCAAATAAAGCAAAAAATTTTAAAATCGGTTCAGAAAGGGTTGAGTTCTGCGGTTACATACATAAAAAAAAGCAACATTCAGACGAATAGATAACCTCCTTCTTTTTTGAAGTCGGTTAACAAACAAAATGTTTGGCTTTGACAATCTAAATAAAAAAAGGAAATTATAATGTTCCATAACACAATGCAACACGGAAAAAAATAACCATATACGGACACCACTACGTGATAAAAGACCAAAAAAAAAGACCCCCGTCTTCCAGTTTTGCCCAAAGTCCTCCAGGTTTTTTTTTTATGGGCCCTCAAAGACGTGGGGCCTCGATGTAATTTTTGCAAAAAAATGATCATTTACTCAAGCTCATATTTTGCAAACCGTTTGAAATTTTGATATACTCTTTGCGGCAAAGTTGTAGCTCTTGTCATAAAGAACAAAAATTGTTAACATATAAAATCAAAAAAAACTTCATCTTCAAGTTCAAAATCGCAAAAAACTTTAAAAAATTCAATTTTTTTTACCTTTTTTCCCCTGTTCAGGTCCATAGGTAGCAAACCGTTCAAAATTCAAGAAAACAATCAACTACAAAAATGAACCTAAGATCTCAATAAACAACTTTCTTGAACATATGAACTTCCTAGGAATGATTCTTAACACCGTTTAGGTAACGCTTAGGTAGCCGCAAAGTAAAAAATTTCCCGAAAATTTTTTAGCTACCTATACATAGTAACCGAACCAATTTTTAACGTTTGCAATAATTATTTTCATTGAGAATAAAACAAAATTATTAAATTCTTAAAAAATTAACAACAAAATATATTTTTTATTTATTCAAATAATTTACAAACAGCTTAAATTATTATTGAAAACTAACCGCTTGTTAACTGATTAAATTTTAAACCCCATAAATGTTTTGCTCTATTAATTTTTAAGAGCAGAAACCACCATTAATTAAACACCATAACAGCTAGACACTGTAACTTTGTCCTTGTTCCTAATTCCTAATTCTCAAACATGTTTAGAAGTCATTTGAATTTGTTAAGAATATAAATTATGATTTTTTATTTATTTTTTTTTTCTCGCTTATAAAGTGTTCATTATTATAAAAGTTACACTATGCAACAAAAAACCAACATAAATTATGTTTGTGGTATGCTATGGTGGCCTAACTACAAAAATAATGGTTGCCCCAACATATTTTTCATAATTCGAGAATATACCTTTTTAGTGTATGGAGAGCCAATAAATCTATACATTTAATAAAACTGTAACAGGGCCATTTTTGTACATTAAATATTTTTTGAAAATTTTGTTGCTGGTGCAGTTAGTAATCGAAATGGAATAAAAAATACAACAATTTTTAGAATTTTTTTCAGTCCAGCTTGAATCACCATTAACATATACATATTTCATTCTGCTATTCTTACAAGTATATATCACAGCACAAAATCTTCGGCTATACAGATTCAAAGCCAATATGCCTACTTGAAACCTTGAAAGAGCTACTGCAACACTGTTCTAAAAATAATTAAAATAAATATGTGTTACCTTTCCCTTTCCTAAAGAAAGTAATACAATTAATTGGTAGGGATAATTGCCTGAATCTCTTAAAAACAACTTTTTTCTTATCTATATATATACAGTGTGGTGCATAATTGAGTAAATATTTGTACTTTTAGCACTTTTTGTTTCATAAATATAAAAGTAATAAAGCAAATCCAATAACTCTTATTGTCGTTTCTTAAGTATCTAGTAAATACATAATAAAATTATATAAAATTTGTAACAAAATGCATCAAGCACCAAGAAAAAAACAAAAAAAACCAAAATAACTCTTGTGTACTTAATTTTGCACCTCTGCATTTTATGAAGAATTTGAAGAAATGAAAAAGTACCGTTATTTTTCAATATTCTTGCTTTTTATTAGTTTTTTTTAAGAAGACATAATTAAATCGCTCGTCATTATTAATAGGCGTGTGCTAACAACATTGTGCAAGTTTTTGAACAAAAATCAAATAAATACCTAACAATAATAAATAATGAAGAAACTTTCAAAATCCACCGAGGAGGGCATCCGGGCCGTAACTGAAAGAGGCTGTTTTACCCGGGAAATTGCAAAAGAAGTTAAAGTGAGTCAATCAGTGGACTCAAGTTAGTTGTCGTAAAAAACTTGTAACTAATGCGGACGCACGTCTTATGATAAGAGAAATGAAAAGGTTTTAACACCAAGAGATGCTTCCTTAGCAATCAGAAAACCCGTTAGTCGGTGGACGGCATGTAGAGCCCTTCGCGACATTGGTTATATTGCAGCAGTAAAAAAACAAAAACCTGAATTGTCGGAAAAAATGTAAAGGCATGGTTAAAATTTGCCAAAGACACAAAACTTGAACAGTGGACGACTGGAAATGTGTGATCTGGTCAGACAAATCCAAATTCAACCGTTTCCAATTCGACGGTAAACAATATTGGAGGCTTCGCCCTGGTGAAAAAAATCAAAGGCGCCATGTGAAGCAAACTGTGAAGCACAGTGGAGGAAACGTCATCGTATGGGGTTGCCTTACGTGGTGGGACTTTGGACCACTGTAAAAAATTGATAATATAAAGAAGACTATTTGAGGATTTTGTAATAGTAAAAGTAATTTTTCAGCATGATGGTGATCGAAAACACACGTCCAAAATCGTGAAAGAATGGCTTGGTGAGCAAAATTTTCAATTAAAGCAGTCGCCAGCACAAAGTTAATCAAACTCAATCCGATTGAGAATTTGTGGTCAATAGTGAAGAGATGGTTGGGACAGTACCAATCAGCCCTACCAATTTGGACGAGCTTTAGCAGCGGATCCAAAATGAAGGGAAGAATATTCCGAAAGAAATTGTACAGAAATTGGTGGAGAGTATGCCAAATCGCGTAAATGATCTTACAAAATAAAGGGCTTTAGACTAAGTCTTAAAAATATTCATAACCTGCTAAATTTTTCAACGATGCAAAATTTAGTAGTTTTCGTTTTCTTTATTTTTTTTTCTTAGAAATTGATGCTTTAAGTTTTGAATTTTACACTGTTTTAAACTAAAAAAAAAAATTTGAATTTGCTTTATTACTTTTATTTTTATGACATAAAAAGTACACAAAGTACAAACTTGTACTCATTTGTGCACCTCACTGTATATAAAGCACAAAATGTGTTTGTGTGTTTGTTTGTCGGAAAGCTATAGCTGCCTACACCAGTAAACCGATCTTTCTAAACTTTTCACAGTTTGTTATTAGATAAACGGTTGGTAAAATAGGGTACTTATTTTTTTTATATTCGACGTGGGCGTGGCACCTCCCATACAAAGTAAATATTTATCATCGTTTTGCTTGGTAACAGTAATAGGTTGCATCTTTAAATTTTACACCCGTAACCTCTATATTAACATAAATCGTTTAGAGAAAGATAGACTGAATTGGAGGAGTGGGCATGGTGCCTTTATATAAAATGAAAGATTATTATCCTGCATCTAGAGAACTGCAAGAGGTAGCGCCTTGGTATTTCGCACCAGTAACCCCCATATTAACGTCAATAGTTTAGCTAAACTCAGACTGAATTGGTATAGTGGGCGTGGTACCTCCCATACAAGGTGAAACTGCAGTAGATAGAGCGTTGAAATGTTTCACGAGTAACCCCTGTGCTAATGAGCATAGTCTGCCAGAATACAGATTCAATTGGGACAGTGGGCGTGGTACCTCTTATATAAAGTGAAAAATTATTATCGTATTCCTGGCGATCTAAAATAAACAGAGTCTTGAAACGTTGCACGAGTAACCCCTGTGCTGATGCGCAAAGTCTGCCATAATACAGAATGAATTGGGACAGTGGGCGTGATAAAATATTATCGTTTATAAATTATTATTGTATACCGAATAACCCTTATTCTAATGTTCATAGTCTAGGAAAATACAAACTGGATTGGGGCAGTGGGCATGATACTTCCTATACAAAGTGAGAAATTATTATATTATAGCCAAGTCTTGAAACTTTTTACGAGTAACCTCCATACTAATGTGCATAGTACATAGTGTAAAATACAAACTGAATTGGAGCATTAATTGTGGCACCTTGCATACAAAGTTATAAATTATTATCGTGTTTATACGCAGACCCAAGATTGGATGGATACAGTGGGCATCGTACCTCGCATACAAACATTTTTGTCGTGAAACTAGAGAACTGCAATAGTGATCAACTGTAAATTTGACATAACTTGGCTTTTCGAGATAAAGATTGCAAAATGCTTACTTTCAAGTGCTTATTGTATTTATTGTGGAAGGTGTAGCGAAGCGCACCGGGAATTGCTAGTTTTTCATATACCACGGCTCAAAGATAACTTGATTTTTGGTATAATAAACAACAAAAGCGGAAAAATAAAAATGATAAAATTGATTGAAGCAGTCTCCTCTATTAATTCTTAAGAGAAAACCTCTATATTCAGATTTTAAACGTTGTACATCTGATATTTTTAAAAATTTTTGTTGCATAGTGTTACTGAACAAACACTGACTTAACGTTTCATTTTATCATCATTAATTTGTGCACAAATTACTCAGTTTAGCGTATTTATTGAGTGTAAGAAATGTGTAAGCAAAAGTTAAATGAGGCGAAATTGTAGTAAATTATGTATTTTATAATTCAAATTATAAAAACGAAAAAAAAAACTGGTAATTTGTTACTTCTGACACTGAATTTGTATTGTGCGGTTATAAAAAATAAATTTATTCGTAAATTAATAAATAAAATGATTTTGCTGGGAAATTGAATACTTGTGTTAATTCGCTGCATTGGGAGTAGATTTTTTTTCTCAATTGATTGTTATGTTTCACAAGACTTTGACCGTTGCATTTAACCTTGTGAAACGTTATCATCAAAACTTCAAAAGAATATAATAAAAAAATTGACGTAATTAAGTAATAACAAATATCTTTAAATAAAAAAATTGACGTAATTAAGTAATAACAAATATCTTTAAATATAAAAATTTTCAATTATTATAAAAAATGGGTGACCTTTAGATATGTATTGCGTGACCATTCAATGGAAACTTTTTGGGAATTTTTTATAAAATAAAATTAAAATATAAATTAAATATAAAATACAGGCCACTGAGTTGCTGTTAAATTGAAGATACGCTGCCTCGTTTCTGTAACTTAAGTGTGAAAGTTTTCACAGGAAATTATTATAATTAAAATGTTTGAAGCCTGTATTGAAATTTGAGCAAGAAAATGGAGATACATAGATACACCATACGATATGAAAACCAGCCAATGAGATATGTAGAGAATAATTTTACTGGAATCTTTAAGGAATGTAAGGACGAAGCAGACCGTGAGTTAGCTGGAGATGCTGCCTTGAAGAAGAGATATAAAGAGATATAAACTCACATTCAGGAAATTTATGATGGAATAGAATAAAACCTTTAGGTTAGGTTATACTAAGAAGGGTTGTGCCAGAAATGACACATCCACTCGGAGACCCGAAGGGTCCATTGTGATTCTCTTCAATAAAACCAGAAAGATTTTTATACTTTCATGATAAAATTTTCTCACTTTAGTTACAGAATCGAGGTATAGGTTTTTTAATAAATCCATTTAAATTTAAATTATTCAAAGAGGTAAATCGGAATTAACCTTGTTACTTTTAAGAACGTGGTGGTTACTGTGATAATGGAAGTAAATTGAATAAAATTAATTCGTATCTGCTTAGAATAAAAATACGACAAAATTAATATTTGAATTCTTATATTCTGATAGGCATTAAAGGGCAGAATCAGTAAATTATTTTTTCCTTTACAAATCACGATCTATTAAACGCGACGATCTATTAAATGCTGAGGTAAACGTTAGGTAAAAAAACGACAAAATTATAATTTTTATTGTACATATACTTTTTGATTGTTTTAAGTTGCGAATCATGAACAATGATGTGAGACACAATTGATTTTGATAAAAAAAAAAAAAAAGAAAATGAAGAGGATTAATAATGGAATTTAATTTAATTTAATATCTTCTTTGATTTTGAGCATATGCAAAAATTACACCCGATAATCTTTCTTCATTTAGTGGTACTTTATGATTTTTTTTAATTTATTATTTTATTAACAAATCAGAAACTAAGAAATTAGACACAAAAACGTACCATATAGTTTTTGGTACTTTTTGAATTTTTTTTAGTTAACTAGCAAAATTTATAAAATTAAATATGTACAAATGATGAGAGCAAAGAAATTCAAATAATGGGCAAAATAATACTTTTTTATTATTTTGTTCTCTACACAAGCATCAACTATGAATTAGTTGTTAATTTAATGTCTAAACATTAAAACATTAAAACTAACATTATGTTACTGTTAGGTGAAGGCTGCACATGTTAATGATATTTCTATGTCTTAACATGATTGTTAAAATATTTGCTATAAAAGATCTCTTATAACATGACAATGACGTTTAAGCTTTAAAGTTTAATTTTAAAACAGCTTCATCTTATACTCATAATCAGCTCTTCTAGTGCTATCTCTCTCCTATAAGTATTCAAAAAACATTACCTTACCCCCGTCTATATTAGACATAAAATGATAACATTAACATAATGTTAGTGTTAAGCGTAGACTGCCCATGTTAATGCTTTTTCTACATCTTTACGTGGCTGTTATAAAAGCTATTATATAACATGATAATGACTTTCTTGTTTTAATTTTGTATGACAGTTTTATTTTCAAACAACGCCATCTGTTGCTCAAATATACTATTACAATGTGCTTTGTTATAATCATTCAAACAACATTGATGGAAAACAGGAAATTATATTCAATTATAACATGATATAAACACTTATTCGCCACCTATAACAATATAAACATAATTATACCGTTGTTTTGCCAGCGTTATGTTATAACAACATGAACATAATTATAACGTTGCTCTGTCGGCGTTATATTACGATACAAATGAAGGGAAAAATAGGTTATTATTCTTTAGGTGAATGATACTTATAATTTTTGCTATATTGATGAAGGGATTAATAAATTATTGTTTTTCTTTTCCAGAAATAACTCCTCTTTTTAACCGACTTCAAAAAAGAAGGAGGTTATCTATTCGTCTGAATGTTGCTTTTTTTATGTATATAACCGCAGAACTCAGCTATTTCTGAACCGATTATAAAATTTTATTTTCTTTATTTGAAAGGTCATGCTTTCAGGTTGGTTCCATTTTAAAAACAGTTCATTATATTAAAAATTAAAGGGTGTCCCCATACAACATACATGTTTTTTACGTGTGTTAAGAACCGTAAAGGGCACCAAATTAAAATTTTAAAGAATTGCGTGTCGGTATAGCTCCAAACAGCAAAAATTGATAAAAAAAAATAAATTTAAAATTTAAAGGGTGTCCCCATAGGTGACGTAATTTGACCTATTTGAGCCGCTATAGGCAAAACCTTGAAAATTTGACAGAATGTCGATTACTCTGACCGTTATAATAAAATGTATAAATATTCAAAATTTTAAAGGGTGCGCCAATAGTTCATTTAATTTGATGTATATGGCCATACTTTTGAACAGTTGTACACAGACCGCTGAAATTTACAAAGAACCTCTATTGCTAAGTCCGCTATAACAAAAAGTATAAAGTTTGAATTTGGAAATAAAAGGGTGTCCCAATAGTTAATGTAATTCTATGTATGTGGCCAAACTTTTGAACTGTTATAGACAGACAGCTGAAATTTACAAGGAACCCGTATTGCAAAGTCCACTATAGCAAGTATACAATTTGTCCCAATAGTTCATTTAACTTGATATATATGGTTAAACTTTTTAAACGTTATATACAGATAGTTGAAATTTACAAAGAATCTTTGTGGCCAAGTCCTCTATAACAACAGGTCTTTAATTTAAAATTGTAAATTAAAGGGTGTCCGAATAGGTGATGTTATTTGATCTATGTGACCCTATCTTTGAAACCGTTGTAGACAGAGGCTTGAATGGTGTCCCCATAAAAGACGGATGCTGGTGAAAATAGCTTAAATTTTGAAGAGTAATAGGTAGATGCTTGTCATTCACATAGTCTTTACTTTTTTCTGTTAATTTTGAAGCATCTATTATTTGGTTTAAATCTAATTCTTACAGATTACTTCTTACATTTTTAGTTTATAATTGGTGCCCGTCTATCAGTCGGTTTTTTTTGCAAAAATTATTAAGAAGTCTCTTAAAAATAAAATTATTTTTTTTTTATTTTAATGCAGCTTTTTGAAAAATCTTAAATATTCATTTTTTTGCTTTTTAATTTCGGGTAACATGTATGTAAGTACAACTAAAAATGCTAAATATATTATCTTGGGGATAAATAAAATATTCAAATTCTGATGAACTTTTAAACTGCAACTAAGATAAGGTTTGCAAATCGATATTTCGGTATTCCTTGGTCTATCATTTTTTTGTTGAACAAATTACCGTAATAGAATCAAAATTAAAAAAGTCATGTGTGACGCACATTGACAAAAGGGACCATATCTTGGCAGGAATCGAAATTCAATCGATGTTTTTCGATAAGGTACAAAACTCTGTAAAAAATGCAAAAACAGGCTGAAATCTAAGAAACTGACTCTTTGAAGTTTTTAGTTCAAAAGTATAGTTTTGATACAATCGAGGTTAAAATTGGACACCTATTTTGTGCGAGATATAAGTATGTTAAGACTGCTAAATTAAATGTTAAATATGAAATAAAATCTATTTTGTATGTGATCTCAAGATATCGTTTGGTGCAACAGAAAACTTTAAATCTTGTTTTGTCCTACCTTTGGTCAGCTTGCGTAACATTTATATTTATATATTTATTTCAAATAAAAAACTTTAAAAAGAATGATATGCAAAAAGCCTGAAAAATATAATTCTATTACATTATTTTCAACGAAAATATAATTGGACTACAAAATGTTTAACTTCCTTAAAAAAATATTTGTATTTTAATTTCCATTGAATCACTATTTCTTTTCCATCAATATTTGATTTAAAATATAATTATATTTTTGTTGAATTTATCCAACTTATTTTTCTTTTAAAAATTATATTCAATATTTTTTTCCTTTTCGTAGAAAAATAAAATAACATTTACTTGTGGCAAAGCCGGAAAAGCAATGCAGCATGTTATAAAATACTCCTACTTATGAAAATATGCTTTTGTATTTTTTTTATTACCCTGCAATATTTCTTTGTACTATCGTTAACGATGCTTTAACCTTTAACAACAACAGATCTAGCGGCAATCGCCCTTAACGAAAGTTATTCTTTTTCGTGTTAAACACAATATAAAATTTATCGCATTACACTTCCATGTGGTGGTAGTTAGTATCGCCATTGATAAATCTATCAATCCTGCCTCAGCAGCTTTTACCGCCAACACCAATACCAGATAATATTTATTTAAGTTCATGTATATTAACAATACATGTATGCATTGATATATACTCTTTTTCTTTTTATATATTTTTACACAGCTAGCATATACAGTTGTGAGCATAAAAAAAATTCAATTATAATTTATAATACAATTAAATCTGTCTTATTGTTAATAACGGTGTTTAGTTTATTTCGTTTCCTCATTTTTTCTTCTCTACAGTTATAGTAACCTAACCAAATTACATTGACAGAATTAAGATTTTTTATAAAGCTATACGTACTTAGGAAAAAATTAAGCATTACTAAAGAAGTACAGGGTGTCCGCCGGGCAGGTATACTACTTTGTTTGTTTCCATTGTAATCCTGGCTGTATGCGATGTGGCACCGTCTTGTTGACACCACATGTTAATCAAGCCAAAGCATGCAGTTCATGCAATCATATCACGAAATCGCTCCCCATTCACAGTTACCATTACGCCGTCTTCATTTTCAAAGAAGTAAGGTTCATGATTCCTCCTGACCAATTTGCACACCAGACTGTCACTTTTAATGAATGCAAAGCTGAGTGATGAAAAAATTAACGGCTTTCCATAGCCCAGAACCGACTATTCTGTTTATTCACATATCCATTCAAATTAAAATGTGCCTCGTCATTCATTATGATTTTTTCATGAAAATCGGAGTTGTCATGGGCTAGCTGTTTTAACGATTAAAACACATTGGTTTATCGAATATTTTTCCATAATAAATTTGCCACGTGTCTACTTCACTCCTGTCAAATATGAACTCTCAAGACTAATGTTTACTAAAATGGCGGCAAAACAAATAAGTATACCTTCCAATCCAGCACTCAGGGGATGACTGCTACTCATACAATGAATTGTGGCAGAACTAGGAAATTTGGTTATGAGAAGGAGGACAGAAGGAGTAGTGTTTTGTGTACATTTGGCTTGAATTTTATTATATTGAAATTGGGGCGCTGGACAATACTGGAGAGTTTTATTTTATTTTAGTCAGGATATAGTAGGAAGATTAGATGAAGTGAAGTATCTTTTGCACCGTTTTAAAAAGCCGAGGCACTTGAAAGCATCTTTTGAGACTTGAAAAATGTGTTTCGTTTATCGGACATCGCACTGGATTTTCATGCCAAGAACATCAAGAGCTGGTGATGCCCATAGGTACAGATATAGCATCATTTTCGAAAGCTCGTCTGTGCATAAGCATACAACATTGAGTCTTACTAGCATTAAATTCAACTCTATTCGCTCGACCCCGTTTAGAAATTGTGACAAGATCATGATTGAGCGTATAATTCATGTATTGTCTCTTGGCTTTAATCTCCCACTGCTATGGCCTATTATTGAATGAATATGTATGGAAAATGCTGCTGTCATCTGCAAAAGAGTATATAGGGTTAGAAATTACACAAAGAAGGTGATTGAAAAATAAGAAATAGGGTAGGAGAAAGAATAGAGCCTTACGGTACCCCTGAGTTAATTTTGAATTCGTTTGATAAAATCCCATCTATAACAACTCGCATAGTGCGATCCCTGAGAAAGCTCGATATAAATTGAGGGAAGTTATTATCGACACCAAATGCAATAGCAAAGTTTTGACAGAAGTGCAACATACCACACTCTATTAAATGCCTTAGAAATATCTAGAGCCACCACCTTACTTTCGCTGAAATGGTTTATGGCTAGTATGTTTAAAGCTAGTATGTCACCTCTAGAGGGAACCCTACGGAAACCATACTGTCGGTCGCTTAGCTAGGTGTTGGACTCCAAATATCTAACAAGATGAAAATTTATCACACTTTCCATTACCTTTGGAATTAATTTTGTGATTGTCAAAATCTTTTACTCGATTAGAAAACTCATTAGTTTAAACCTCAAAAAAAGTAATTAGTAATTGACTTAGTCTATATAGTTAAAAAAATTCCTTGTAAATATTTACGAAATATTTCAGTATTTAAAAGTATTTTTAAAAATTTTCTAAATTACCTCCTTAATTCCATAGAATTAATCCTCAGGTTTTAAGTAGGTACAATAGTTTTGAAGCTTTAAGCCATTTTGTTATGATTTTACTTATCCGGCAATTTAATGCTATAGAGTAATATCGTCGAAGGAGGTACCTGTGATATAGAAGGATACTAGAACGAATATAAATATTAGAAACATACTCGTATTTATGTTAATGGTTTGTTGCGACACCCATAGATTTTAATGGTCTAAAAGTTTGGAAAATCAATTATAAAAAAGCAAGTTTTTTGCTCACTAAGTTATTAGCGCATCAAGTTATTATTTAACGATGTCAATTGGCTTCCGACATAGCGAGTGGATGCCTTTTGACTTTTTCTTGTAGTGTGATAAAACGTGAATACTCCAGAATTGGCAAACTATTTTTGTCTATGCAGTTTTTAAGTTTTTTGTAAATAATCTTACACAAATGCAAGTTTTATTTGGCATTAAGGTTTCATTGGCTTCAAATGGAAATAAATATAATGACAAAAATTTTAACTGACATTTAATGCTACCAATTTAATTTCAATTATAATTGTTTGGGTCAATGGTAATGAAAATGTCAGGGAAGTCATGAATTAACTTATTATTGTTTATGAAAACAAACAAATTTATATAAACAAAATTTGTATCTGATTAAAATTGGAAAATACACTTAAGTCGGCTACAATTCAAAAAAATTTTATGCAAAACTAAAATTAAAATAGGGCAGCAGATAATGAGGCTTATTTAAAAAAAAATAAATAAAGCTGCTCTCACATTTCAATCTTTGTTACTTGCAAAGAAATGAAATATCAAGTATAATTATCTTAAGGCCCATTATTATAACTTGGCAATAGCTAAAGTTAGGATTTTATCGGAGACATAAGGAGTTAAAAGTGAAATAAAATAACCTTGATTATCACGTACTTTAAGGGTAAAGGCCCAACTATAATATGCATAAGCTGGCTTAAGCTAATGTCAAAAAATGAACGAAAAGTCTGTCAAATGATTAAGCAACTTATTGAAGACTTTTAGGTGGCTACAATGTACTTACATGAATCTAGAAACTATTATGCCACAGTAGCACATTTGTTTTATTCGTACTTTTGCAAAATAATACTTTTTTTCTCAATAAATGAAATTTGTTAACAAAAAGGTGTTAAATAAACATATTAATATACTTAATACCATTCATATGAGCCCTTGGATATGATAGTGGTATAAGTCATATATTTTATGTTTCGAGATATTAAGAGGTTTGTATTTTAAGCGATTAAAAAATATTTTTGTATTATGGAATAAAATATTTTGACAATTAAATAATGCCAACAAAAGAATATTTATTATGATTGTGAAATTTATAACCATTTTTAAAAGGTAGTGTGGTTTTAAAAGGTTGAAATGACTTATACCATTTTCAAAATCAACTGTATGACTTTATAAATGACTTAAACCATCAAGAATAAATTTTTTGTTAGAAATTAACATTTTATTCAAAATCATTACATTGTAATTAAGTAATTTATTTTTAGTATTTAGGGAAAATAAAGAGTTTGTGGAAAATTGGTGGGATATAGGGTAGTAAATCCATCATATCTTTTTTTCTTCTGTTATTGGTCTAATGGTTGTTTATAGTGAAAGTAAATCAATATTTTCGTATATTCTTGGCCTTCCTCTTTTGGCTGAAAGGTCTAACACTTTGAATTCGGAATTGTCATCCAAAGAATTTTATAAAACATTTTCTATTGAGATTTTTTTTTAGAAATCTAATCCATTGTATTTTTAGCTAAGATACAGCTTCTCCATTGGTGTTTCTCTTTCTATTAGTCGTTGATTCTTTCAGTTTTTTCGTCGAAATGTAATCTTTCCGAGCCATTTGTTGTACCAAAAATTCGTTTCTCTTTTTACATAATTCTATTAAATAACTTATTCTTCTTCGCCGTATAATGTCTACAATTAATTATAAATAGTGCATTTTACATTAATAGGCTTACCTGATCATAACTGAACCGCTATCTGAAGACATGACAAGATTACTAATAATTATTTTGCCAAACTTTGAAAGCAGACTGACTTATACCACTATTAAAATATACAGTTATTGTAATTTGTTTACTAACCAAAAAATAAACTCAATTTATCAACTTAATTTTCATGGCATACTGCGAATTACTTCAGATTATGTTACTTTATTAGGATTTGATATGAAATAGCTGATAAACTAGATTTTAAAAATTTTTGACTTATACCACTTTCAAAATCAAGGGCTCATATACAAATTAATAATTATTTTTAATAGATTAAGAAAATTTGGAAAGAAAAATTTAACATTTTTGGCTGTTTGTGAAATTTTAGCCAAAAGTACTAAAAAATACAGCGGTGTGCATCACTCATCTCATTAACAATAAAATGCTCTTTCTTTTTAATTTCGATTATTATACAAGGCCTCCCTTTTTTCTTATAGAAACTTCTTTTTTTAAACATTTTATATTAAATTTATATATAATTTGTTCACTTTCATTCTCCATTGCAATTTTTTACGAATATACATTCATATGTAAAACACAAAGCACAAACAGCTGTTTCCGTACGGAATGTGCAATCGGTTTCGGATTTTGCTTAAGCAAATGACATTTGACGAAACTTAACGAAAAGTGTTGTTAAGTACATTTTAGTTTGCCACATATGATTTATATGTAATTGCACAGTTGCTTAAGTTGGCTTAAGCTAGCTTATGCATATTATAGTTGGGCCTTAAGTTATGGTAAGGAGCCTTATTCTCGTAATTATAACGAAAAACTACTTATAAAATCGTAGTTTTAGCTATTGGCCAGTTATAATAACGGCCCTAAATCATTTAGTCATTAATAATAACAATTTAATAGCATTATCATTTATCATTTAATAGCATTATCGATGTTAATGAAATGGGTAACTAGTTTAATTTAGTCTTGAGTTTTTAATTAAAATTATTTAAGTCGTTTTTAATTTTTTGATACGCTTTCAGGGCTGCATGCAAAATGACCCTATTAAAAATTCCCCCAAAAATTGGCCTAAAAAACGCCCAAATTTATTTAAAGCATTGATACTGCTTTAATTCGTCGAGTAAGCTTTGAGCTTGCAACTTCTGTATGTAATCTGTGATAAAAATCCAAGAAAGCAGCGACTCCTGCTGTTCGAGGTGATGGTGCCAAAGAAACGCCGAGTAACCGTGTTCGCGGTCGCTACAAACGTTGCTAGGTTAATAGGAATGATTTAATTCATCAGGCAAGCTTATACATTTTCACCAAACGAATTTACGTAAATTATTATTTACACTCTTATTGAAAAATTTCTTCATAATATAAAATCGCTCAAAAATGGGAGATCTTTCATTAAAACATTTGGGCAATTTTTCATAATGAAAAAATATTATTATTTATTTATTTTATTTCTTAATTATTAAAAGTAAATAAATTTACAAAATAATAATTATAGTTATAGGAATGCAGCTGCCTTCGTCCTTAATGAAAAATTATAAAAATTAATTATTCTCCAAAAACGATGAAAAAACATCAAAATTTTTGGGTTATCTTTCATATAAAATATGTATTGCCCAATTTTATGTGAGGATTTCTTGAGCTTTTAGAGCTATAAAGCTTTGATGAACTTATTTCATAAGGATCCAAACTGTAAGAAAGGGTAGGCATATCAAATATCATTTTTATTCAATGTAAAATCACCTTACTAATTTTTTTAAGTTTTTTGTGTCCAACTATATATTGCTATTCTATGACAGAAAGGCAGAGAAATCAATATCATAACCTTTGGTCGTAGTCGATGTTCTATTATTTAATGCCACTTTTTCAATCACAACTTAAATTTATTTTTTCTTTTGGTGTATCTACGCTGTATTCACCAAAACTTTGTGTAAGAATATGTGAACTGTAAAAAAAGCTAAATTTTTAATTAAAAATTTATAACAATTTTAGCATTTCATGTTTTCATGCTTTTCAAAAGTAATTCCTTTGAAAGTATATTAAATATTATAAAAAATATAGCAAAAATTAAAAATTTTCTCAATCAAATTCAAGGAACTAAAATTATAACAGCGTGATAGTAAAAAAAATGCTTTTGATATCAACAAGGGTGAACGAGCCAGCCGTATGATCAGAATTAATCACTGCAATAAAGAAAAAAACAAAGAAATATATCGGTGTAGTTTGATGAAAAAATTATATCTAACAACAAAATATAATATTTCACGTATTAATATTTAGATATTTTGTGGTTTCTAACTTAATCACGCCTTACAGGAAAATGAGAAAAATTGAATTAGTTTTATACTCGGAATTAGATAAAGGCTGTTTTTAAGGAATGTGGTCTAGAAGGGAACAAAAACGGGTAAGATCTTTCAATTTTAAGTTGTTGGAGGAATTCAACTGCGTTTTCACACATCTATACATATAGTAAATAAATTAGTCAAGTGCGAGTTACACTCACACACGTAGGGTTCCGTACTATGTTCAGTATAATTTAAAAATTCCAGTTTTTTTATTTCTTTATGTCTTATGGGACACCCTTAAATTTTAAAATTTAAGTAATATTCGCGAAAATTGCATCATAATTAGAACACCCTTTAAATTTTAATATGTAATTGATTTTATAGCGGCCATGGTAATACACTTTCTATTAAAATATCAGGAGCCTACCTATTGCGGTTAAAAAAATAAGGTAATATTCGTGAAAAACACGTTACTAATGGACACACTTCAATTTTAAATATTTGTTATAGCGGCCGAAGTAACACATCTACTGTAAACATTTCAAGAGGGTATCTATCTATTACGGTTTATAAAATATTGTCACTGTCGAAACACCCTTTAATTTTATTATTCATTATAGTGGCCATGGCAACTTCCTTTCTATAAATATATTAAGAGTCTACTTATTGCGATTAAAAAATAAGTCACTATAAGTGAAAAACATGTCACTGTCGGAACACCCTTTAATTTTTAGTAATTGTCATATCGGCCGTGGCAACACATCTTCTGTACAAAATTTCAAGAGTCTACCTGTTACGGTTATTTGTTATAGTGGACATAGTTATACACCTCCTGTAAAAATTTCAAGATTCCACATATTCATTCAAAACTTAGGATATATACATGCAAATCACGTCACTATTGGAACATCCTTTAATATTCAAGTTCAATTTTGTATACTTGTTTATAAAACAAACATAGTTTTAATTACATTCTGCAAATTGTAAGTGGTTTCCTCTTACAGCTAAAAAAAACACATAAACGTAAATAACACATCACTTTTGGAACACCCGATAAGTTTTAATATTTATTGCTATAGTGGCCACAGTTATACACCTTCTGTGAAAATTTCAAGAGTCTACTATTATGGTTCAAAAATTAGGCCTTATACATGCAAATCACACCACTATTGGAACACCCTTTAATTTTTAGGTTTATTTTCTATACTTGTTTATATAGCGAACTAAGCTTTAATTTCTGTTTTTAAATCTTGAGACTATGCCTCCTATAGTTCAAGAAATAAACACATATTCCTGAATAACACCTCTCTATCGGAACACCCTATAAGTTTTAGTATGTGCTACTATAGCGGGTACAGTTATACACCTTCTTTGAAAATTTCAAGCGTCTATATACCTATTATGATTCAAAACTTAGGCCTTATACATGCAAATCACACCACTATCGGAACACCCTTTAATTTTTAGGTTTATTTTTGCTATAGCGGCCATAGTTATACACCTTTGGTAAAATTTTCAAGAGACTACCTATTATGGTTCAAAACTTAGGCCTTATACATGCAAATCACTCCACTATCGGAACACCCTTTAATTTTTAGGTTTATTTTTTCAGACTCGTTTATAAAGCGAACTAAGTTTTAATTACTGTTTGTAAGAAATAAACACATATTCGTAAATAAACCTCTCTATCGGAACACCCTATAAGTTTTAATATATTTTGCTATAGCGGTCATAGTTATACACCTTTGGTAAAATTTTCAAGAGTCTACCTATTATGGTTCAAAACTTAGTCCTTATAATGGGTGATTTTTTTGAGGTTAGGATTTTCATGCATTAGTATTTGACAGATCACGTGAGATTTCAGACATGGTGCCAAAGAGAAAGATGCTCAGTATGCTTTGACATTTCATCATGAATAGACTTACTAACGAGCAACGCTTGCAAATCATTGAATTTTATTACCAAAATCAGTGTTCGGTTCGAAATGTTCAAATGTGACAAATTTTGTTCAGCGATGAGGCTCATTTCTGGTTGAATGGCTACGTAAATAAGCAAAATTGCCGCATTTGGAGTGAAGAGCAACCAGAAGCCGTTCAAGAACTGCCCATGCATCCCGAAAAATGCACTGTTTGGTGTGGTTTGTACGCTGGTGGAATCATTGGACCGTATTTTTTCAAAGATGCTGTTGGACGCAACGTTACGGTGAATGGCGATCGCTATCGTTCGATGCTAACAAACTTTTTGTTGCCAAAAATGGAACAACTGAACTTGGTTGACATGTGGTTTCAACAAGATGGCGCTACATGCCACACAGCTCGCGATTCTATGGCCATTTTGAGGGAAAACTTCGGAGAACAATTCATCTCAAGAAATGGACCGGTGAGTTGGCCACCAAGATCATGCGATTTGACGCCTTTAGACTATTTTTTGTGGGGCTACGTCAAGTCTAAAGTCTACAGAAATAAGCCAGCAACTATTCCAGCTTTGGAAGACAACATTTCCGAAGAAATTCGGGCTATTCCGGCCGAAATGCTCGAAAAATTTGCCCAAAATTGGACTTTCCGAATGGACCACCTAAGACGCAGCCGCGGTCAACATTTAAATAAAATTATCTTCAAAAAGTAAATGTCATGGACCAATCTAACGTTTCAAATAAAGAACCGATGAAATTTTGCAAATTTTATGCGTTTTTTTTTTAAAAAAAGTTCTCAAGCTCTTAAAAAATCACTCGTTACATGCAAATCACTCCACTATCGGAACACCCTTTAATTTTTAGGTTTATTTTTTCAGACTCATTTATAAAGCGAACTAAGTTTTAATTACTGTTTGTAAGAAATAAACACATATTCGTAAATAACACCTCTCTATCGGAACACCCTATAAGTTTTAAAATATTTTGCTATAGCGGCCATAGTTATACACCTTTGGTAAAATTTTCAAGAGTCTACCTATTATGGTTCAAAACTTAGGCCTTATACATGCAAATCACTCCACTATCGGAAAACCCTTTAATTTTTAGTTTTATTTTTTATACTTGTTTATATAGAGAACTAAGTTTTAATAACTGTTTGTAAATTTCAAGTGTATCCCTCCTACAGTTCAAGAAATAAAAACAGTTTCGTAAATAACACCTCTCTATTGGAACACCCTATAAGTTTTAGTATTTGTTGCTATAGCGGCAACAACTATACATCATCTGTGAAAATTTCAAGAGTCTACCTATTACGGTTCCAGAGATAAAAGGCGCTGACAGACGGACAGACGGACAGACATTGTAGCGAAAACAATAGGGTTTCGTTTTTACACTTCCTGTACGGAACCCTAAAAAGAAACTTTTTTCCTGTCTGTCTGTCTGTCTGTCTTTCTGTGTGTTCGCATCATGTAAAATGGATGGATTTTAATAACAATTTGTGAGGGGTTCCTTAGCATCTTAATTCCAATATTAGATACTTTTTTTCTGAAAAATATTTTATTTTCAAAAGAAAGTGGAAAATAAGAAGTGAAAGTATCCAATTTTAATAATATGCATACTTTAAATCAACTGTCATTTTTGAAAGCGTGATATTTAAAACATCTTTTATAGAGCTTAACAATAATTTTTAGAATTTTATATAAATTTCAGATATTTACACGGGGATGGGTACCTCTATATAAAGAAATTACATAAAGAATAACTGAAGCATTATAAAAGCAAGAGTCTTCAAAATTGGTGTGGATTACATGCATAGCAAACTCGAACAAAATATTGTCAGGACGTCCATGACATGGCGGGCACAACTAGTCATAAATAAATATATTTTTATCTATCCATCTATCTATCTATCTATCTATCTATCTATCTATCTATCTATCTATCTATCTATCTATATGTAACGTATAAACTCCAAAGCGGCTAAGCCGATTTTGATGAAATTTTCAGGGAATCTTCAGAATATTCAGGCGAGTGACACTGTGAAGTCTGATTTTTTATTTTCGGTCTGCGGGCGGAGGGGCGTGGGAAAATCCAATTTTCATATTGCACCATCAATGACATATACATATATTTATTTGTTTTGCTTTCTTATTTCATTTTTTTGAAAGCCGTTCTCATGCTTTTCAAACTCCTTAATCGGTTATGTAGTCCGAAGATATTTACAAAAAACCAATGTTAATAATGATCCAATATCAAATTTTTAAAACTTTCGAAAGATTACATTAAAAAATCCGAGTTTTTGGGTTATATACAAAATATTTACATCATTCGATAACACAAGATATTCCGCGCCTACTAAGGTGCAACATTGTACAATAAGATAAAAATAATATTATATTATCAATCGATGATAAACAACTTTGTGTACTCTTGCATTTAACTGGTGATTTCCGTCAAACTTTGCCCGTATGCTTGAAAGCTTCATATCTTTGGAACCGAGTCGAGAATATCACGCTATAGACGAACATGCGTGTGCATTTGTTGCAAGACCCGTCTGCCCAAACATTCTCAAAACAACTTTTGGACATCGGAAATGGAATAATTCCAATTAATCGCGCCACGAACGAGATTTCGTTCCCGCCTAACTGCTGTCAAATGTAAATGAATATTCAAGCCGTTGTCGACAAGGTATTGCAAGTCTAACAAACTTGTACAAAAATCCGGATTGGCTGTGCGAACGTTCAATTTTGGCACAAAAAAATGATGTTGTCAACAAGCTCAATGAGCAAATTCAATTGAAACTGCCCGACAAATTAATCAAATACAAATCGATCGATACAGTAACGGATGAAGAACAAGCCGTCAATTATCCCACTGAATTTTTAAAATCATTGGAACCACCCGGAATGTCACCGCATGTACTAACATTAAAGGTTGGATCACCGGTAATTCTTATTCGCAACTGAAACGCACCAACGGAACCAGATTGACCATCAAAAATTGTTCACGAAATTTAATCGAGGCAACAACCATCGGTGGCAGAGTCAAAGGCGAAGACGTACTTATTCCATGAACTCCGATGATTTCCAACGATTTACCATTCCAATTCAAGCGGCTTCAATTCCCTTTGCGTCTTGCCATTACTATTACCATCAACAAAGCACAAGGCCAATCATTGCTGTCTTAATTTTGGAAAATTAATGTTTTTCAGACGGCCAGTTGTATGTGGCTTGCTAACGAGTTGGCACGCCAAAAAATTTATACGTTTTTACACCAAATAAAAAAAACAAAAAACATTGTCTATCCGCTGGCCTTAAGATGAAGTAATAAATAAATATAATTTCCAATTTGCCTTAAATACTACATGCGTTTCTTTTTTGATTGTCCCCATATCTACACCAAATGTAAGTTATTCTGTAAAAAAAACTTTATGATAGGTCTTCCATGGATTTTTATTTAAAGGCCGTAAATTTCGTTAAAAGTACAATTTAAATCGTGTGGTAATACAACACTTATGTTTGCTTAGGGCCAGCAACGCGGACCGGGTCAGCTAGTTAGATATAATATTTCAATATCAGTATGTTGTTTAAATAAGAAAAACACAAAACTAGACGTCATAGAATCCATCTGTAAACAGATTTGGATTCAGAACACTAAAGTCCATTAAAATCACATAAAGTTCTTGCTCTCGACCTTTTTTTTTTGACAACCAGTGTTTTTAATAACACAGTGCAATAAATAAAAACCTTTTGTAAAATACACGAACTTGACAATATATGTTCGATTCTAATATCAAAGGGTAGTAAAACCTTATACATTGGTGACCAATTTTGTTTATGGGCCTCGCAAGATCCGGAAAATCAGTGGGCCCTTCCAAAAAGGTGTTTTTATTTAATATTTCATTCAAACTGGCCAATTCGGCCATTTAATCAAATCTTGTATTTTTAACTGTTACACTGTGTAATTATATCAAATTAACTCTTCTTAACAAAAGTAACGCTACAACAGTGTTAAAAAAGATTAAGATTACTTAAATTTATCAGCAACTGTCTTCTCTAATTTATCCCTGAAGAAGTGATTAGTAGGCAATAATTGCCTAAGTATTTATTATTTAAAAAATCAAACAAATTTTATCATTGACTATAAAATGGTTGTTATATTGACTACAACATGTACATTAATCTCGTATTTATTATTTATTTATTGTCAGTATATCGTTGCATTGATGATAGAATTGTGATTCTTGCCATTGATGTCAAAATGACTAACTAATGTAAAGGTTAACATCAAAGGCCCCCAACCAAAAAAAGTGGTTAAAATGAAAAAGCTAAATATTTACCAAGTGACAGAAACCTACCTTGTTGAAAGCTGGTATGCTACAGATTTAAAATTTTTACATGTTTTGTTCTCTTTGTGAGATTCTCGTTGAGATTTTGTATGTGCTCACAGACCCTTAGGGGTTTGCGTGGGGGCTTTTGGTTAAAATAATAAGGATGACCATTGCCACGGGATCAGAAACAAAGAGACTCACTTATAGTATTAATGTCAGATCACATCATCGTTTAGATGGTTTTTCTATCACTTACAGATTATCTTAATAGGTGAAGAGATCGAGATATTTCAAACTATTATAATCCTAATGAAATTATTAAATTACGACAAAAAAACGTGATTTTATTTTTGTGAATTTCCCTCTTTAATTTTTTAAGTTTCTTGCCAACTATAAATGTACAAATTATTGGATTAAAAACAAAAGCCTTTAAAAATCTAAAAAAACAATAATAATTTATTTTAGCTTATATTTGGTTAGAGAATTTTAACGCTTGAGTAGGTTTTAGTAATTTTCAATCGTTTTTGTTATTTTGCATATTTGACAAAGAATTAAACTCAAAATAATTAAGATATTCTAGAAGTTAATAATTATAATGTATAACGGATAAAATTGAACATTTGGTATTTTCATTTCAAATTTACACAAAATTCTTAAATTATTCTTAAATTCTTTAAAGAAACATCTAAAAAGTTTCTTTAAAGAAATACACTTGAGAAATATAAAATCCACTGTCTACCCAAACAGCGGCATCCAATTTTTCAACAGTTAGTCATAATATTTTAGTTGTGAGAAATGAAATGTCCTAAAAGCCATGTTCTGCAGTTTTGACAATGTTACAGACAACAAGAGCATTATTATTTCCTTTTGAATTAAATGAACGAGAAGGTTATAATAAACCTCATAGATATAAATTCTCATTATTCAAATAATGTCGAAAACAGCGACAGTTGTCCCTCAGGAGACATAAAAAAAAATTTAAAAAATCGTTTCAGGTAATTTATAAGAAAAGCTTAAGCAAAATTAAATCTTTTATAGTAAAAATAGTTTAACCTAAGCTCTTTAAAATTTAAGCTTTTTAATAACTTTTTTCTTTCAAGTCGAAGTCATCCATGATTTTATAAATTGGTAGGAAAATGTTTATATATTTGTTTTTTATTTTCACCTGTAAATGTTACACCGTCGTCATACCTTTCCATGAACACCGTTGCACAGGAGGCTATTTTGCCAATCTAGATGGACATTATACCAAACAGTAAATTAAAGAAATGAAAAAATAAAAATACGCAGCTCGACAGACAATAAAATCCTGAATCGTATAATGAATTTTCAAGGCTTTTGCTTGAGATTTGCCGTTTTATGACACTGTTAAAATCAGGAAAGTTGAGTAAATCGCATACGTTTTTACACGATTTGGAGACGTTTGCAATATATTTTTTTGCGGCTAAACGACTAAAGCTTTTGTACTGATTATTTTTTTTGTGAAAGGCTATATTAACAGCTACTTATGTATATTAGGTTTTAGAAGAATTAGTTTTAATTTTTAACCGACTTCAAAAAAAGAAGGAGGTTATCAATTCGTCTGTGTGTTGCTTTTTTTTTTTTTTTTTATATGTTTGTGCTTTCATAACTCGGTCATTTCTGAACCGATTTTCAAAATTTTTGCACTATTACAAAGGTTATGGCTACAGATTGGTCCCATTTTAAAATAAATTGAAAAGTTTAAAAATTAAAGGGTGTCCCCATACAACATACATGTTTTTTACGTGTATTATGAACTTTATAGGTCACCAATTTAAAATTAAAAAAAAGTGCGTATCACTGTAGCTCCCAATAACAAAAAGTAATTAAAAAATAAAATTAAAAATTAAAGGGTGACCCCATAGGTGACTTAATTTCACCTTAATTCTCCTATCTTTTGATCCGTGATAGACATACTCTTGAAAGTTGCACAGAGTGTTCATTACTATGTCTCTTATAATAAGTATAAATATTTAAAATTAGAAATTAAAGGGTGTCCCATTAGTTGGTTTATTTTGATATATATAGCCAAACTTTTGAACCGTTGTAGACAGACAGTTGAAATTTACAAAAAACTTGTATTGCTAAGTCCGCTAAAATAACAAGTGTAAAATATGAATTTGGAAATTAAAGGGTGTCCCAATAGTTAATGTAAAAGTAATATATATGGCCAAACTTTTCAACTGTTATAGATAGACAGTTGAAATTTACAAAGAACCTATATTGCTTAGTCCGCTATTACAACAAGTATAAAATTTGGATCTATAAATTAAAGGGTGTCCCCATTATTGATGTAATTTGACCATTATGTCCTCATCTTTGGAACCGTTATAGACAAACACTTGAAAAATATACAGAATGTTCACTACTATGTCTGGTATAACAACAAGTATGAATATTTAAAATTGGAAATTAAAGGGTGTCCCAATAGTTGATGTAATTTGAGGTATATGGACACAAAGTTAAAATTTAAAAAGAATCTGTATGACATAGTCCTCCTTAAAAAGTATTTATATTAAAATTTTAATTTAAAGGGTGTCCCAATAGGTGACGTCATACAGTTATTGATAAACACTTAACAATTAGACAGAATATCCATTAGTATATCTGTTATAATAAGTATAACTATTTAAAATTGTAAATTACAGGGTGTCGCAATAGTTTATGTAATTTGATGTATATGACAAAACTTTTAAACCGTTACAGACAGACGGTTGAAATTTACAATGAACCTGTATTGCTACGACCGCAATAGTTACCGTCTTAAAGAAACATGATTTTAAGTTTGTCTGTTTTGAAGTCGGTTTTTTTTTTGCAAGAATTATTATAATAAAAAATTACGTTCGATATTATAAAAAAAACATATTTTTTGTTCACTTTTGTCAAAAACAGTGAAAAGGTTTTTGAGAGTAAGGGCCAATTTAAAAATGTTATATATCACTATAAAATTTGTGATCTCTACTTTAGACTCTTTTAGGCTGTAGAAAAAAAATTGCCCGTTTTTGCGAAATTTTTTGCAATATTTTTCCAAATTCAACCTTTTTGTCTGCCATAAAATGTTTTTGGTTTCTAAGTTGTTTCAAATAAATACTATATTATTATTTTGAATAAAATTTATTGTTACTAATATAAATAAGTAATTATCTATACATATAATAAAATTGAGATTTTTGCCTGTATGTCTGCTTGTGTTCGTATCACGTAAAAACTACGGGATGACAAATAATAAAATTTTATGGAGAGGTACCTTAGTATGTTTAAAATATAGGATATTTTTTCCTGTAAAAATATCTCATTACCAAGAAAGAGCTAGCAGAAAAGAGCGAGACGCTGATATAGTGGCGGGTACAGCTAATTATAATAAATTAATATCATTTCCAGGGTCCATGAACATTCGCTGTCTATAAAAGTTGCATTTACTAAACAAAAGTATGGGAATTTTTTTATTTTATATTTTTATTTTATAGCTTTAATAGTCTATGCCAAGTTTCATTAGTCTAGGGACACTCAATAAATTTTCAGAGCTAAAAAAATGTAGTGTCCGGTGAGCTTGTTGAATGTGTGAACATTATTGTTATTATTATAGATCTAGTTTTACCGGCCTATTTTCAGGTATACGCCAAACACTAAAAATATTTCTCAAAAGGTGGAGTATACAACAGACTGTTAAATTTTGTTTGAGGTTAAAACGGTTAAAGCAACTTCTCCAAGTTATAGTCAATTAGGAAAATTTTCTCCATGACTTCAGATATTTTTACACTAATTGATGTCGAACTATATCTAAAAAAACATGAGAAAACTCTTTTTACTTAAATTTTTATATAAAAACTATTGAAACTGAATTAATGTTATACTTTTCAATAAAAATTTTAGTGCAGATAGGGTTGTGTGCATAAAAATAGGAGTGCCTATAATAAAAAAAATTTTTACCATTAAAAAAATATTAACACACACTTCGTTCATTTGGTTTTGACTGCCTCTACTCTGAAACAGTTTTCTTAATATTCCACACAAAAATTTCGACGTAACTTTAATTCCTCTGTTTCTGAATTACTCCTTGCCAATTTGTTCGCATATTTTTGCACTTTTCTTGGACTTCTGGCAAATAAGTTTCTATCTATCAATAGTGGAAGTACTAACAGATAAACCAAGCTCATTTTTAACAATACTTGATGTCGCAAAAGGATCACTTTTGATAAACATTATTATAAGACGGGCGTCCAGTAGCGAAGTCTTGCGCTTAGGCATCCAAGTTTCGGAGATTTAAGGTTTTATCTTGCTTTCTTAAAGTTCAAAATGTGTTTCCATTTTTTCTTTAGTAAAAAGCTTACTCGTCGCTTTTTGTTTTATTTCTTGTATAACGTTGTAATTACAATTAAAACGTCGGATGATAATAAAGTTACCAGAGTAACAAATTAAGGAGAGCAAAATGTTAGGAAGTGGTGTTACTTCTATTTTAATGCACACAGCTGTACGTGAAGACCGGACATTACTTTTATAAGCTTGAATTGGCTCTGAAAATTTACTCAGTCCCTTAGATTAATCAAACTTGACAGAAAACTCTCCTATGGTCATAGGGTGTTAAAGCTATAAAATAAGAAAAATCGGACCAAGGAGAAAAAGTTCCCCTTAGAAGAAATAAGCCTACTTCTTAAAAATTCATTTTTTTTTAATTTTTCCCATACTTTTGTTTAGCAAATGCAACTTTTATAGTTAGCGAATGTTCAAAAACCTAAACTTGGACCCTGGAGATTCTAAAATGCCATTTTTCGCCCCGCCGCACCTCATTGCCATACAAATGTTAAGTTTTTATGGGTAGGGGGGTATCCTCCAATCACACCCACCAAAATTTCCATGTGAATTTTTAAAATTTTTTTTCTAATTTCCAAAAAATATTCATTTTTAAGCATTTATGTTGAAGAGAAGAATATTAATAAAAGTCAGTTTTGTTATTTATTATTTCATTTATAGTATTTCATTTATCTGAGAATAATTAATTTATTCATAACTAGCTGTGCCTGTCACTTCATTAGCGTCCTTATTTAGCTTTGAAAGTACTCCACTTTAAGACCCTTCATTTTGTAGTGCTTCAGATATTGTGTATGTGATAACTTTATATAAAGGTATCCATCCCTGGATTATTACTCAGAAACATAGGCTTTATATAAAAATCTAAAATTTGTATAAAATTCTAAAATTATTTTGAAGTACTGTATAGTGTTTTAAATTACCCGCTGACAAATATGAAAGTTGCTGCCAAATTTGCAGTACCATTGAATCGCTAAAATTGCGTACTTTCGCTACCTGTTCTTTCTTTTTCTTGATAATGAGATATTTGTACGGGAAAAAATATCTTATGAACCACGATACTAAGGTACCTCTCCAAAAAATGTTATTATAATTCATCCAGTAGTTTTTACGTGATGCGAACACAAACAGACAGACAGGCCTAAAATCATAGTTCTATTATATGTATATATAATAAATAATATACATTAGTAACTATAAATTTTATTTACTATCTATCCCCGGCGCGCTTTGCTACACCCATCCACAAAAAATACAATAAACACTTGGAAGAAAAATATGACCAACCTTTACGCGAAAACGCACGCTATTCTCAAGTCAAAAATATTTCCATCCAACCTGTTTTTTACTAGACTATACTTAATTTTTTAGTTTTAATGGGATGTGCCACTCCCAGTTTTTTTTTATTGTCTGTATTTTGCCAGACTATGCAAATTCGTATGAGGGTTACTTGTGCAAAGTTTCAAGACTGTACCTAATGTAGTTCTCTAGGTACGCAATAATAATTTTTCACTTTGTATCGGAGGTACCACGCCCTCCATTTAAATTCAGTCTGTGTTTCTCTACACAATGTATCTTAATATGATGATGCAAAATTCCAAGGCGCTACCTACTGCAGTTCTCTAGATACAGGATAATAATTTTTTACTTTGTATGGGGGGTACCACGCTCACTGTCCCAATAGTTTTTTTTAGAGTATATGTATGGGTATGGGGTTTACTTGTGCCCACTTTGAAGGCCACACCTATTATAGTTCTCTATATACACAATAAAAATGTTTCACTTTGTAAGGGAGGTACCACGCCCACTGTCCACAAATCTCAAGCAAAGGCCTTGAAAATTCACCTTAAGATGCGGAATTTTGCTATCTGTTCAGCTGCGTACTTAACATTTTACATTTCTCAATACTAATTTTTGGCCTAATGTCCGTGTAGATTGGCAAAATACCCCTGTGTGCGTCGACTCGACAGCATATTTCGTCGTCCAAGTAAGGCAGCATTTACATTTTCTAACATTATCTGGTGGATATTTTTTGCACTGATTCTAGTTTTGTCCGTTATTTTGATCACTTATCGTCTAAAATAAACCCCTCGCAATTAGTCCTCATAAAATTAGAAAAATCTGTTAGTAGCACTTTTTAAATATTTTATTTTTCTTTGCAGACTCGTGTTTTTCATATTTCTTAAGGCCTTGACTTTGCTATCTTTAAAAATGACTATGTGAGATTTTGAATAAAATTGTGGATCTTTTTTTTTTTTTTATTTTAAAAGATACCAAATTCATAGCGCCTAAAACTTTTGTCAAATACGAATAGTGTATTTAGGAGAATAACTTACAATTTTCATTGAATTTTTTTTTTTTTACTTTAGATATTCAGTTTACAGGAGAGTTTTCTGTCCAAAACACTACATTGTGCAGAGGATTTTAAACAATAAGTTTACATTCATTGTTACGGATAGTTTGTGCTTTATTTTATTCTTTTTTTCATGCACCAAATACGTTGTCAACAGCACAACTATTCATTTTTTGTATGCTTGGTGTTTATTCTATTTTATTTAAAATTCTTAAAATACAAAAAAAAATGAAGAGTGAAAAGTGAAAAGCACGTCTCACCAACATACTTAATGTTCTGGATTGTGTCAGTTACAAATTTTTCCCACAAGTGTGTCATTGTCATTTACATTAAGTATAAGAACATTGTATATCAACGTCTATTGAAGCTTTGTTTTCTTCTCATAGTCTTGGCTCTTGTACAAGGTTATAGTATATTCTACTTTATGATTTTTAAATAAAAAAATGGTTTCACATGAGACTATTTACTATTGTTTAGCTGTTAAAAGATAGACTTCATTTAAGTCCAAGCAGAAAGATTATGTTTGACTATATTGAAGAGAGGTGTGATCTCTTAAAATTTGTAATTAATTTTGAAGAGTTAAAAAATCAAGATTGATATGAAAAGAGCTTCAGGTTAGAGAATTTGGTAGGGATTGGGTTTTAAATTTTTTATCAGAAAAAAAATCGAACATAAAGAGGCAATAGCAAAGGCTTAAGCTCTAAGAAGGTCTTTTTTGTCCCTCATCCCTTAGATGAAATAATTCTTTTTATTTTTAATGCTATTTTGTGGCTTTAGTCTACATATTATCAAACATAATATTTAGTATTTTTGTTCAGCCTTTTTAATATTGTTTAAATTAAAAAGAAAATGGTCAAGCTTGAGGCCAGTATATTATTTATATAAACAAATATTTTTATTTTTGCTTCCAATATTTCGATATCCGTCGGATATCATTATCAAGGACTAAAAATAAGAAAAAGGAAAATACATTTCATATCAAGAGTTGTAAACACTGGGAAGACTGTATCCAGACGTTGGACAACAAAAAGCAACAAGAGACAGCCAGAACAAAGTTCACATCAATGTTGGAGAGCCATATTAACAAACTTAGCTTGACAAAAAGGGACAGATACATACTAAGCATAGTGGAACAAACAAAAGGATTTATGCATAAAAACAAAGATATTCTAATATTAAACGCTGACAAAGGGCATGTTACAGTAGCAATGAAGAAAGAGGAGTACGAAACTAGATTGAAAAATATATTAGGTGACCTGATGACGTACAGGAAAATTACAAAGGATCTCACACCGTCCTTACAGCGGAAGAATAAGGTATTGGTGGATAAATTGTTTCTCACTGGCAATATTAATGAAACAGAAAAGAAAAGACTGAAAAACGACGTGGCAACTGCACCTAGAATATACGGACTTCCTAAAATCCATAAGGAAGGATACCCTCTTCGACCAATCTACGCATCAGTTAATTCACCATCTAGTGGATTATGCAAATTATTGACGAACGTTTTTAAAAAAACTCACAGAGACTTCAGAGTATAACATTAGGGATGCAGTGCAATTTAGGAATAAGGTAAACAATAGTGCGATTTTAGATGACAAGAAAATAGTTTTCTTCGATGTAATATCAATCTTTCCGAGTATACCGGTGGACTACGCTATAAAAGTTATTATGGAAAAATGGGACGATATAAAGAAACACACAAATATACCAAAGGAACTGTTCCTGGAAAATTTAAAATTCTGCATAAAGGACAATAGGTATTTTAAATATAATGACAGATTTTATAAACCGTACAGTGGTCTACCAATGGGTTCACCAGCATCACCTATTGTCGCTGATGTAGTAATGGAAGAACTTTTGGATAATTGTATGAAAAATCTTAAAGATAATAAAAAAGATTCTGGATCAATTAAATTCCTTTCATTACAATATAAAATTTACAATGGAAGAAGAAACCAACGGAAAACTTCCGTACCTGGATACCCTGGATGTAAGAAAGAAAAATAAAATAAAAATAGATTGGTACCAGAAACCAACATCTTCTGGTAGAATAATTAATTTTTACTCTTGCCAACAAAAAAATGTGATAATAAATACTGCAAATAATCTTATAAAGAGAGTTTTAAGTATAAGCGATGAGATTTTTCATACTAAGAACCAAAAAAGAATAAAGAATATTTTAGAAACAAATAATTTTCCCAAATAATTAAAAAACTTTTAAACAATTATAAAAAGAAAACGTCGATTGAACAAAAGGAAACAAATAAAATATATAAATCGATGACGTATGTCCCAAAGATCACAGAAAGAATACAAAATGCACGTATGTAAATATAACGAAGAAAAATTTAGTATTGCACACACATCGAAAAACACATTTAATCAATTATTTTCGAACACCAAGAGTAAACTGGACAAAATGGATGGCGCTAACGTAATATATAAAATCAGCTGTGAGGGAAATGACAATGACATGTGCGAGCAAGTATATGTCGGAAATGACCGGGAAGAAATTAAAAACTAGAATTGCAGGGCATAGATCGGACATAAAAAACACCAATAAAATATCGACGCAAAAAACAGCATTAGTATCCCACTGTGCAGAGAGAAAACAAATATAACACACTGGAAATGCTACATATAATCAACATACCTAAGGACAAGAGAATTAATTTCAAAACAGACATAGAAAATTCTGCGATGAGCTATGGACATAATATAAATAATATAATTAAAAGGCCTAGTTAGTACAATGTTTTGTGTGAATACTGTGTGACGTCTTTTTTCATGTATATTTGTTACTCATTGTAAGACTTTTGTTTATTGTAATATTTATATTGTTTATTGTAGCACAGTGGTTACAACTCTTGATGATATGAAATGTATTTTCCTTTTTCTTATTTTTAGTCCTTGATAATGATATCCGACGGATATCGAAATATTGGAAGCAAAAATAAAAATATTTGTTTTTATAAATAATATACTGGCCTCAAGCTTGACCATTTTCTTTTTAACCGACTTCAAAAAAAGAAGGAGGTTATCAATTCGTCTGAATGTTGCTTTTTTTTTTATGTTTGTGCCCGCAGAACTCAGTCATTTCTGAACCGATTTTAAAAATTTTGCACTATTAGAAAGGTTATGGTTACAGATTGGTCCCATTTTAAAAGAAGTTCAAAATTTTAAAAATTAAAGGGTGTCCCCATACAACATACATGTTTTTTACGTGTATTATGAACATTATAGGTCACCAATTTAAAATTAAAAAAAATTGCGTATCACAGTAGCTCCCAACAACAAAAAGTAATTAAAAAATAAAATTAAAAATTAAAGGGTGACCCCATAGGTGACTTAATTTCACCTTTATTCTCCTATCTTTTGAACCGTTATAGACAAACACTTGAAAGTTGCACAGAATGTTCGTTACTATGTCTGTTATAATAAGTATAAATATTTAAAATTAGAAATTAAAGGGTGTCCCATTAGTTAGTTTATTTTGATATATATATGGCCAAACTTTTTAACCTTTATAGACAGACAGTTGAAATTTACAAAGTACTTGTATTGCTAAGTCCGCTAAAATAACAAGTGTAAAATATGAATTTGGAAATTAAAGGGTGTCCCAATAGTTAATGTAAAAGTAATATATATGGCCAAACTTTTCAACTGTTATAGATAGACAGTTGAAATTTACAAAGAACCTATATTGCTTAGTCCGCTATTAAAACAAGTATAAAACTTGGATCTATAAATTAAAGGGTGTCCCCAATATTGATGTTATTTGACCATTATGTCCTCATCTTTGGAACCGTTATAGACAAACACTTGAAAAATAGACAAAATGTTCACTACTATGTCTCGAATAACAACAAGTATAAATATTTAAAATTGGAAATTATAGGGTGTCCCAATAGTTGATGTAATTTGATGTATATGGACACAAAGTTAAAATTTAAAAAGAATCTGTATTACAAAGTGTTCTTTAAAAAGTATTTATATTAAAATTTGAATTTAAAGGGTGTCCCAATAGGTGACGTCATTTGATATATATGACCCTATCTTTTAAACAGTTATTGATAAACACTTAACAATTAGACAGAATGTACATTACTATATCGGTTATAAAATTTTATTTAAAATTATAAATTACAGGGTGTCGCAATAGTTTATGTAATTTGATGTATATGACCAAACTTTTAAACCGTTACAGACAGAAGGTTGAAATTTACAACGAACCGGTATTGCTACGACCGCTATAACTAGTATAAAATTTGAATTCGGAAATTACAGGGTGTCGCAATAGTTACCGTCTTAAAGAAACATGCTTTTAAGTTTGTCTGTTTTAAAGTCGGTTTTTTTTTGCAAGAATTATTAATTTAAACAATATTATCAAACATATTAAAACTATTTGAGAAGTTATGAATAACAAGGCTAAACACTATTCTGAGCGAGCAAACATATATTGCGAAAACGAAAATTCGAATACTTAGTACTGGTAGTAAAAGGAGCCTTTGTGGAAAGAACTTTATATTTGCTTATTCCGATCGACGTTCTTAATTATTTTGGAAGATAAGATATTAAAGCTTTGGAAACATGTTGAAGCTGAACTTGCCTAAAAATACTCTGTTGTTACACCTTCTGATGAAGACCATCGTAAGTGGCTGTTTGTTTAGTACAGTTGGCGAGCGCATTCGACGTGGGGACATCGTTAGCAAGCCACGTTTTAGATAGAACAGCAAAGTTAGTATTCCGTGGAGTATAATTATTTTTAAAACATATTTATTTTGTACGGGCGAGGATTGCTCTACCCACTTTTCTCAACAATTTATTAACATGTGGGCAAAGTTTGGATAGAATCAGTAAAATAAGAGCCGTTGCCATTCATCCATTATAAGCGATATACTTATGCATGCCGAATTTCAACTGAATCTTAAAACGAGAAGTTGGTCAAATTAAGCTCGTAAAATTTCTTTAAGTACACCGATACTTGAGCAGAATTTTCAATAAATATTTATGAGTATATGTAAAAGAAATAAAGTTTACTTTAAGTGTATTTTGGGACAATTTTTTTTTTAAATTGTTTCATAAGAAGTAAGAAAGAAGAGCTACATTTGGCTACGTGGGATGTTATATTTTTTATTTATATTTTTTGATAAGATTAAATAAAAAGGATTTGATTTTTTGTAGTAAAATTGAAATATTTTCGATAAAGGTTTGCGAGCTCTGTTCAAAAGACAAGGACACATTTTGAATTTTCGAAATTTTTTTAAGTGTTATGTTATTACACATGTGTGGTATGTTGGCATTATCAGCCAATTTGAATAAGTAGCTATTTTGGATTAGTTTGTTGTTGACAAGTGATGAGTTTAGTCGCGTTTGTGTGTGTTCTTCGATTTTTATACCCTTCACCAGAGGTGGAAAGGGTATATATAAGTTTGTCATTCCGTGTGTAATTTCTACAATATTCATTTCCGACCCGATAAAGTATATATATATATTCTGGATCCTTATACATAGAGAAGTTGATTAAGCGATGTCCGTATGTCCGTGTTAGTGCCAAGGCACCAGAGGAGATACAAAAAATTTAAGTACACCAATCTGTCAGGCATAGTTTCGAAAATTTTGGTATTGCAATTCAGCAACATCGGATCATTCCTTTGGAGGCTGCGGGCCAAAAACCACGCCCACCTATATTTTTTTCACGTTTTTTTAAATTTTTTTTCGGCTTTAATGATTCTGTTTTGCCTTTTTTTTGTAAAATAAATATTAGACTGCGACAGGTAGATCGCAAGGAGTGCATACAGATCTCGGGGGATCAATAATCCCCTGCGAGGGCGATTTCTGTTTGTTTTTAGATTGGTAGGGTTTTTCTGCTTTGACTTGTATTAGACACCTTAATAGAAAGCAATACACATAGAGGTAGCCAATGGACCCACAGGGTACCCACTGATAAATAGGAGCAGTTAAAAGGACCCCCCAAGTGTCAATATGAGGAACGTTTTTTTTGTAAGGAGTTCTTTTTGCTTTAGTCTGACCATTCTAACTCAATATAGACTGAAGAAAGGTCCTAAATTTAACAAAAAAAATTCAATAAAATTAAAAAAAAATTTTTTAAAAACAAATTTTAAAAAAAAAATTACAAAAAAATTTACCAAAAAAATTTTTTTCAAACTAATTTACAAAATATTTTCAAAAAGATATTTTCCAAAAAAATATTCGAAAAAACATTTTTTTAAAAAATTTTTCAAAAAATTTTCGAAAAAAATTTTACAAAAATGTTGTGGCTGTCGTCAACTTAGGCGTGGTGAAGGGTATAGAAGATTCGGCACGACCGAATATAGCACTTTTACTTGTTTTAAATGCGTTTGATTTTTAAATAGATGAGATCTCTGTTTTAAAACCTAGGTGCATTAAACACATAGACATCATCAGGATACCGAATAAAAACTGTCAAATATAAAACACACGTTTATAGGTAAACGATTATTTTGAAGCCAGCAAAGCTACATGGCTACACGACCATCGTTGTGGCTGTCGTCAAGTTAGGCTAATTTCTATTTTATTCAACAAAAGAAAATGTCACAAAATTGTAAATTACAAATTCATATACAAACAAAAAGTTTTGGAGGAAATATTTATAATTTTCTGAAAAAGTTATTTAATTTTATAAAAGCAAAATAAGTATTTCTACAACAATGTCAGAGTTTACGATGTAGCTGTCGGCTTCAATATCATTAAGTAGCTGACAATACGGCGACAATTGTAGCAAACGGAATTTGTTTTCACTTGTCTTCTATTTCGTTAGTTCATGACTAATAAAATCAAATAATCAAAAAATCAAATAATCAAATAATAAAATAAAATCACCGTGGTGAAGGGTATAGAAGATTCGGCACGGCCGAATATAGTAATTGTACTTGTTTACTTTCGACTTCTGCAAGCTTCAATGGGGATGATTGGGCCTTGGTTTGGACTCCATATACACATATTTCGTCGCCAAACCTTGATCGTTGTTGACGTCATTCAACAACTTCTGAGCGACACTAATGCCGTTTCTTTTGCTCAAAATTTATCAATATTAGAACAAACTTCGCTGCAAGATGTTTCATGCCCAAAACGGTCGCGAAAATTGCATGGATTGAGCCGATTGATATATCACCATCCTTTGCAACTTCCGACGACTCGACGACTTTCCAAAACAATTTTGTTCATTGCTTCTATGTTTTCTTCACTTGTTGATATGGCAACTCCAGGGTGATCATCGTCATTAACATCTCGGCTTTCTATAAAGCGCTTGTATCACTTATAAATACTTTATTGAGACAGAGTGGACTCGACAAAAGTCACAGTTAACATTTCAAGTGCCTTGGAGCACTTTACCGCCATTTTAACGCAAAATTTACATTCACATATTTTTTGATCAATTTTTTTAAAGGTAAAAATTTTTAGAAAATTGAACACAGACAAACGTGACTAACCTTTTCAGTCGTCGACAAACTACTAAGCCAAATTATATGATAATGCCAACATATGACTAACACAAGTACCAACATAACAAACAAAATTTCATTAATCGAATGTACACCTTCCGTGAAAATTCAAAATTTGTCCTTTTCTTTTCTGAACAAACTCCGTATATCATGTTTAAAAAATCGTGTGTCATAAACTCTGTCATGAAGACTTTTCACGTTTTTTGGCGACTTTTCAGTTATTATGGATAGAAAATAAATTCTACAGAACGGGGTACCGTAGGGGTTGTTGGCTCGATTCCGTCAAAAGACTCTAGGTGTTCACTGCATGAAAGTCTTTTAACTATGCTCGATAAAATTAGTAAGAATATAATTCAAAATTGTATTGTAACACTTAATAAAATAAAAAAGGTATGTATAGCTCCGTTTGTCATCTTAATAAATCTGTTTGAAGCAAAACACGGATATATGATGGACTAAGATTTTTAGGTCAATTATCCTCCATATAGGGACCGAAAATATATCCGTTTGTTTTTCAAATAAATAAGAGTTATTACACTCTCTAAAAAAACTCTTCTAAAAAAACTTCGGCTAAACTGAGAAAATCAATAAAAATTAAAAATAATGTTTTCATAACTTCCCACTCTTAGTAAGAATTTAAAAGCAGTTTATTTAAAAATATTTAAGGTACAACCGAAAATTCAACAAAGTCATATTTCTTTCCCACTCTACTTAATTTGATTAGTTTTTTGCCAACTCTAAATATGAAAGTGAAGAAAAACAAAAAGGAAAAACAATCAGTTTCTTATTTTATTTTTTAATATTCTAAATTTTGCCATTTTTCCGCACTTTATTTTAATAATAAATTTATGGTATGGTTGTTATTGTTTTAATTAAAAAAAAATATATTTATTGTAGATGTTTATTTAGGCCTAACCAATTTTACCACTTGAATACATTTCAGTAATTTGCAGTTCCAAATTCATATCACTTTTCTTATTCTGTTTATTTTACAGTAAATTAAATCCAGAATAATCAAGATGCTATTTTTAAGTAAAAATACTAAAGTGAAAACATTGGAAATTGAGCATTGATACATTTAAGCTGTAAAATAGAAATATTAAATAAAGAAAAATAAACTTTGAACATATATTTTCCTTTAACGGGATTTAATAGATCATCTGTTAATTCAATGTAGTCAAGACATGTTTCGATCAGGATCTGTACCTTAAAACTTAGGACAAAAATTTTTTTTTGTAAATCTCAAGAACGATAACACATGCACTTGATACAGGATACAAAACATAGCTATGGATATCGAATGGAACATATCTAACAATATTGATGAATTTGTGTTTAATTTCTGCTGTTTTCAAAGCCCAGAGTTAATGAAAATATATTTGAACTTAGTAAAGTTTCCTTTAAAAAATCTAAAAAAAATTAAAAACACATTTTATTTCTTTAGAAATTAATGACCCTTAAATACCTTTATAGACTCAATTGCGTAAATTTTCTAATTGCTCAATTAAGGCTTATGTCTGAACAGGGTATTAAACTCTCTACCCAAAGTAGCATGTACTCGTATACGTATACGTTATACTACTTTTTATACCAATTTTATATATCACGCATACATTACAGTATCACATGGTTTTTATGGAATTCTAAATATACAGGGTGGGCCAAAAGAAACCAAGGGCTCTCCAAAAATTTGTCTTAAAAGTGCCATTGTGTCTCGGGCAGTATGGGCAGTGGCTCCGTCCTGCTGAAACCACATACCAGGTCTGTTTTCAAGAGCAGGACGTAAAAAATTTTCTATCTTAAACCGATACCGCTCTCCATTTACGGTTACAGCACTTCCATCTTCATTCTCGAAGAAGTAGGGCCCAATGACATTTTCAGATGTGATCCCACACCATACTGTACACCTGATGGGGTGCAATTGGCGTTGATGAATGGCTCTTGGATTTTCAGAACCCCAGAACCTACAGTTCTGCTTATTAACAAAGCCATTCAAATGAAAATGAGCTTCATCACTCATAATCAAATTTTCAATAATGTCAACGATATGCTCTTTGCGTTAAAATAATTGATCTCTGGTTTAAATAATACAATTCCAAGTGTTGTCTATATAATCTGAAAGAAAAAATAAAAAAAAGTTAATAAACAAAAAAGTTATTAAACTTTTACACCCCTTGGTTTCTTTTGGCCCACCCTGTACTAGCCAAATTCTTATTCTAAAAAATGCATCGTTAAAACCTTTAGGTATTTGAGAAAGCAAGAACTAGTTTCTTGTATTGATCTCAAGATAGGAATTAGATCTTATTATATTTGTTTCTGCAACTGAATTCTCTTTTCTACGAATTTAAATTTAGGGTCGGAAGCACCAGTCAGTCAAGTACGAGTTTGACTCATACACGTAGGGTTCCGTACTATGTTTAGAGCAACATAAAAATTCAAGTTATTCATTTTTTATGTCTTATGGAGCACCCTTTATTTTTAAAACTTTGAAAGTCATGTTCACGAATATTACATCATTATTGGAACACTCTTTATATTTTAGTAATTGTTTTTATATCGGGCATGGTAGTAGAATTTCTATATAAATATCAGGAGCCAACCTATTGCGCTTCAAAAAATAATAATATTTATTCGTGAAAAACATGTCACCAATGGACACCCTTAAATTTTTAATAATTGTGAAAGCGGCCGAAGTAACACATCTACTGTAAACATTTCAATAGTCTACTATTACGGTGAATAAAATAAGGCTATTTATGTAAAAATCGTTTCACTGTCGGAACACCCTTTAATTTTATTATTTATTTTTTAATTTTTAGTAATTGTCATATCGGCCGTGGCAACACGTCTTCTGTACAAAATTTTAAGAGTCTACCTATTACGGTTCAAGAAATAACGCGTTATACATGCAAATCACGTCATTGCCAGAAAACCCTTTAATTTTTATTGTTTTTTATATGTGTGAATATTTCAAGAGTCTACCTATTATGGTTAAAAAATTAGGCCATATTCAAGCAAATCACGTCACTGCCGGAACACCCATTAATTTTTTTTATTTGTTATAGTGGTCATAGTAATACACCTCCTGTACAAATTTCAAGATTCTACATATTATCGTTTAAAATTTAAGCCATATACATGCAAATGACGTCACTATCGGAACACCCTTTAATATTTAGGTTCAATATTGTATACTTGTTTTTAAAGCGAACATAGTTTTAATTACTGCCTGCAAATTTTAAGTGGTTGCCTCCTACAGCTCAAGAAATAAAGACACAATCGGAACACCCTATAAGTTTTAGTAATTGTTGCCTCGCGGCCACAGTTAACACCTTCTGTGAAAATTTAAAGAGTCTACCTATTATGGTTCAAAACTTAGGCCATATACATGTAAATCACGTAATTATCGGCACACCCTTTTATTTTTGGTTTATTTTTTATACTTGTTTATATAGCGAACTAAGTTTTAATTATTTTTTGTAAATTTGAAGTGTATGCCTTCTACACTTCAAGAAATAAACACATCTACGTGAATAACACGTATCTGGCGCAACACCCAGTATTTGTTGCTATAGCGGCAACAGTTATACATCTTCTGTGAAAATTTCAAGAGTCTACCTATTATGGTTCCAGAGATAAAAGTCTCTGACAGACGGACGGACAGATGGACAGACATTGTAGCGAAAACAATAGGGTCACATTTTTACCCTTTGGGTACGGAACCGTAATAATTGCGTGGTTTTCATATTTACGTATCTAGATAGGAAAGATTAATGGTTTCTCAAATATAATACTTACATAGAGATGAATTTATAAATGTTGAAAAAATTCTAATATTTTGTTAATCTTATTATTATTAACATTTTGAATCTTTCGGATATTTTATGAAATTTGTATTGAGAAGAAAAGAATATCATTTTATATAAAATTTATAGTTAGGTCCTGCGTGTCATTACAACTATGATATGCTATCGAATTTGATAGTAATTGTAGCCAACATAATAAGTTGTAAGTGTATTATGTTTAATGTATAAAAATCATTATTTTATAAAATTAAAAACATTATAGTTTTTACTTTAAATAAAGTGATTTTATATGTAGCATTTCAGCATAATCAAGAAATAATTGTTAAGTTGTCAGTGCTTCAGTAACAAGTAAAATTGCTATATTCGGCCGTGCCGAATCTTCTATACCCTTCACCACAGTGATTTTATTTATACAGACATGTACAGCATTATCCATATTGTTGACTTTTTACTTAAATAAAGTCGTATGAGAAAAAATCATTATTCATGAGTTAAAGAAATAGAAGACAAATTCCGTTTCCTACAATTGTCGCCGTGTTAATGATACTGAAGCCGACAGCTACATCGTAAACTCTGACATTGTTCTAGAAATACTTATTTTGCTTTTATAAAATAAAATAACTTTTTCAAAAAATTATAAATATTTCCTCCAATACTTTTTGTTTGAATATGAATTTGTAATTTACAATTTTGTGACATTTTCTTCTGTTGAATAAAATAGAAATTAGTCTAAGTTGACGACAGCCACAACGGTGGCCGTGTAGCCATGTAGCTTAGCTAACTTCATTGGCTACCTCTATGCGTATTGCTTTCTATTAAGGTCTCTAATACAAATCAAAGCAGAATAACCCTACCAATCTAAAAACAAACAAAATTCGCCCCTCGCAGGGGGTTATTGATCCCCCGATATCTGTATGCACTCCTTGCGATCTACCTGTCACACTCTAATATTTATTTGACAAAAAAAGCAAAACAGAATCATTAAAGCCGAAAAAATTAAAAAAAAAACGTAAAAAAAAACATAAAAAAATATAGGTGGGCGTGGTTTTTGGCCCAAAGGAATGATCCGATGTTGCTGAATTGCAATACCAAAATTTTCGAAACTATGCCTGACAGATTGGTGTGCTTAAATTTTTTGTATCTCTTCAGGTGCCTTGGCAAATGACATTGCCACACTAACACGGACAGACGGACATCGCTTAATCAACTTCTCTATATATAAAGATCCAGAATATATATACTTTATGGGGTCGGAAATGAATATTGTAGAAATTACATACGGAATGACAAACTTATATATACCCTTTCCACCTGTGGTGAAGGGTATAAAAATATATTACTCTATATACACACATACATACATATGTATATTCTTAATATTAAATATATGTTATGTTACAGTCATGATATTCATTTTCAAAGAAATATTGAAATTTTTGTTCTAATTTTTCGAAAATTGTGTTTAAAAATTTTTTGTAAAAATATTTTTTTAAAAATATTTTGTAAAATTTTATTCGAAAATTTTTTGGAAAATTTTAAAAAAATTTTTTTCGAATATTTTTCTGTAAAATATCTTTTTGAAAATGCTTTGTAAATATTTTTGAAAAAAAATTTTAAATTTTTTTTAAAAAATTTTTAAAAAAATTTTTTTTTTAAAAATTTGATTGAAATTTTTTTGTTAAATTTTGGACCTTTCTCCAATCTATATTGAGTTAGAATGGTCAGATTAAAGCAAAAAGAAATCCATACAAAAAAAAAATTTCCTCATATTGACATATCGGGGGTCCTTTTAAGTGCTCCTATTTATCAGTGGGTACGCTGTGGGTCCATTGGCTACCTCTATGTGTATTGCTTTCTATTACGGTCTCTAATACAAATCAAAGCAGAAAAACCCTACCAATCTAAAAACAAACTAAAATCGCCCCAAAAATACCCTTTCCACCTGTGGTGAAGGGTATAAAAATGTAATAAATAATAATTTACATTTATGTTAAAAAAAAACTGCAAACTAAAATAAAAGAGGCAAGACGAACTGTAAACAAGCATATCTGACCAAATTTCATATGATTAAAAAAAAGCATACTTTTATACATAACACAAATTGTATTTATGGTCATGCTTGAATGCATTTAATTCTTTCGTATCTATTCTAAGGCTCACAGTTTTGTTTGCCTACAATTGTTTGGATCATGGTCTGTGTCAGAAGTTATAAAAAGTTGTATGGAATATTTTTGTTTAAAATTATTATAGTTAGAGTTCATGTTTTATTTTTGCTTTCTTATATTTTTATATTGATAAAATAAACGAACAAGGGGAAAGTATTAGGTGGTGGTAGACTTCGTTCTCAACAATTGACGATGATAATTGATAATTTTCTCGTATTCCTCTATATGAGTTTTGTTGGTTAAATAGATGATGCTTACAACTAAGTACCACCCAAAGTACTGCTTTAAATTAATCACCTGATTAGTAATTAATATTCTTTTAACTTAGAGAGAATTAAACGAACTTAAGCCTGATTTCAACAATTCATTTGTATGTTAATAAAATAATTTTTTTCTTTTATTTTATTCTATTTATTTTTACGGTACATCCTCACAAAATTTTTTTATAATCCATCCAGTAGTTTTTACGGGATGCGAACACAGACAGACAGACCGGAAATGAGTTACTGTTTTATTATATTTATAAATAATAATTTGTATAGTTATAGTTGGAGCAATGTATTCTACTTTTATATTTTATATTATAAAAATTGTTTAAATAAATGTAATTAATTAAACACATATATTTTATGCATTTTTATTTAGGAAAAATTTTTGAAAATAAGAAAAGGGGAAAATATTAAACACAATTTATGTAAAGTAATTAAACATATTTTGTTCAAAATTCAACAAAAGGTTTAAAAATAGATTTGTCTAATTTTTTGGCGAAAATATTCTGTAAAGTGTTGCCTACTATGTACTATCGATATAATTTTCAGCAAAAGTGTTTTAGAGTGTATGACTACTAGCAATATTCTGTAATAAACTGAAGCAAACAAAAACTTAAATTAATTATTTTTTACTGATAATAATAACGTACACAAATTTAAATATAAAATTGGAAAAATTTACGCTTCCGCCTGTTGCTGCTTGAATATGCATAGTTGTAGCCATTTTAGGACCATAAAAATTAAAGACACTGGCTTTATTCTTATTGTATACGATAATAAAAACTTTACTAATAGAGGAACTCACACACTATTGTAATTTTTTATGTATACAATAATACGATAATATATATTAACTTTCTATGGAAGTTGCCAAACCAACCGTTTTTATCCGGATATTTTTGGATCTGTTTCGCATATTAACTCTCAAAAAGTTCATAGATTATTTAGACAATTACAATTTCTCAAAGTTTTGCTTTACCTAATATTTTAGTTTTCTAGATGTATGACAATAAGTATTTTTTTTGGTACCAGTTTTACTACCCAATTGCCATTAGTTTTAGATCTTTTATTTATTTATTGTATTTTTATTTATTGTATCTCCAATGTAATATGTACATACTTGTTAAGTCCAACCAATGCTAAACAAAAAAATCTATGTTTCACTGCTACTGAAACAAAATATAAAACAAACAAATATGAAATAAATTTCATTTCAATAATCAGATACCAGAAAATTTTAATTTATGACTACCTTAACTTATTGAGTCTTAGCTTACACTTCTGACTGTAGTCACTTTAGTCTGTCCACTTGTATCTCTCCATCACTTCCTCATCACAGAGTATTTCGTAACATAAAATCAAATTTTAATATCTATTCGCCGGTCTATTTGCCGGTCATCTTATGCTAGAGAGTGTTAGATATTTGCACAAAATGTGTACTACCGTCTAAAAGTATTTAAGACTACAATTATCGTCTTTTTAAATTTTCTTCTTACCCAGAAGATACTACTTCATTACTCTCGCTAACGTTGTTATCCAGCTTAACATACCCTCAGGAGGGTATGTTAAGCTGGATTACCCCGTCTACCTCTTGCAAGACATTTTTGAACATATCTGATTCATAGACACACTACTCCTTCATTTCATGACATTCATTGCTATTCCTGTTGTATTATCACAATTATGTTTATTTGTAATAAAAATATAACTTAAACAACGCCATCTGTTGATCAACCATGCAAATCATGTATGCTTTGCTATAATCCTTCAAACAACGTTGACTACCAACAGAAAATTATGCTTTTACTGAATATGCACATCGATACGTTTTCTCCACACAGAAGAAAGTAATCATACTTTTGTTCCCTATTCTGCCGACGTTTTGTTCATGTGCAAACAAAACAATGGCTCATGTTAGCTCTAAAAGAATAACAAAAATACTTGTTACGACTCTGCACGTTTTAGAGTTGAGTTTTACCTTCTTCTTATAACCTATAGGATATGACAACACCGGCGTTGCCGTTTTGGTCCAATTGGACCAAATTTGATCCGAAAAATTTTTAAATTTTTAAATTGGTCCGATGGTCGGATCAATTTCATTTTGGTCCGTTTTGTCGTTTATTATTTTTCATTCTATTTTATTTTTATTTTTAATGTACGACAAACATCTCTTATATTCAAAGTAGTTTTTTTATTTATTTTTTTTTTATTAAATTGAAATTTGGATACTTATAAAACTATAATAAACAATAGTTGACAAGATGTATAATTTGTTACAATGTCCGGAAATCGAGCACTCTAGTAATTAGTATATAAATGTAAGTCTAGTTTGTTTTTTGCAAAAGTTTATTTTTACAAATGAATTACAAATAATTGAAAATTTATTTTTGTTCCAATGAAAACTGAATAGAAAAACAATGCATTTTATCTTAGGCCAAGTTGATAGTCAAGGGTTAAAAAGGAAAAGAGATAAGCTAAATAGTAATATACTAATTCTTTCTTATCCACCAGTATTTTTATTTTTAATTGTTTTATTAAACACCTGTAAATTTTTATGCTTTTGTAGAGCTCTTCTGTAATTATGGTAAAAAATGGGGACGCTATTTTCATTTTGAATAACACCATTTTTGTAGAGGTAAAGAAATGCCTCAGGTGGTACCAAACCTTTCGCAAGAGTTTCAATTATATACATTTCATTTGTAAATTAAGGAGCCTTTATTAGGTTGTTTACATTACAGTTTGTACATCTTAAAATATTATTTCTAATTAAATTTATTATAAAGTTATCTATTCTTATAATATTCGCTTTATTATATAATTTTCTATTAGATACAAAATTGGTATAATTACTTTCAAACATTTTCTTTCAAATATTCTAATTTTTTCCATATGGGACAACCATAAGTTATTATAGGTCTGATTAGGGACTGGTACATTATTATTATTATTCCTATGCTTACAAATTTACTGTAAAAAAGTGTACCGTACGAAAATAAGGCTTTTCTTGGTTTCGAAAGACTTTCGTATACATGTTGGTTAAAATACAAAAATTTGTCTAAAAAGACGCCTAGATATTTGACTACTTTTTTATTTGGAATCACACTGTTATACTCCGTAGAAATTATCTTAAAATCCTTCCAATTTTTTCCTAATATCATAATTACATTTGTTAACTGGTTGTCTAAAAAGTATTGTTTCACATTTCGTAGCATTTATTTTCATATTTCAATTAATGGCATATTGTTCTACCCTGTTATAAAGTAACTGAAGATTCTGATTAATATTTTCAATTTTGTCATCGGAGTGGTATATAATAATATAATAATATTAAAGAAAAGTGAACGAAAACCCCTTATAGGCCAAAGGGATAAAACAAGATTAATGAGAGTCCTTATGGTAAATCCAACAATAAGCCCTGTTCGCATTACAGAAAATTCGGAAGAAGTAATTGGGAAGAAAGTTAGTGAAGCTAATTTACGTCGCAAGATGAAGAGCATGGAAATCAAGACCTATGTAGTCCGCAAAGTGATCGACATAACTCCGAACAACGAAGCCAAACGCCTTGCCTTTGCTCAAGAGCATATTAATAAGCCCATAGAGTTCTGGCACAACGTTCTGTGGACTGACGTGTCTTCTTTTCGGTTCCAGGGTTCTTTTGGAAGAAAGTATATGCATCTACCGTCAACTCTCAAAAGTAAAGCACGGCAGCATCTAAACAGATTCGGTGGAGGATCTTTAATGTTTTGATGTTGCATATCATTCTATGGATTGTGAGAGCTCGTACCAATTGAAGGAACTTTGAATCAATCTGGGTATATCGATGTGTTGAATGATCATGCATTTCCTTCAGCAAATAGCCTATTTCCAAGTAGCGACTGGATTCTGCAACAGGATAATGCTGCTTGCCATAAAGGATGGTTGGTAACAAAGTTTTTAAATGAGGTAGATCAAGCTGTTCTTGCATGGCACCCTCAAAGCCCGGCCCTTAACATCATTGAAAATGTTTGGCGTTTCATGAAACAACAACGAACAATGAATGACACTAAACTATCTCTTTCTTTTATCCACACCTTGATTGAGTCTATCCCGGTAATTGATGACAAAGGAGGAGTAATAAAATAATGACTCATTAAAATTAATAAAAAAAATTAAAAATTAATAATTCTTAATATAAACCATATAATATGATATTGTGTAATTATCTTTGACACAAATAAAATGTGTGTAATAACTTTTGACGCCAATATGCATCAAACAAATGTGTTGTTTTTGTGAGAAATATGCCGTTATTTTTTTTGATTTTTTGTTCGTTTTTTCTACATACTCCATTTCATCCAACAACAACAAATTTTCTTTATATTGAAAACAACAACAACAACTATCGAAGCAATCTTACCAAAACACTAAAAATTTTAGTAATATGTAATAACATTTGACTATGGGTGTATAAATTTTTTGATAAGAAGTTTTTAACGTTGACGTTCAACTTTAATTATCCGATTGAAATTTTTTAATATGTTTTTTTTTGTACCACGACTATTCTGTAATTATTGTCAAAGAAAAGCTTACAAATAAGAGGGGTAGGAATGGACAGTAGTAGGAAAATTCCTTAAGTCATATTTAAACATTAATGATATAAAATTATCTAAATAATGGACATTAAAAACTTTTTTATTTAATTTTTATTTTTTAATTTTTTTTTTTTAATTTTTAATTTTCCGCCTCTATAAAAAACAGCCTTTACATCAATTTATTTATCCCAATGCATAAAACAGTTTTTATGCATTTGAATTTTAAATAAGTGTCCATTTAATTTTAATAACCTAAAAAAATGCTAAAAGTGACAACCTCTGCATATTTGAATATAAATACAGCTTAACATACAAACACGTGTTTCATTTCCTCCTGAATATGCTTCTGGGCATTTTACAATTTTTCAAAACATCATAGCCAGCACAACAACAGCTAAAATAATAAAAATAAAAATAGAAGTAGAAGTAGAAACAACAACATCATCAGAGTGGGTCTGTGAGTAAAAATACGTGAACACATCTAAATGTTATTTATTTTAAAAGTTTTAACAAGTATTTTTTGGCTAAACTGTGCAAATGCTGTTGACAGCATCTTCATTTTTATTTGCTTTCATCTCTTGTTTTACTCCCCCCACATCTATTTTTTCCCTTTGGCAATTTTTTTAATGTTTGAAATTGAGTTACTGTGTGCTATTAAAAAAAGGTTAATTGATCAATTTGCATAGCAATAGAAGCAATTGAAAGTTTAAACTTAAAGTAAATAACAAAAGATACGATGGAAAATCCATAATTCTTTACAAACCATTGAGCCACAATTTTTGCGGTTAGATTAGGTTAGGTTTAGCATGCAGCTGTGTTCTTACACAGCTTGCTTAGGTCCAATTTACTGATCTGATTTGTGTCACCTGCGATATAAAAAGTTAAAATCAAGATATAGAGGAAGTGATAGAAAAGCTTTAAGCAAAGGATGAAAATTGAGAAGAAAGGAAAAGAAAGGTGCAAAAAGGCAAACTGCTATAAAAGGCTCACTAGTTAGGTCGTACATTACTTAAATAACTTTGACATTAACTAGGAGTCTATTAAAAAACTAACCGCAACTAATCAAAAAGGAAACAATCCTATTTAATTCCATTATGTGTGATTTGATAAGCTAGTAGGTAGTGTGCTAGCTCACCAGTCTGGCGATTGTGGGTTCGATTTCCACCAAACTCTTAATGTTGCACTAGAACAAAAGAACGTCTTCGTTTCTATGCTCGGTAAATTAAGTTAGACTAGAATTTGTAATTGTATTGTAATATTTAATAAATATATATATAAAAAAATAATGTCAGTGTTGAAATCTATATAAATAAAATTAAATGTCGTTCGTTGATAATCGCATCACTTAAGAACGGCTGCATTGATTTAGCCAATTTTTTTTGGAAATCTTCATTATAACCCAACTAAAGTTTTACCAAAAGAAAACTTGATCACTCTCACCTATATTTCCGCTTTTTAAGAAGCTAGAGAACTATAATAGGTAGAGCTTTGAAATTGTTTCACTACTAACCCCTTATTATTATATATAGTTTAGGCTGGATGGAAATAGTAGCCGTGGTACCTTCCATACAAAGTAAACAATTATTATCGTGTACCAAGAGAACCAAAATATGTAGATTTTTGAAACTTTGCACAAGTAACCCTCAGGCTAATGTGCAAAATCTAAGAAAAATTTAGACTGCATTGCGACAGTGGTCATGTTACCTCCCATACAAAGTGAAAAATTATTATCGTGTTAACAAGCATAGTCTAGCATAAAATTAGATTGGATGAGAACCTTGGGTGTCGTACCTTGCATATAAACTGACACATTTTTGTCTTGAGAATAGCGTGCGATTCTGAGTTAGAGTTTGGTCACACTTTTTTTCCAAGTGTGTAGTGTAGTAGATAGGTGTAGCGAATCGCACCGGGGATAGCTGGTACGACATGTTTTTTAAATACACTGAAATTATTGAATTAAAAAATAAGGCACAAAAATTAATAATTGCTGGTTAAGGTTTATTAAATTACACTTTTAGTTAAATAGCTTGTAATAAGGCCTTTAATTGTGTAATTGTAATTCAGAACCAATATTGCCATTGTTGGACTTTTCCTCTCAAATTTTGCAGACATATTTGGGATTTTCAGGGTGGTAGGCTATAAATAAATTTGGTAGGATTGAGAAAATGTATGGTTTTTGAAATAGTTAGTATGATAAAAACTACTATTTATATACAATAGCACATGAAAAAGTAAAAGTTAACAGTTTGGAAACGTCGGGGTTTTTTGTACTAAAAATTTATCTTCAGATTCCTTTAAAAATTTGATCTGATTGACAACAGACCGTGCTATTGGCTGATGTCGATGGACTTAAAATGTAATTAAACAATGCAAATGGTTTATTGCACGTTAGTTTCATGATTTTAAACTGTTTAAAATGTTGGGCTCGTTTGTTGTATTAATTAAAATTTTTTGGCATATGCTCTACATAATGTAAAATTAAAATTTTTCATATTCTATTTCTTTGATAAGTTTGTTTAAATAAAAAATTAATAACAATTGAAATTACCGGGTAGACAGATACGAAGAGTACTGATGACGGACGTAGCTGTCTAGAAAATGCATTCTGCTTTGCTGGTTTATTTTTTTTATCTCTTTATAATTAAGAACTTAAGCCTAAATTATTAATTTATTAAAAAGTATAAATATTCAAAATTATAAATTAACGGCTGCTCCAATAGTTCATTTAATTTGAAGTATATGGCCATACTTTTTAACAGTTGTACATAGACTGTTGAAATTTACAAAGAACCTGTATTGCTAAGTCCGCTATAACAAAAAGTATAAAATTTGAATTTGGAAATAAAAGGGTGTCCCAATAGTTAATGTAATTCTATGTATGTGGCCATACTTTTGAACTTTTATAGATAGAGAGCTGAAATTTACAAGAAACCTGTATTGCAAAGTCCGCTATAACAAGTATAAAATTTGAATTTAGAAATTAAACGGTATCCCCATAAATGATGTAACTTGAACTATATGGCCCTATCTTATGAACCGTTATAGACAAACGGTTGAAAATTAGGCAGAATGTCCACTGCTTTGTCTGGTATAATATCAAGTATAAATATTTGGAATTATAAATTATAGGGTGTCCCAATAGTTCATGTAATTTGATGTATATGGCCAAACTTTTGAATCGTTATAGACAGACAATTGAAATTATAGGGTAGTGTTTTTAGAAAAAAATTTGAAAAAAAGATTTTACCACTACAACGATAATCTTCCGCTGCTATTATGTAAACGGAGGTATTGAGTATTCAATTGAAATTGAAAGTATTGAGTTGTGTCGAGTATTTAATAGTAGTAAAAATTGCCAGCACTAATATATACCGATTATTAAAAAATATATAATTCAGCTGATTTTTTTTCATACCGAATTATTGTCGTCAATAATTAATGACTTCCAAATATTAACAGTGAATTAGCGGGTTGAAACAAATGCAATGTACCAAAAAAACATTTCAATTCTTTAAATATACAATCACAAAAAAGCATAATATGAAATGGTCTTGCTGTGGGTAACAGATTATAAAGAGCAAATAAAATAAAAAGACAAATTATAAATCGCAATAATTTGTAACAGACAAATAACATTGTTCTACTTAGTTTTGTTACATTGGCGCTACAAAAGAAAAATTAAATAAAATAATGAAGAAAGAAAAAACAAACAAATGAATGCATCGAAAAAAATAAAATGAAATAAAATAAAATAAAGGAGACTAAACAGAAATATTGCTTGAAATAAGCATGACAATGCAGTTTTAATTACCACAGAGTATTAAAGAAATACTCAAAGTTGATTAAGACAAAGTGTTTGCTTTTAGTGTGGCTGGCTTTCTTTGATAATTATTCTTTTAGGATTTGTCAGTGAGGCGTTAATTTATATGATGAGAAACAAACTAAAAGCTTTGTAATTAGTCATATGCAACTAATGCCAGAGAATTAAAAAGAGGTCTTATGAGACTTAAAAAGATATTTTATAAAAGCATTATTTGAACTAAATGATGCAATGCATTGTAAAGAAGAATAACAAACTGAAAATAATGAAAAAAAATATATGTATTTCTTTAATAACTTTGCATATAAAATATTGTTGAAATGTATAAATTGTGTCAAGCTTTCGCTTGTTTTTAGTTTGAGTTATATAATTAATATTTCATAGGAAGATGCCGAAACAGAACACTTTATGGGACCATATCCTATCCCTTTCGTTACGCAATGATTTCTGGCACATAAATGGTAATTTACTACTTGCATTCACTGAGTCCCGTGCACTTTCTGTCTTTTTATTCTGTAGTGATCTCAGACTACACATAAACAATTATTTTCACTAATTAAAGGTTTTAATTGGTTTCAGATATAAATTTAATTGACTCAATTAATTGCTTAAATAAGTTATTTTTTGGTCTGTTTTAAACAAATATATATGTGAATCAATTAAAAAATTAAATGAACTTTAATTTAAAACTGATTAAAACGCTTAATTGGTGAAATAACAAATTTCTGTGTGGCTTGCTAAATATCGACCTTATTTCTCGTCATAGCATCCATATTTAATAGGTATCTGACTGTGATCTTAAGCCTAATTTTGGACACATAATATACACATACACAATGGAATCTAATTCTCTTCTAGGTACAGTCTGCATGTATTGTCTTTTAACGATAGTTGAAGTTCCCAATAACTGTCAATAACATATTTAACCAGTTAAACTAGTTTTATTCATGCAAGCCTATTTCTGGCCATCCTGCCAACTTCTAGTGAAACAATTCAGAGCCTTTGGTGGAAATCAAGCATAAAACAACAGACTGATAAACTAGCCCACTATCTCCTAGCCTACCATTTAAGTTATATAGAAATCTCGTTTGGCAACATTTTAAAATCATCTAAGCATTGCTAAAGAACGGCTTGCAAAAAAAACAACTCTAAAGATTATTTTACAAGTTCAGTTTTCACAGAAGTTGGAAGAATTAATGTGTAAAACGCTCAGAAATGGTACCAAGAAAGTTAAAGCCGTTGTTTGTTTTAGACTGTTTCCAAAAATTTTGGAAAATGTAAAGATATCAATTATTGTATACTGACATCCCAGCAAAAACTTCACTACATTACTAAAAAGCTGTTTAGTAATGATAAATCGTTGTCACATATATCTGTTCGAGATGTCGCTAAAAGAATCCAATACAAAATAAATAATCATAACCATAAAAATAAATACTTGCAAAATGTCAAAAAATATGTAGTTAGGAAGTGACTAATACTCAGCACTTATGGAAAGGATAGGAGTAGACAAGGCGAATGGATGGTTATAGTGATAATCAAAGCTTTATGTTATGGTAACACTACAATTATGGCAACACTACACTTCACAGCGCCCTCTAGTGTTATGTAGGAATGTTTAGTTTAAAGCTAGAATAGCCAATTTATAATTATCCTTCCTCGATTGAAAGAGTAATGGCGTGCATAATTGTAAGACAATTTAATTTTGTCACGGCTGAGTATGGAACTCGTGATCATTGTTGAAGTACTTAACGTGCTAACCACCGCACCCTTTAGTATAATGATATCTATATGATATTTATTTCACAAACATAACTTTTTACCAATCAATTGGTCTAGAATCCAAATAATAAACTAAATTTAATTTAAAAAAAAAAATAATTAATTAACAAAAATTTTAATATTCAGAGATGGCTAAGAGATATGATGCAAATTATAAAATAAAATCACTTTTAAAAATATCCACAGTTAAATTTTGTTGCTAAATTTTCTATTTTTGAAATGTTTATTATATTAGCATATTTAAAAATTTTTTACCTAAAAGCTACGCCAATTATATCGGAAAATATTAATTTTCATTTTTAAATAAAATTCATTATTTTATACAAGAAAATTTTGAGTTATATAATTTATTATAAGGAAGTAGTTATTAAGTAGCTTCTTATTAATGCAGACAGTATCGAATAAAGCTGCAAAGTAATGCATTTAAGAAGTTTTTCCGACAGAAGTTTACGATTTTAAAAATAAAAGAAACGGTATAATAAAAGTCGGTTAAAACCCAGATTGCAAAATTGATAAAATTATTTATTGAAATAATTTGCACCACTTATCTATACATATAATAATATGAATAATTCTAACAAAATTTTGTGAGGAGGCGCCTTATAAATGATTTAAATATAGGATACTCTTTTACTTTTTACTTATTATTTTTTCCGCAAAAATATCATGTTTCCAAGAGAAAGTTGAGAAAAAGTAATGACAGTACGCCGATTTTATTACCGATTAAAGTATTGTTTGTTTTTGAAAGCGAGGTATTTTAAACACTGTTGCGCAACAGATGGCGCTGTCTTAAATTAATGAAAAAATATTTATTACTTAGTGCCAAGTATCCAATTGAATAAATTTTGTATTTGATTTGTATATGGGTAATTCCACGTCAAATCAACAAGGCACTCAAAATGACTACTTCTGATTTTATTGAAACTTTTTTTATTTATATTCTTTGACTCCCAAAATGATTTCTATCTCTTACAGTTTTTCTGCTACACAGTTATCAAAATTGAAAAATGTCGCTTTTTTGCATATGCCCTCGATGATTAAATATATTCTAAACCCAGTTCTATAAGTCCTAGAAAGTTGAGTAGTAGCTCATTTTAAAGGGCATTTCATACGCTTTAATCTGGTATCAATCATGAATCATGGAATTTTTAAACAAATTTTTTTCTGATACTTAAAAAAAAGTTTTATTAAAATCTTTGAGATAGTGTCACTTAATTTTGTTTAAATTTACATATGTTTTTTAACGAGGCTTAATGAGTACGCCATAAAAATTTAAGAGTGGGACCATGGTGGGATCAGAAGTTATGCTTCATTTTGGTTTTAAGTATTCCACACCCATTGTAAAATTTACTTTAATAGTGCTTCAGTTATGGTTTATGTATTTACTTTATATAAAGGCACCCATTCCTGGATAAAATTCTAAAAGCTATAAAAAATTCTAAAAATTATTGTAAGCCTCTGTAAAATTTGTTTAAAATATTTAAATAACAATGTAATTCCACAAATTAAAAAACAAATCAAATACAAATTTTAATCAATTTGCGCCTAATGGTGCGCAATAGTTTTTAAAATATCCCACTTTCAAAAATAAAAAGGTGTACCCTTACCGAAAATTGCTTTTTCACTGCTTTTTCTCCGCTTTCACTTGGAAATAAGATATTTTTTGGCGAAAATAAGTATCCTATATTGGAATTAGGGTGCTAAGGGGCCTCCAAACGAAATTTTGTTAAAATACATCATATCCAAACATATCCAATTATAATCTAGATCTATAATGTATTGTAAAAATTCTGCGAGCAACGATTAAAAAATTAACAAAGTTTTAAAGTTTCATTCCTTGGTTACATACTCAAAAATGATTACACAGCCCCTTACTTAACATGGGGAATTTCGTAGAACATACTTTTACCGTTTAAGGAATTCAGGAGTTGAAATATAAAATAATAAAATTTTTCAATACCGCTTGTTTAAGATCTGTATTAATTATATTGGGTTAAAATTGTTCAGATTTTGTGTAAATTCAAATGCTATGTCTTATTTGGAAATTTGCAGTTTCAACAAACTGCAGCGCGTAATAATTTTTTATGAAACATAAATCTACATGACATACACGTGAAGGATATCCTCAAAACTTACCTATACTGAACCAAATTTCGGAGGTAATATTAACAAAAAATATAGTAGATAAATAATAGAAGATTATTTTAATTTACATATATTTTTAATTTTAAACATTTGTGGCAATAAATTATTTATGTTTGCGGTCAATTTCGTCGTGCTGTGGAAATTAAAACTAAGTGAAAAAATAAATCGAACCCATTTGAACAATAGCTATAGAACTATTTATATTATTTATATTATTTATTTCGATGATTTTTCTTCATATTGATTGTTTTACTATTTTACGAAAATTAATGTATTAAAATGGCTTTTGGAAGAGATATAGTTTTGTGGAGAATATAAGAAAAATACTGAAACAATACAAAATGCCAGCAACAGATATTGAAAGCCATATTCGTTTATTCCTTTTAAAACAGAAATAAAGGTAATGAGGCATTAATGTTACGTAGTTTTATTTTTTGATTACGTTTCTGTTTTTAAAGATAAAAATTTAATAAAAAATTATTAATAATTTTAGTTAATTTAATTTATTTTTTTTACAATCTACACCCTATAAAATAACGAAAAGAAATTGTCATATTGAAGCAATTAACAATATTATTTTTTTACTAAAATCGACTGTAGATTTGAATAAAAAGTTTCTTAGTTGTATCGGGTGGTTAAATTTTAAGGTTTGATGTCGAATGTGAACCATACCTAAACGTCAAGCTGTTTTCTTGTATTTAATTTGACATTTTTCATTTTCAGACTAACTCAATTTGAACCATGGAAAGATTCACAATCGAGCAATGGTCAGAATGTTGGCAAGAAATGGCAACGTTGGATGATCAATTTTCTTAGTGAATTCGTCAATAAGCAGAATTGCAGCATTTGGGCGAATGATAATCTAAGAGTGATTGTCGAAAAACCAATGCACCTACAAAGAGTGACTGTTTGGTGCGGTTTATGGGCTGGCGTCATCATCGGCCGTATTTTTTTCAAAATGAGGCCGGTCAGGCAGTTGCTGTGAATGGTGTTCGCAATCGTGAGATGATAACGAACTTTTTATGGCCCGAATTGGAAGATATGGATGTGGACGATATGTGTGTGACAAACTCAATGGCCGTGTTATCTCACGTGGTGGCGATGTCAATTGGCCGCCAAGGTAATATGATTTAACACCGTTTGACTTCTTTCTTTGGGGTTATTTGAAAGAAAAGGTGTACGTCGATAAGCCAGCAACAATTCAAGTGATTTTCATCCCTTAATAATTCGGCACATTAATGGCATAGAACCTCAATTATGCCTCATTTCATCGAAAATTAGGAGCATCGGTTCCATACATAATTGAACTATACCAATATTATCAAAATAAAAACAAATTACAACAATTTCCTAAATAATTTGTGTTTTATTCAAAATCAATATCGGCCCTTACAAATTTAACCACCCTTTATAATAACCCACTTTTCTTCAATTCTTCACTTTATTTTACAGTCTATAAGTTTTTGTTTCAGTGTATTAATGAATTTAATAGGCTCTGAAATTTTATTAAAATACCTTTAGTGGTTCTCGAGCTATTTCCTTAATTAAAAGTTTTTAAACCACTGTATCCCGTTAAAGTTTTTAAATGGATAACAACAATTAAGTGGCAAAAAGGAATGACTTCTTAAGCTGTTAAATTTTGTTATCGTGAATAACTCATTCATTTAAAGTTGTTATTTTTGGAAATATAGAACGAAATATTTCATATTCCCGACAGAAAGAAATATCCTTAACTGCAAAGGGAATAAATTACTGAGAACCAGCTACCAGCCTCATAAGCAGATTCTTCTTGAAGCAAAAGAATTATTATGTAACTTTGCGATTTAATTCTAATATTAATTTCACAAAAGGTAACGGCAAAGTTTTGATTTTTTAGATACGACTATCTTTCTGGGGGCAACAAATATACGATTCGATGCAGCCAAATAAAGTACAGGGCTGTCATAGAATCCAAGTCGGTTTTGCTTTTTGTCGTTTTTGAAAACCAATATTGGATTCATTTGGTGTCACAAAACCAAGTCGGTTTTGTTATTTTCGAAGGAAAACAAAACCGATGATCGAATCAGCTGTTGTGTACATTTGTGTTATAGTTTACAATTTTAATTTAATTTTTTGTATTATAAATAGAGTGTGCTTCTTGAAAATTTTAAGAATTTCTGTGTTTTATTAAAAAAATAAAATAAATAAATAAATAAAATGAGCACTGCTGTTGTTTTATATTTACTGCTAGAGAAAGAAAGTTTAGAAAAATTAAGAAGGAAAAGATTACGAGACTGCAGCAATCCGCCTGAGCTGCCGGAGACAACGTATGTACATATATTTTTTATAATGTGCCTTCATATTTAAAGTTGCTTTGCAGGTTCATGGAATACTACCGACTAAACAAAGAAGCTTTTTGTGTTGTCTTAGACACAATAAAAGGGCACCTTTTCCGTTCAAAGATTCCATAAATACTACAACTTGCAGCCTCGTTGCGGTTTCTAGCTGAAGGGTCATGTAAAAGGGCTGTTGGAAACGACTCTAGCATATGTCTGGGTAGGAGCACAGTATCAACCATGTTGGATGATGTACTTAAAGTTATAGAGCGGTACATTTGCCCCCAGAGGGTGCAACTCGAAATGGACTCCAACGAAAAGCGCAGATCAAGGAATTATTTTTACAATAAATACAAACTTCTCTCTATAATTGATTGCATCGACGGGACGCACGTAAGGATTATAAAGCCTACTTTAAACGAGCACTTATACTATAATCGAAAGGGGTATTTCAGTATGAATGCCATGATTGTAAGTATAGCACGATTTTACACTATTTACTTTTTGGAAACTAATTTTAATGAATCTACTTTGTATGTGTTTACTTATATCAGATTTGTGACCATGACATGATAATACGAGCGGTAGATGCAAGGTATCCCGGCTCTAGCCATGACGATTTTATATGGAACGTTAGTACTGCCAGACGTCATTTCCTTATTAACCATGAATCAAGTGAACGAACAGCAAAATTATTAGGCGATTGTGGATATGGTATTGAGCCTTTTTTACTAACACCATACAGAGATCCACAATACAACTCAAGAGAATATACATAAATTCAATTTGGCTCACTCATCGGCCCGTAATATTGTAGAGCGAATAATAGGGGTGTTAAAAAGCCGATTTCGCTGTTTGATGTGCACATTACATTATCATCCTGAAAAAGTTGTAAAAATTATTAATACTTGCTAATATTCACGTTATTTTAATAGAACACATAAAGGTAAGTTTGAAACTATAAGACTAAAAAACACATTTTTAAGTATTGTAGTTTCAGGTACACAAACGCTTTGTACTAAATTGTCAAAAAATCACTTTTCTTTGTTTTTTTCATAGTCAAACTTAAGTAATTCGAGATCCACTTTTCTTTTCTTTAGTTCATTGCTTTCCTGCATATTTTGCAAAATTATTGTACTAATGCGGCAAAATTCGTTTTTGAAATAGTGATTGCACTCGCTATAGACTCATTGTCTTTATCAATTGCTTTGTATACACGCCTTAGGTTGCTGGCATTTTCTTTTTCAATTTTAATTAATTTATCTAATTTTTCTTTTATTTCCAGCTTTCTCTTGTTGTCTTCACCCAAAAATTTTCGTAAACGCTCAGTAGTATTTTCTGATTTTAGCCTTTTTAGAGTGCTAACTAAAAATGGTGATATTGCCCGTTTTGACGATGTTGACGGTATTTCTTCGTCACTTATGTTGTCAACATCTTCGCTTAAGCCAATCGCAACGCCTGCCATACCTTCTACTGATTGTGCAATGCCACATATACCTACTACTGTCTCTTCAGTTTGTGTCAGTTGATATTTTGAAAAAGGACCGCCACTTGTTGCCCTAGACTCAGCTTTGTTTTGCGCAAGTTTTCTTTTAATATAACTTTTCCACTCAGTCCCAGTCTTTATTAACAAAAAGTTTTAAACAGTACAATTAAACAATACAAACAAATTGAAACACACATTTGATTAACTTTTTCCATCCGTTCACATCCTTTTGTGGACCTGCGCTATTTAGCGATTCAGTCAATTGCTGCCAAAGGGAATCCACTGTAGGCTTATCGCGCTTTGTAAACCTCTTTGCAAGGTCTGGATATTTTTCCATAAATTCCAGGAATAAAGTGTTTTGTACTTTATTTTTATGTTTTCCCCTGTTTGCATAAAATTAATACAAACTAAAATCTTGAATTAATTTTTAAAATAAATATTAATATACTTACATTTTGCAAAAATAACCAACTTCAAAAAACACAACTTCGCGCGCAAACATAATCTGTCAGCTGTTTGCTGCTTGGATTGTTTCTAATAATAAAACCGATAACATTGGTTTCTCTGAACCTAAAACCGACAACAATTCTAGTTCGAACACAAAACCGATAACATTGGATTTCAAAGCAAAATTTTTGTCGTTTTTAAAATCAATACCGACAACATTGGATTCTATGACAGCCCTGGTAATTTTGTTTATTTATTTTATTATTCCTACTTTTAACAAATTGTGTTTAAATTGTACGTTGAATTATGTGAGCTAAAATTTACAGTTTATTGTTTGCTGTATTGTACTGACAACAGCATTAATCAATCAAAGTCAGAAGAGTAATGAAAAACATATTTTGAAGTTTTAATTAAAAAATTTCATACCAAAAAAAATTTCTACTCTCTTAATAAAATTCTTGTTTAAAAATTGCTGAAAATTGTTTGTTTTAAAAAAAAGTTAATAATTCCAATTTGCTTTTACCTTCTCTCCTTTTTTTAATACATTAGTAAAAAGTTTAGGCTTTCCGCGTGTTGCATTAAATAACCAAACTTTTTAAACCGTTTAGTTCGAGTTCTTTTGGACACAAATGATTTTTGTGGCACAAGTTTGAGTATTTCTACACCTGCTTGTTTACCTCTTGTGAATGTTTGTTTTCACTCAGAATGTAGGTGTGTGGAGTAAGTTACAAATTGCTGTTTGTAAAGTTTTAACAAACTGGATAATAAAAAAGAAATTGGTAAAAAGTTTGCCGAGAACTAACTCGTGATACTCTATGCTTGCCAAATGAACAATAGTTATTTGTGTCGAGAAGGAGATGTGAAGTATACAGGAAAAGTTTTTTTTTGGGAAGCTATTATAAGTTTTTTAGATTTATTTATTGTAAGGTAGTAACTAATGCGGAATTCATTCCCGTAGATTCTGAAGCTCGTTCATCACGAGTAAGTTAACAGGTACTACCTTAAAAAAAATCCTGTTGTAAATCGTGCCCAATAATTTAAGAAAAATCCGCAATCCAATCTTAGAATATTTGCATTTGAAATGCACATTAGAAAATAAAACTCAAAAATTAATCAAGAATGTAGAGAAAAACATAAATAAGAATATAGAAGAAGAACTAACAAAAACGTTGTTTACGAATACAAAATGGAAATAAAAAGTGTATCACAACCATTTTAGTTCAATGATCATTTTAATTTCAAAATCGATTTTGATTGATTGTTTAAAATCAATTCAAAATCTGCATAAATTTTACTGGAAACCAAATAAAAAAGATAACAATTTATTTATAATTTAAAAAATTTATTTTAATTTTTTTTTGTTCAGTATTAATAAGTGTAATATAATATATAATTATTCAAATTCTTCACAGCCAGAAAGCAATATTCAATGCCATTATTTTACTGAATTTTGTAGTAGAGATCAAACGTTATGTAGGTTGGAGTCAGAATTATAAATACTTCGTTTACGTTATTTATGAACTGGAAAAAAAAAACGGAGAAAAATTTGTGTAAGTTGTGATAAAAACTATATTTCTCTCAAAAATTTAGTTGTGTATAAGATTATTATAAGGGGTGATCCATTGCGAGGTTCCCTACTTTGTTTAAAGAAAAAAACACAGAAAATTCCAATTTAATGGAGAATGTTTATTATAATTTGAAAGAACATTCCTTGGCATTTACTTTTTGAACATTATGTCTATCAAATGTTGGCCGTTGCCACGTCGCAGATGGTCCATCCGTTGAATCCAATTTTCGATGACTCGTTTGAGCATTTCGACTGGTAACTGGCGAATGACACGCGTGATGTTTTCTTCCAATTCCATAATCGAAACAGGTTTGTCCGCATAAACTTTAGACTTTACATACCCTAACAGGAAAAAGTCTAACGGTGTGATATCACACGATCTTGGTGGCCAATCGTCCGGTCCGTCTTGCTGAAACCAAATATCGCCGGGATCCCGAGCTTCAATTTTAGGCATTAAATAGTCGATTATCATGGCACGATAACGTTCGCCATTGACGGTTACGTTCGTACCGGCATCATTTTTAAAGAAATATGGACCGATGATTCCACCGGCCCACAAACCATACCAAACCGTTGTTTTTTCTGGATGACGAGGCAGGTCTTGAATCTCTTCATGTCGCTCTTCGTCCCAAATGCGACAATTTTGTTTGTTTACATACCCATTGAGCCAGAAATAGGCTACATCGCTAAACAAAATTGCCCTCGAAAACGTCGGATCTTCTTGGAACTTTTCAAGAGCCCACAGAGCGAAGCTATTCAGGCGTAAGTCTTTCTATTATGTAATGCCAAACAATAGTAAACAAAAATAACATGACAGCATGAAACGACTCACACGTGATATGTCAAAAAAGGCTATTGGAAAAAGTACCTCGAAATGGATCACCTGGAAGATCATACTTATTTTTGTTGCGTAAAGGCCATTAGAAATGTCTAATTCATAAACAATTTTTAAATATTACTTTTTTAGGGTTCCGTACACAAAGTGTAAAAACGAAACCCTATTGTTTTCGCTACAATGTCTGTCCGTCTGTCCGTCTGTCCTTCTGTCCGTCCGCCAGCGCCTTTTATCTCTGGAACCGTAATAGGTAGACTCTTGAAATTTTAACAGATGATGTATAGTTGTTGCCGCTATAGCAACAAATACTAAAACTTATAGGGTGTTCCAATAGAGAGGTGTTATTTACGAAAATGTGTTTATTTCTTGAACTGTAGGAGGGATACACTAAAAATATGTAAGCAGTGATTAAAACTTAGTTCGCTATATAAACAAGTATAAAAAAATAAACCTAAAAGTTAGAGGGTGTTCCGATATTAGTGTGATTTGCATGTATAGGGCCTAAGTTTTGAACCGTAATAGGTAGGCGCTTGAAATTTTCACAGAAAGTATATAACTGTGACCGCTATACTAGCAAATACTAAAATTTATAGGGTGTTCCGATAGAGAGGTGCTATTCACGAATATGTGCTTATTTCTTGAACTGTAGGAGTAATTCACTAAAAATGTGCAAGCACTAAATTAAAATTAGTTCGCTATATAAACAAGTCTGAAAAAAATAAACCTAAAAATTAAAGGGTGTTCCGATAGTGGAGTGATTTGCATGTAAAAGGCCTAAGTTTTGAACCATAATAGGTAGACTCTTGAAAATTTTTCCAAAGGTGTATAACTATAACCGCTATAGCAAAAAATATTAAAACTTATAGGGTGTTCCGATAGAGAGGTGTTATTTACGAATATGTGTTTATTTCTTACAAACAGTATTTAAAACTTAGTTCGCTTTAAACAAGTCAAAAAAAATAAACCTAAAAATTAAAGGGTGTTCCGATAGTGGTGTGCTTTGTATTTGTGTAAGGCCTAAGTTTTGAACCATTATAGGTAGACTCTTGAAAATTTTACCTAAAGTGTATAACTGCGGCCACAATAGCAAAAAATACTAAAACGTAGGGTGTTCCAAAAGTGACGTGTTATTTACGTTTATGTCTTTTTTTTGAGCTGTAAGAGGAAACCACTTACAATTTGCAGACTGTAATTAAAACTATGTTTGTTTTATAAACAAGTATACAAAATTGAACTTAAATATTAAAGGGTGTTCCAATAGTGACGTGATTTGCATGTATATATCCTAGGTTTTGAATAAATAGGTGGAATCATGAAATTTTTACAGGAGGTGTATAACTATGTCCACTATAACAAATAATAAAAATTAAAGGGTTTTCCGCCAGTGACGTGATTTGCATGTATAAAACCTTATTTATTGAACCGTAACAGGTAGACTCTTGAAATTTTGTACAGAAGATGTGTTGCCACTGCCGATATGACAATTACTAAAAATTAAAGGGTGTTCCGACAGTGACATGATTTTATAAACCGTAATAGATACCCTCTTGAAATGTTTACAGTAGATGTGTTACTTCGGCCGCTATAACAAATACTTAAAATTGAAGTTTGTCCATTAGTAACGTGTTTTTCATGAATATTACCATATTTTTTAACCGCAATAGGTAGGCTTCTGATATTTTAATAGAAAGTGTATTACCATGGCCGCTATAAAATGAATTACATATTAAAATTTAAAGGGTGTTCTAATTATGATGCAATTTTCGCGAATATTACTTTAATTTTAAAATTTAAGGGTGTCCCATAAGACATAAAGAAATAAACAACTGGAATTTTTAAATTATACTGAACATAGTACGGAACCCTACGTGTGTGAGTCTAACTCGCAGTTGACTAATTTATTTCTTATTTGTTTTGCATATTTTCCATTTCTTTTTTATACCCTTCACCACTGGTGGCAAGGGTAATTTCTAAAATATTCATTTCCGACCCCATAAAGTATATATATATTCTGGATCCTTATACATAGCCAAGTTAAATAAGCGATGTCCGTCTATCTGTCTGGTCGTCTATCCGTCTGTCCGTGTTGGTGTTGAAACTAACTTTGCCAAGGCACCAGAAGAGAGACAAAAAATTTAAATACACCAATCTCTCACTTATAGTTTCGAAAATTTTGCTATTGCAATTCAGCCTCAATGGTCCAAAATTTATAGCGCTATGGCAATAAAACCGCCAACGCCTCGCATTTTTTATGTACGTATGTATGTTTTCACATATTTTAGTTGTTTTGCTGTACTTTATTATTATTTTTTGAAAACTGAAAATTCGCAAAAAAAACTCTAGGATACCATAAAATTAGAATTTGACCAAACAATTGAAATTTCACTAAAGTATCACATTTTCATCAAAATTTCACCTAAAAGTTAAAATTTTCCGTTAAAATTTTTATTCCGATCAAAACTAAACATATGATTAATAACCGAAAATTCATAAAAATAACTAAAAACTCTCAATAAATTAAAAGTTCTCTTGTAGTTTCAAGTTTCGCCAAAAAAATTTCTCCCCAAAATTATCCAAAAATAGAAATTATACCACCAAATTTTTATACTGACTATTCAATTTTAATTAAAATCCCAAAATTCACAAAAAAAATACTAATAATTGAAAAGTTCTGTTAAAATTCCAAGTTCAACCAAAAATTACATTTCCACCCAAAAAAAATATAGGAATTTTTATTCCTACCAAAATATTATCGCCCAATTTGTAATTTAATTAATTCTTTCTTAGAGAGAATAAAATCGAACTTAAGCTTGACTATAAATTTCATTGTATGTAATACATAAATAGTTCGACAAATAATAATTAAAAATTTTCAAAATTTTATCAGAAATTTTTATTACGATGTAAAAGTAAAAATTTGATTAAAAACCGAAAATTGATAAAGACAAATTAAGAACTATCAATAATTTACAAGTTCGCTTTAAGATCCACGTTTGGCCATAAAGTCTGTAATAAAATCGTCTATTGAGTCACTTTTATACGCTTCACCAAATGTGGTTGTCATTCTGTTTGTTATTTCTACAATATTTACATATAAAAAAATATAAAATAGAATTTTTGCCACTGTTGGTTTCGAACCGAACACCTTAATCTAAGAGCAACATATCATGGTTAAAATATATGGTTCTATTCAAAGCATAGTATTATTAAACATTATAATATTACGGTTAAATTAAACGATTATAGTATTTCTAGCAGTGCGGAGACATATTTTGTAACAAATTTTTTTTTATTTATTAATATTTCCAATGGATCAATCAATCAATGTATCAATGAAATTTTCATATAGATTTCATTGATACATAAATTGGAAAAACATAATATTTACTTTATATTGTAAATAGTAATTAAATTTGTACAAACATACATAAAGTTTTGCAACAAAAATTGTTTAAACACATTTTTTTACCATTTATTTTTTATTGTTTAAAAACATAATTTATAAACTATTTACTTTATTATTAATATATTATGGTTAAAAATAATATAGTATCTTTGAGTGTTTAAAATAGTTTTGTTGTGGTTTGAAAACTATATAGTCCAATTAAGGATGAAACCTTAACCAGAACTTGTGTATCGTGACCAGAGTAATGTTACAAACAGCTAAAATTTGTACATTTGGGCTTAGATTTTATTTGTAAAATTTAAGTTTTGCGAAATATTTTCATATCAATAATTTAGAGGAATTCCCTTTTTGTGCAAACAACCATTTTTACTTGTTAGAGCAATTCAAATGTGTTAATATTTTGTGAACTATCAATGCATCTCTACAAGAAGACGACGAGAACTACAAATAAAAAACTATAACGTAAAGCCATTTCTTTAGAAAACAAAATTGAAATTTTAGATCGCCTTCGAAATGAAGAAGGCTTAACATTTCTTAGCAAAATGAAGCTACAGTAAGAACTATAAAAAAAATTTAAATTTAATTATGCAATCGTTGATTTCTGAAACGAAACTATCTATTAAGTCTTCATCATACACTAAAGATGCAAATAAACGGTGCAAATACACATACATCCATACATAAATGTGTAAAAATAAACATGATTTCTTGTTCTTAAGAAAATTCTCGTTTTTCACTAATTTTAATAGGTTTTAGATATAAGGAACCAATCACCTATTTTTGTATATGATCAATGTCTTTTTTTACATGGATTTTTCTGGAACCAATCTAAGGTGTAAAAACATAATTAGGCGTACTTTGAAATTTTTTTATTTATGTAATATGTATATCCATAAAAATAATCTGTTTCCATTGTATGGTAAAGTTGAGTGTAGGCCACTCCAGTTTTATTTTGCCTGCGGTGTGTTGCGAGAAATCCATGTTTCGTTTACAGTTGCAAAAGCAAATACTAAAACTTCTTCGAAATGCGTCTAAACATGGCGAAACACTACTTTGGAGATGTCACATAGTTGTGCTTATTTGTTAAAGGAGACAATTTAATCTTAATTAAGCAATTTAATTTAGTTTTTCCACAAGCCCAATTAAGCATACACAATATTAGTATTTGACAGCTGAAAGAACATTTTCTTTATTGCAATGGTGAGAATTTTTCATTATGAAGAAATGGATAAAAATTGCGATTAAAAAACAGGATATTTTTTTAATCACACTGAACAACGCACCAATACATCTCATTAACAAATTTTTGCTACTTGGGTAGCATAATAACTCCAGACGGTGGCGCGCTAGAAGATGTAGATTCGCGTATAAAAAAATCCAGATCAACGTTTTACAACCTTCGCAATATATGGAATTCAAACGCACTCTCCCCTAAGACAAAGATTCACGTTTACAACACTTGCGTGAAAAGCGTTCTTTTGTACAGCTCATAAAACAAAAAGTAAAAGAATGTACAAACTGAAGCCTACGATATATGTATGTAATCTGGTGGCCTAGATTTATCACCAACGAACAACTCCTTCAAATCGCTGCCGCTGTTGTAGTAATGCAACTACCTAGTATTAATATGCCATGCAGTTAACTCAAATTGCCTCACTCAACATACTTCTCAGTAACATGAAACAGGGTTGCATTTCGTACTTTATTTAATCAATAACGTAATTGTGTAGTAATTGCTCAATTTACTAGAGTTATCGTAAGGGCTCAATTAAGCCCTTAATTGTGCAAATTCTCTTATTAACGCTAATGTCTGAACAGGGTATAACTTTAAGTATCTTGGAATACGGTATAATAACGATTTGGTGGAAAAAATATTTTCTTTGTTTTTTTCTTCAGATTAAGTGATTACATCCACTTTTAAATGCTTTTTAATTTTTCAAGTAGGGTTTTATTATTTTGCAAATGGGTAAAATCCTTAGCTTGTTTTTTTAGACTTTTGGAACTATTAACATTAGCAAATTTATTATAAATACATATTTAAAATCTTTATTTTTGGCTGCGCAACAATGTAATTTTATAGGGTACATATAAATATAAATACAACTATGGGGAATGTAATAAATAAAACTTTTTGTTATTACATAGCTGCATATATGTAGCTGAATATAAGTAAATTTTAAATATTGTAACTGAGATGAAGATAAAGAATTATTGAAAGCATTCAATAAATGTGTACATTAATTTTTAAATAAATAGCTTGTCATCTACATTTCCTATAGAAAATCAAGATTTATAATCGATTTATTCTATAATACTCCTACTGACTAATACAAGCCTTATAACATACATATTTGCATATCTTTGTTATCAGTCCTTCCTTTTGAAAACTAAATTTATTACTTTTATTATTTGTAGGTTATAAATAATAGAAATATTTGTTTTTGTATTATATGCGTATGTATGTATATGTGAGAAATTTATTTCTACATCCTGTAACAAATACCAAACACACTCTTACATAACGTGACCAGATATCCCGCATTTGGCAGGATTGTCTATTTTACGCTTGATTCCGCTTAAAATTTATGTCCCCGTTGAACGTAGAGGGCGATATAATTTCAAATTTTTTTGTTGTTGTTAATTCTTATTCCTTTTTGTTTTATAATTTAAATAAATTTAATTGTATTTTAACTATTTTTAAATGAGTTAATAATTATTCAGGCCTAAGTTCTTTATTATAAAGAGATAAAGAAAACGTATGCTCTAGGATAATGTAATACATTTTCTGGATCGGTATATTCGTCTTTAATATTCTTTATATCTATCTTCTAGGTAATTTAATTAATTAATTGTAATTATTTTTCTATTCATATATTGAGCCCTTGATTATGAAAGTGGTATAAGTCAAAAATTTTAAAAATCTAGTTTATCAGCTATTTCATGTCATATTCTAACAAAATTTCTTAATCTGAAGTAATTCGGAGTTTGCCATGAAAATTAAGTTGATAAATTAAGTTTATTTTTTTTGTTGCTAAACAAAATGCAGTTACTGTATATTTTGATAGTGGTATAAGTCAGTCTGTTTTCAAAGTTTGGCAAACTAATTTTTAATAATATTGTCCTGTCTTCAGATAGCGGTTCAGGTATGATCAGGTAATCCTATTAATGTAAAAATTCACTATTTATAGTTAATTGTAGAGACTAAAGTTAAAAAATCTAATTATTTATACTTCCCTAAACATTATTATAGATTAATAGAAATATGTTGAAATATAAACCCCTTTTTTGGTAGAATAAAAGGCTCAGAAAGGTTTCACTTCGACGAAACAACTGGGAGACTCAACGCCTAATAGAAAGAGATACTCCAATGGAGAAGCTGTGTCTTGGCTAAAAATACAATGGATCAGATTTCGTAAAAATGCTCAATATAAGATGTTTTATAAAATTTCTTTGGATGACAATTCTGAATTTAAAGTGTTAGACCTTTCACCTAAAAGAGGAATGCCAAAATTATACGAAAAAACAAAACGATTGCTTCCATTATACACAACAATTAGACCAATAATAGAAAAAATAACTTAAAGATATGATGGATTTACTACCGTATATCCCACCAATTTTCCACAAACACTTTATTTCCCTAAATAATAAAAAATAAATTACTTAGTTACAATGTAACAAGTTTGAATAAAATGTTATTTTCTAATAAAAATTTTTCCTTGATGGTTTAAGTGATTTATAAAGTCATGCAGTTGATTTTGAAAATGGTATAAGTCATTTCAACCTTTCAAAACCACATTTTCTTTTAAAAATGGTTATAAATTTGATAATCATAATAAATACTTATTGGCACCACTTAACTGTCAAAATATTTTATTCTATAATACAAAAATACTTTTTAATCCTTGAAAATGCAAACCTCTTAATATCTCGAAACAAGAAATATATGACTTATACCACTTTTATAATCAAGGGCTCAAATGTATGTACATAAAAGAAAGTGGCAAACCATGCATCTGTGATGGTCAAATATAAATAATTGGTACTGTGAATCGCAAGAATTAAGTACCAATAACTTTAAGTAGTTAATCGTTTAGTGCTGGCAAAGTATTGGGTACTGAGTATCGAGTATTTGATAATCTACCCAAAAGTAGTTAAAAGATACACGTAAGTTTGGATTTATAGAAATAAATTGAATATAATATTTGACGACTACGACGATAAAATTTTCTTGCTATTGTCTCAGTTTGCACTAAAACTATAATCTACATTTGATAACAATTTAGGATTTTTAGGGTTTCGTATCCAAATTGTAAAGAAGTAATCCTATTGTTTTTGCTATGTCATTCCCCCTTGGAAAGTAATTGTCATTTGACAATTACTTTCCAAGACTTTGGGGTAATGTAAGTCTGTCCTACAGTTGTTTCTGATTACAGTTTATAAGCAAATCAATGTATAACCGACTAATTACTTCATTACTGATTTTGCTAACAATTTCGCTTTTTATCGAGCACGTCCCACATTCTGATAAAAAAGCATCTGGTCACGTTACTCGTTCATACACATTCTGCTTCATACAAAATATAAAAAATACGGTATATAAAAATAAAATAATCCTGTCGATATGGTCAGGAAGTCATAAAAAATATTTTTATGAATGAAACTATTTATTGTAAAAATCTAACAAAAACTGAAAAGAAATTTTTTTAATGGTAGGAAATAGAAAAAGTTTAATCGCTTATATATATACATATTTTATAACCAGAAAAAATAAAAAAAATGTACATTGTTTGTCTTTGGAAAACATAAAAAACAAGAACTTAAAATATTTAGTTGTGTTTTTAAATATTTATGAAACTAGCAACAGAAAATATTAGCGATTTCTTAGTTGCACGATAAATACCATAAATACACTTTTATACTTTATTATATGTAACTTCCACTATCTTGCTTTTAATAGAACATCATATTCTTATATATTTACACTATATAGAAGTTAAGAAATTCTTTCGCAGATTAGTAAAACATTGAAATAATACTCTAATTTATTACTATAAATACAAAAATTATAAATCTTCAAACTTTAAAACCCAAGGTACCCGTTACCAGACGGCTTTACTGCCTGGTTACACGATGAATTTTTAAAAACGAACTGATTTTTGTAAATATTAAGGGGAGAACTGCTAGTAGAAATAACATTTGATTTTTGTAAAATATTAATTTGTGGTTCTATTCTGTATAATGCATCTACATTTTTATTTTCCGCATCTTGTTTGTACATAATTTCATAATCATATTCCTCTAGTTTTAGTCTCCACCTTACGAACTTCGAATTTGGTTCTTTAATAGACACAAGCCATTGCAATGGCTAATACAAGCTAATACTGTTTTCATAGGTTCAGGAATTTTTGCTTTAAAATATCAAGAGCAGTTTTCATGTTGTTTCTACCAATCTGCTCACTATCTGAATTTATCCCTAATTTCAAGACTGTTTTATTACTTAAACTACGAAGTTTATCTTTTATTTCATTGTAAAAGTCAATGACATTTGTTCTAAACCTTACAGAACGAAGAATATCAAAAAGTTTCTCCAAGCTGTGATATTCCCCAAAATAATTGCATAAGATAGTCTTGATATCATTCCACTTACATTTATTTTTAATCAATGTGATTGTTCATCATACTGAACGAAAAGTGGGTTTATTCTATCAACTAATGAGATAAAGGTATTCCAGAGAATTCAGGTAATTTCCCAATTAATTCAATCGGACTTAGAGATGAAATGTTCCATGCAATACCTCCTTGAGCCATTTAAAAAAAGGTAAGATTTTACAAACACAAAAATAATTAATTCTTTACCGAAGTCAAAAAAGGCACAAATTTGTGTATTTATACAATTATTCATTTATAAATAAAATTTATTTAATAACACCATATTTTGAAGAATTATTTTTTTTAGCACAAATTTACACAAGATATAAAGTATATAATTAACAAATATTGTCAATAATTAATAACTAATTTACTAAATAATTAATTAATTTAATTAAAAGAATTTACAAATAAAAAATAAAAAAATAATACTTAAAGTAAGTTTGTACTCGTAGCTGCTCCTTTAGTCCAACAAATTCTCTAAGCAATTCATTCGTTTTCCAATTTCTTCTCTTTGGTTACTTGGCTTGACTTGAACTTGATTTGAATTTATTTAAGTTTTTTGTAACATTTTCTTTATTGTTTTTTTTTGTAATTTTAAAAATTCTTCTTTTTAATGTTTCTCTTTTTCTAATTATATATTTTTTATGTTGTCTCTTAAATTTTTTGTACTTATATTGTTTTTTTAAGATTTAAGCATAATATTTGTTATATTTTGAAGCTTTTTCTCATTTATTTAAATATTTTTTTTTAAATATCTTAAGCCTTTTCGATTAAAAGTAAAAGGACTCACAAGAAGTTTCTTGTTTTTAATTCATTTGAGATTTTGTAATTTTTTATAAATGTATCCTGGAGGGTGCAGTAGGAATCGCCGAATTATTTTAATTGATTTAATTAGGATTATCCTTCTAAATTTAAATTAATTTTTTTAATCATAATATTATATTTTATTTACGGCATATAGTTTTATCTAAATTTTTTAAGTTGGTTTTTTAAATAAATTAAGTTCAATTTTTTCTTAAATTTTTTATTTCAGTTTTGCTTTTTTTATTTTTTGATTTCATGTTCATATTTGCATTTCAATCTTGATTCAATATTTTTCTTCTTAACTTTTCACAGGCACAATATTTTCCATTCATTGAAAAAAAGTTTTACTTTTCAAAAGTTTTATCTCATTTCATTTCAATTTATTTATTTTTTCTTTCATTGAAACTAAAAAGGTTTTATATTTCAAAATTTTAGTTTATTACATTTAAAAATTTTCAAGTTTGTTTATTTTTATATTTTTTAAACGTTTTGATTTTTTTACACAATCACTCTTTATGGGCAGTATTAATTTGTGTTATCCTTAAAAATATGACCAACACGATTTTTTTGTTTGCTTTACTTTTCAAAATTTTTCTCTCATTTCATTTATTTATTTTTTCTTTCATTGAAACTAAAAAGGTTTTATATTTCAAAAGTTTAGTTTATTACATTTAAAAATTATATATAAATTATATTTATATATAGGATTCTTTTCAGTTATATCCTGGAGGGTCCCTTAGGATTCGCAGGATAAATTATTTAAATTATTAAAATATTTATTTCGTTTTTTTAGTTTTTTATACCAATTAGGACATTAAAATATCCAATATCCTTTTAGTATAATTTACTATTTTAAAAGGATATCTAGGTATCCTACCGACTGCGCCAGTTTTATTTTTATAAAAACAATTTTTATTTAAACACAAACGAAACAATTTTTTTTAACACAAAGGTTTTACATAGAATCCAAATACAAAACTGAAAATCTATTTCATATTTTCACAAAATATTTAAATTAAAAAGCAATGATATATGTATTTTATATTTATAAAGTATAAATAATATTGTTCTAAACTCTTGTGGGAATAAATCTAGTTAAATAAATAAGATGTAGGAATACATTTATACATACATATAACTGCTAAACTCAGAAAATTTAATGAAAAATTAATAAACAGAAAAATGAGATTTAGCTGTTTCCCGGAATAAATTTTCAAAAATCCATTTTTTTATAAACTCGTTTGAAATTTGTTTTTCATGTATGTACTTCAATATATTTTATAGATAAATTAAAATATATGTATAATTTTGTATAAATTTACAAAATAATTATTTTTATTGCTCTGAAAAATAATTTTTTTTTGTTAAAAACCCAAAACTTACTTAAGTTTGATGGAGTTTAAAAAAATTATATCAAATTAGATACTTTTGTTAGTTTTTTTTTTCTTATATAACAGCGTAGTTTTAGTGCCCATTTTTTACCACAAATTAAAAAATATAAGTATTTTGAAGTGATTTTTAAAATGTAAACGATGTTTTTGTATTTTTCACATTAATAATCCGATTCTATCCAAATTTTGATAAATATATATCTTATAAATATCAATTTACATAGCAAGTTTTGTTACGGTCGAACAGATTTTGAATTAATATACCGCTTTGAAAAAAAGGATATATGGCAGACTTTTAAATCCTACCGACTTAAATGGAATATTATACACTAGTTGCTATTTATAAGTAAATCAGCATAACCACTTCTTATAATTTTATAGGTATCGTTGAAGTCAAAATAATATTTTTCAGTTTCAGGACACATGGGAGGTCCTCGCACCGATTTTTCTAAAAATTCACATTTGTCTTGATAATGTACCAAATTTCAAAATAACTGACCACTTCTTCTTGTGTTGTCCCTTCGTTATATGGGAACGAAGCACTGTGTACCATGCGCTTCGATCATATTTATTTTTATTCTCTCAATAATTGAATTACAAATTGTTTACTGGAACAAAGAAACCAAGAAAATAGCAAAACTATTGTATATGAGACTAAAATTTTGCGACAATATAGTACAGTACGACCTAGTTATAATTAAAAAATTATGTACAACTATGAAGAGTATTATCCGACAATATTAAGAAAAGCTATTCAGCAATTATATTTTTATTACCACAAACCACTTATATTGTCAGAGATTTTGATTGTCAGAGAACTAAATTCTTTAAAACAGCTTTCTCTAATTTTAATTTTAAAAAAGGATTTGACAATATATTTTTTCTCTCTATAGTAGACCAAAAGTATATTTTTAACAAAAGTCAACTTTAGAATTATTAAACTATACTTTGCAGATGTGGGCAATTTTCTTTAAATAATTAATTACTAGCGAAATTGTACATGTCATGTTACTATTAGTATTTGATACCAGTTTATATCAACATAAAACAACAAATTCATAATAGATATTTTAAGAATACTTTTAAAAACTTAACTAAATAAATATTCATAAAATAAAAAGAATTTGTATAAGCATTTGACTTATTTCACAATTAATTCTTGTATACCTACACTCCAGAGCGTATTTACACTCGTACGTCAGATTAGTTTTTTTTTTTGCATGTAATTATATAAAAATAATTATTATGCTTCTAACAAGACTTAATTGAAAAGCAAAACAATACGAATTCCACAGGGCTTCCTTTTAATGTATCACCAGTAGCAACAGCAGAAAACAAAAAATTGTATAAAAAAATTCCTTTGACTTTTTGGCTTAATGAACTTCTACAAGGAGCTTGTTGAACTTTTCCAAAAAATAATTTAAATTAAGTATGTGGTTAACATAATTACAACATAATAAGGAAAATGAGAAAGAGTATAAAGTCAATTTTTAAACATTTTTATCTTACTAGAGAACATTTTGAAGTATGTCATTATAAAAAAGACAATTAGGGAAAAGTTCTTTGACCCGCCACACAACACATTTTTTTTTTCCTTAATTCGGTAATTAAAAACGTGTTATTCTTAAGTTTGCTGATTAAGCTTCTTTCTTGCCTGACAGAATACAAAAATAATATATGTGTGTAAATGTTTACAGTGTGACAAAAATATAACGCAAGAGGTTTATCGTTAACAATGTTTTTTACTTTACCATACGTAGTATAAGTAAAGTGTGGTAATCTAGTCTAGTTATAAATTATTATTAAATGTAATATTTTTTTATTAAATATTATCTATAATCCTGTCTATCTGTCCTTATTTTTTGTCATCATTTGTGGGTCATCCCTCTAATGTTCGGATGACAGTAGCAATGTCCCACCACAATCATTTAGGATGTTACGGGCCAGCGGATTTGGATGCGTGTCAAGCTTCTTTAATTACGTTGCTGCATGTTTCGCTATTTCTGCTTTAACTAATGGCACGTTTAGGTCTTTGTGGATGTTCGAGTTTTTAATATACCAGGGTGCGACTGTAATCATTCGTAAAATTTTATTTTGTCGCCTTTGAATTTTGTCTATGTTCGAATCGGAGGCAGTACCCCATAACTGAATCCCATAACACCATATTGGTTTAAGGATTGAATTATAAAGTAGAAGTTTCCTATCTAAGCTTAGGGTTGAGTTTCTACCAATAAGCCAATTTATTTGCACTGCTTTCAACTTCATTTGTGTTAATTTTGCTTCTATGTGACCTTTCCAGGTTAAGCGTCTATCAAGATGTATGCCAAGGTATTTAACCTCCGGGTGTTGTGGGATAGTTTGGTTTTTTATTCGAATAGGAGGGCATAAGTCTTTACGCAGAGTGAAGGTTATGTGACTACATTTTTGTTCATTAATTTTTATTCTCCATTTGCGCAACCACAATTCCAAATAAAATATATGGCCTTGTAAATATTGAAGACTTTCGTGGATGCGTAGAAAGGCAGTGTTGTCAGTAAATGTTGAAGTGTGGACTCGGTTGCTAATTGGCATATCTGATGTTAACAGCAAATATAAAATGGGTCCCAAAATACTACCTTGCGGAACTCCAGCTTTAATTGGCTGAGGCAAGCTTAAGTTAAAATTTAGCTTAAATGTCCTTGTTTAAGTACAAACTTACGACCAGTTAAATAACTTTTTAATAGCTTATAAAATTTTTTTGGCAGGTTTTGCTTACTTTATTGAACGCTTGGGAAACGTCTATGAAAAGAGCAAAACCGTATTTTCTTTCCCCGAAAGCCTGTTTTACTGCATTTAATAATCTGTGCGTTTGTTTAATAGTGATGTGCTGTCTTCTAAAACCGAAATGGTGGTTGGGAATACATCTTTCGCTCAAAATAGGGTTTAGTTTAGTAATTGGTATTATCTCAAAGAGTTTTGACATCTTTGATAATAGACTTATTGACCTAGAGGAGTCTACCTTTGTGTGATCTTTTCCTGGCTTAGGTATCATAGTAATCAGAGAAACCATCCAGTCTGAGGTAAAATACTCAAGGCGTATAATGGCGTTAAAAATAAATAGAATTATTTTAATTGCTACTTGGGAAGTTCTTTTATCATCTTGTTACTAGTTTTGTCAAAACCATAGGCCTTCTTGGGGTTTAAAGTAGCAATTGCCCTTTCAACATCTCGTAAGTCAAACCTGAGGGTGATTAGTGCTTTTACGTCTACGGGTGGCAACTTGACTATATTAGTTGGTATATTCGCTGTGAATACATTTTTCAAATGGTTCACAAATACATAAATTACCTTTTTGCCACTTAAGAGCCGTTCGACATCTACAGAATAAATTTGATTATATCAAAGTCAATAAGACGAATATCTACGTCTTCTGTTCTTAAAAGTATATTTTCCGAGCAATGTGCGCTAAGATATTTTCTGTTTTTTAACCAATTTATGCATGTGCTTTTCATTGGTGTTACGATCTCTTGTTGGTTCCAGATATAAACAATTGTGGGCGAGTTATCTGAAGATAATTCTAGGAATGCTTCAACTTTTATCATTTCTCTTGAAATACCCTTAGTCACACCAAATTCAATAACAGCAGGTATCTTCTGCGGATCAGTAGGCCAATAAGTAGTTTGCCCACTAGAGATCACGTTTGGACGCATTTTTGAAATTATGTCAATTAAAACACGACCTTTTGAAGTAATTCGTCTTGAACCCCAAAACGTATGTTTAGCGTTGTAGTTGCCTGATGCTATGAAACAGGGACCTAGTGATTTGTAGAAGTCGCTATATTGGCTCTCTGATACTCGAAATCTAGGAGGTTAATAAATCGAAGAAATAACGAAGTTTTGATGAAATTCTTCAATTCAGTTACTTGTTACTTGAAAATAGCCCTCACAAAAATCACACAGCAAATGGTGTTTAATTCTAGCCTTTATTAATATTGCTGAAACACCACATGCTCTGACACGTGCTGGCATATAAAATGTAGCCATTGATTTTAAAAAAAGTTTTTTGTTGTTAAGTGTGTATCAGAAGTTAAAGGTACTGCACACTAAGCCATCTTTTTTGTGAAAGCAGTTTATTTGAAGCAATATTGCGCAACAGATGGCGATGTTGTAAAATAATGATTTAATCATTTCCTATCTGCCTTTTACAGATCTTTACAATAATTTTTAGAATTATAAAATTTTATATAAAGTAAATACGTAAGAGTCTTAAAATTGGGTGTGGATTATTTTTAAAGAAAAATTGAACAAAATATTGTCAGGACGCACACAACATAGATATGCGATTCTGAAGACTAAATGTAATTTTTTGTACTGATAGGATTTTTGTAGCAAAATAATTATTTCATCTTAATGGCTTTATTTGTCTTTATAATTTCCGAATTTGGTATATAAAGAATATTTTTATGGCTTGATGTAATTTTTCGTTAGAAGGCGTTATTACGTCATATTTTTGAAAATGGGACTTGTCGAGAGAAAGCAACTCTTGTTGCTTTGGTTGTTGCTTGGTGGTGTCAGGAAAGATAAAATTGTAAACTATTAAAAGGTGATGACAAAATATAAATAACTGGTACTGTGTACCTCAAGAATTAAGTACCAATTACTTAAAGTGGTTACTCGATTTCCGACGATGCGTTTGCTATGCGGCGGATTCTCATGAAGCCATATAGTCAACGAGGACTTACAATGGTTCAACGAGTATGTAATTATCGACTGAGCCGTGCCCGATGTATAACTGAAAATGTATTTGGTATCACGTCTGCTCGTTTTCGAATGCTTCGAAAGGCAATATGCCTTCATGCCGAAAGGACAAAGAAAGTGATACTTGCATGTTGCGTTCTTCATATTTAATTGATGATAAAAAATAGTAAAAAGTATGCACCGTCTAATACATTTGACCATTATGATTGCAACGGGGCACTAATTCCAGGTGATTAGCGTCGTGAAGAAACAATAGGCAAATCTATGTTGCCATTACAAAGACCTCGTACCGATACGTTAAATGGCAAAGATCTACAAAATGAGTTAACGGCATACTTCGTCGAAGAAGGTGAATTAGATTTTCAATATAAACATACGAGAATATAAGTCCTAAATATAATGTTAAATTTAAAAAAGGAAAATAAAGATTGGCATACAATTTTTTAAATAAAACGTATAAATGAGAGATTAAATTTCAATATCAATTGATTATTCAAATACTGTTTCGGTAAATAAAGTTATTTTCTTTAAGAACTGTTTTTCCCGGGGATGCCAAACCCTACTCATTACCAAAACAGTCCTTACGTTTTCTCTAAAGAAAGTATAGAAAGAGATATCAGCCAATTACTGCCGGAATCGGATTGAGGCAATGCATATAAGTTGAAACAAAGTAGTTCAATAGAAAGGCCTTGTTACTAAATTACTTAAGTATACATGAAAGAAATTTTAGGTAGTTCTATACATACATATATACATAGGTAAATATTTACAACGTTTGTTTAAATTCAGTTTTTCATCACTCAAATTATTATCTGAATTACGATAAAAAAATAATGCGGCTTTTATTTAAAAATGAGGAATACATTCATACATACTTCTTGTTGTCTATTTCATTTCACAATTGAATAATAAAATAAAATAGATAAAATTAATAAGTCTAGTTAGTTGTAGTTAGCTTATAATTAGGTCATAAAAGTTAACTTGAAGTGTTATTTTCTTAGACGACCCGATTGCTTATTCTGAAAACTGAGATTTTAATTTCGTTAGTCTTGTGTTGGAGTAAACGAAACCAATTCTTTCTGTTGTGGTACTTGTAGTTAAAGTTTTAATTTTTTTAAAATACGAATAAATAAAAAAGGATTTTACACAAATACACACCATTAAAGAAACTTCATCCATTATGTCGTTGAAGTCACGTCTCAACTCGGCTGCAATATATTCGGCAAATGCCGTGGATGAGTCCTCGAACATATTGACTACAGTGCCTCCACAGCTATTTCTTTTAACACATTATTTCCTCTGCTACTTGTTGACGGCAGTGGCTTTGGGGTTATGCTTTTGCGATTACGTTGTTGCCCGGGCAGTGATCACTATATTCCAAATCATTTATATTCATATTCAAATAAAATAATTATAATGAAATGGTAAAGAAAGTTGAAAATATTTACCAATTTCATGAATGAAGTTGATTGGGTGGATTGGCGCAAAAAAAGCGCTCATTTGAAGAAGGCCTGTATGAAATTCACTCAATTCTCGAAAAAAGATCCACATAAAATTTTAAATACGACTAGTTGGCAAAGATGTTAGTGTCAGTATTGCAGGAAGTAGAAAGCGACGACCAAATTAACGCCGTGTTGCAGATAGAAGACGTGTTAAATAAATACTGGCGAAATTCTAAGAAAAAAATTTAAAGACAGCTCAAAAAACAACTCAACGGTTTTATCTACATCAACTGCCTCCACACAACGCAATGTACTGGAATTCTTACCCCCGGGGGTTCCAATTGTCACTGCAGGAATATGGCAAATGCTTTGACGCGGTTCACTCGGGGAAAATAGGGGCACCAGACGCTAGGGTTCCTAGAGCCTAAATCTGGAAGAAAAGGTCTGTGTGTTAAAACATACGGGTCCTCTTCGAGGCCCAACCAGTACCCAAAGGACTGGTACCACGGGAATCGGTGGCCTCACAGAGAGCCTATCCTCTCTGTGACCGGTTATTGGTGAGGTCCCCTTCGGGGGTACACGTGCTGGTTGTGGTTTAAGATCGATTTATGTAGGTATGGTGCATGGTCGATCAAGTGTGCTGTTGCACTCTCAACAGACGGAGTTTGGATAGTCTCCAAACCCCTAAGCAAGAGGTTATAATGCGGATCTAGGCTTGCCTTGGAAAGGCTTGCCATATTATATAAATTGCTACTCATTGTGACTGTATCACACACAAAAAGCGATTGGTGGCAATCGTAAAGTGTTGTTATACTACCCAATGGGGGCGCTAGTCTACGCCTAAGTTTCACTCGTTGGTAAGACCACCGTGAGGTTAGGCCGAGTTGGCAGGTACTCACGTTAATCTTGTTCCACAATACTGGAACTCTTATTGTAATACTTTGTTTAATTACACCCTACCAATTGTAAATCAGTTTTTCTTAGAACTTATATATTTGTTTTTTATTTCAAATTATTAATCTTTTATTCATTTGAATTGTAACTTTCATATCAATAAAATAGAAATATTAAATATTAAAATATTAAATATTAAATATTATTTATAAAATATTAAATACAAAAGGTTATGGGCGACCAACGCAAGGAAGTTCCTCATGGAATAGTTCAATTTATTGGAACAGGATATGAAAACTGGTCTTTTCGAGTAAAAATGTATTTGGATGCCATAGATGTTTTGGAAGCAGTGGATTCAAATCAGCCAAAAGGTTCTGAAGAAAGAACAAAAAGGGAAAATCTTGGACTACTTTCATGACAAATCCACATAAAAACTATGTGGATGGCTTTGAAGAATGTTTTTTGGCGGGAAATTCATCAACAAGTCCAAAAATTATTCGAAAGTAATTGGCAAGATTAAAGCTGTCGGATGGTACAGCAATGAAAGATCACTTTGTAGAATTTGATAGCCTTGTAAGACAACTTATGTCGGCTGGTGCAGAATAAGCCGAAACTGATTTAGTGTTGCAGCTTTTCGTAAGTCTTCCTGATAGCTACGATCCACCGGTGACTGCTTTAGAAAATATAAAGGAAGAAGAACTAACACTTCAACTGGTGAAGCAACGCTTACTTGCAGAAGAAAGAAAAAGGTATGATCGAAATGACTCAAATAAGAAAAATAAGATTTTTAAATGTAATGGTAAATGTTATTTATAATTTATTTATTGTATCTTCAATATTTTGAACTAACAATAATTACTCATATCTTAAGTCTAAAATAAAGTAAAATGTACTTGTTAAGTCCAGCTAGTGCTGGACAAAAAATTATATGTTTTACGGTTTCTGCTGTCATTTGCGGATCATCCCTCTGATGTTTGGGCGAGAGAAGCAATGTCCCTCCTTCTTAGACGAATGTAACCACGTTCATTTAGTATGTTGCGGGCCAGTGGATTTGGATGTTTTCGAAGCTTCTTTAATTACGTTACTGCATATTTTGCTATTTCTGCTTTAACTAATCGCATTTTAGATCTTTGTAAATGTTCGAGTTTTTTATATACCAGGGAGCAACTGTGATCATCCGTAGAATCTGATTTTGGCGCTTTTGGATTTTTTCTACATTGCTAGCTGAGACGTTCCCCATAATTAAATGCCATAACACCAAATTGGTTTTAGAATTGACTTGTACAATATAAAGTTTGCAATCTAAGGCGAGAGTAGAATTTCTGCCCATTAGTTGCACTGCTTTTAATTTCATTTTTGTTAATTTAGATTCAATTTGGCTTTTCCAAGTAAGGCACCGGTCAAGATGTATACCGAGGTAGATATTTGACGTCCGAAGGCTGAGGTATTATTTGATTTTTTATGCGAATAGGAATAGGGGGGCATGAGTCCCTACGCATTGTGAAAGCCATAGATAACACATAGATGGCCAACTCTCCAAATGTCAAAAACGTGGTTACAAATGTCTTCACACATACGGGTACGGTGTGAATTCAACACACTTAGGGGAGTAAAATTTTTATTCACATTTAGACACTATTACGCGATATTTTATTGCACTTTCCAAATATTTAAACAATTTTGAATTTTTGCACAAAAAATTATTTAACAATTTACTGTATTTCAAATTTTTTTATACAAGATAAATTTAATTTTGCTGAAATTTTTTTTAGCAAAATTAATTTTTATATTAGAAAAATACAAAATTCATATTTTTATTAAAAAGCAAAAGAATTATTTAATTTTAACATCAAAAATTTAATGTAAAAAAATATTTTATTTTTACAAAATATTTTATACAACTATGTGCAGTTTAGGTGCTGTGGGGATTTTTTTTTTTAAAACCAACACTTATACAATTTTGTCTACCAATACATTCTTAGACTTAGGTTTTTTGACAAGAGACTTAGGTTTTTGACGTTTTAGTTGACTATCTATGTTTTATCTATGGTGAAAGCTATGTGAGTACATTTTTGTTCATTCATTCATTTATTCTCCATTTCTTCAACCATTTTTCCAAATTGATTATGTGGCCTTGTAAATATTGTGATGCTACTTGGGCGCTTTCATGAATACTTAAGAAAGCTGTGTAATCAGCAAATGTTGATTTGTGCAGTCGGGTGCTAATTAGCATATCTGATGTGTACAGAATGTATGAAACGAGTCCCAAAATACTACCTTAGGGAACTCCGGCTTCAATGAGCTGAGGTAAGGTTAAAAAAATGTCCTTCCGATCAATTAAATAATTTTCTAACAGCTTGTATAAGTTTTCGGGCAAGTTCAGCTTTAACTTATATTTAGCCTTATTGTTTAAGGCGTTGTCGTTTTACGTCAGCTAGCATAGTCGATGGCGTTTTTTAATTTTTTCCGTAACATGTAAAAAAATGCCTACGAAATTTTTTGTAATAGAACAAATTAAAAATTTAATAAAAATTTTTATATTTTATTTTTTTAAATTCAAGTTTATTCTTCAATTTCCTATTTCATTAACTGATACATATAAAGAAATTCAAAATTATTCTTGTCTTAATTTTACACATTTTGAACGTTTCTTCTTCTATTTTGAATCTTTTTCTATTATACTTTTCGACTTCTTTAAATAAGAGCTTCACCTTGCTAATAACTCATATAGACCATGAGTTGCCTGGAGCGTAAATATGTACATATTTCATATTTAGTGTTCAGCATATTGCATCTTTTGCGGATATTTCGAAGTATGTATCTAGATTAAATAACATCTTCGTTGCGAATTACCAAAATTATAGATTGGTCCAGCCGAATATGTTTAAGATATTTATTTTAATAAAGCGAATCTAATTAGCGAAGTACGTAGCTCAAATATCAAAAAAAAAAAAAAAATTGCCTACACGACCAAACCAAATCTCCTCTTTTTTAACCGACTTCAAAAAAGAAGGAGGTTATCTATTCGTCTGAATGTTGCTTTTTTTTTATGTATGTAACCGCAGATCTCAGCCATTTCTGAACCGATTTTCAAATTTTTTGCTTTATTTGAAAGGTTATGCTTCAAGGTTGGTCCCATTTTAAAAACAGTTCATTATATTAAAAATTAAAGGGTGTCCCCATACAACATACATGTTTTTTACGTGTATTAAGAACCGTAAAGGGCAGCAAATTAAAATTTTAAAAAACTGCGTGCCGCTATAGCTCCCAACAGCAGAAATTAATAAAAAAATAAATTTAAAATTTAAAGGGTGTCCCCATAGGTGACATAATATGACCTATTTGGGTCTATCTTTTGAACCGTTATAGACTAAACCTTGAAAATTTGACAGAATGTCGACTACTATGACCATTATAATAAAATGTATAAATACTCAAAATTTTAAATTAAAGGGTGCTCCAATAGTTCATTTAATTTGATGTATATGGCCATACTTTTGAATAGTTGTACACAGACCGCTGAAATTTACAATGAACCTGTAGTGCTAAGTCAGCTATAACAAAAAGTATAAAATTTTGAATTTGGAACTTAAAGGGTGTCCCAATAGTTAATGTAATTCTATGTATGTGGCCAAACTTTTGAACTGTTAGAGACAGACAGCTGAAATTTACAAGGAACCTGTATTGCAAAGTCCACTATAGCAAGTAGACAATTTGAAGTTAGAAATTAAAGGGTGTCCCCATAAATTACGTAATTTGATCTAAATGACCCTATCTTTTGAACCGTTTAACACAAACACTTAAAAATTAGGCAGAATGTCCACTACTTTCTCTGGTATGATAACAAATATAAATATTTGGAATTATAATGTAAAGGGTGTCCCAATAGTTCATGTAATGTGATATATATGGTTAAACTTTTTAACCGTTATAGACAGATAGTTGAAATTTACAAAGAATCTTTGTGACCAAGTCCTCTATAACAACAGGTCTTGAATTTAACATTGTAAATTAAAGGGTTTCCGAATAGGTGATGTTATTTGATGTGTGTGCCCCTATCTTTGAAACCGTTATAGACAGAGGCTTCAATGGTGTCCCCATACAAGACGGATGCTGGTGAAAATAACTTAACTTTTAAACAGTAATAGGGAGAGGCTTGACATTCAATAGTCTTATTTTTTCCCTCTAATTTTGGCGCATCTTTTATTTGGTTTAAATCTAATTCTTACAGATTACTTCTTACATTTTTAGTTTAGAATTGGTGCCCTTCTATCTGTTTTGAAGTCGGTTTTTTTTTGCAAGAATTATTTACTCAAAATAGTTTTAGAAAATACCTTTGAAGAAAACTAATACGGTTGGATGACTTACTTCTTGTTTTTAATTTTTTGATGTTTTTATTTCAGTCGTGATGAAAAACTCCAATGACAGTTTTTGTCGTATTTTAAAGGCAAGAACGCCATAAACGGTACGGAAAATTGTAGTAGATTTTCATTTTAAGTCGTATATTTGGCGTTATCGACTTATACAATAAGCATTTTTCAAAACGCCTGGTTTATTATACGGCAACGCCTTATACAATAAGGCTGATTATAATATTATACATATTAGGCCTTCGTGCCAAACCGTATCGAATGCTTGACAATCGTCGATAAAGGCAAAAGAGTATTTTTTTCTTCAAAGGACTTTTTAATTACATTTACTAATCTGTGTGTTTGTTGGATCGTACTATGTTGTTTTCTGAAGCCGAATTGATGATTCGGCATAGTTATTAATATTCTCTCAAACAGCTTTGATATGTTTGGTAAAAGCCTTTTGGATCAGTACATCATACAGACCCATAAGGCTACCTTTGTGTGAGTCGAATAATATTTTGTTAGTAGTACTATCAATGCCAGGAGCTTTCTTGGTTTTTAAATCAGTTATTGATCTTTCAATATCTTTAAGCTCAAACCTTAGGGTAACTGCCGGGCTAACATCGACAAGTGGCAGCACACCTATATTAGTTTTTTAAATGACCAACAAATATATTACCTTTTTCGGTATCATTTCTTGCCCAGCCGCCACAAGAAGTTCGTAATGGAGGCTTACGTACAACTGGTCTTTTAAGGTTTCTACATGCACGCCATAATTAATAATATGATTATGGAGTTGGGTCCAGATCTTCCAGATAAATTTTCAGAGATGCTACTCTTCGAGATTCTAGTAGCTCTCTTAGCCGCTTCGTGCAAGCTTTAAGTCTGGTTTTGAATTAAGGAGATCTATGTGATTACCACTCCCTCCGAAGTTTTCTTTTTTCTATCAATAGTCACTCAACAGAATGATAAATGCCACAATTTCGGTAAGGAAGGACATATGAAGATAAACTGCCGATTTAAAAGAGAAGCTAATTTAGTAAGACACCCCAAAGGCAACAATAAAAACAGCCAGGTATTTCATTTTGAAGAAGAAGTAAATGCTTCATGATTTATAGAGAAAATTAAATTTATAAATTTAATTTTATTAAATTAATTTAATTTTAATTTATTTATTAAATTTATAAAAAAAAAATTATTTTGGATTCGGGATTATTTGGTAAATGAATTCAGTAAGAATAAATGTTGCTAAGGGAAATTAAACAGTTATAGCTAATGAGGTGGAAGATATTACTAGATACAGAAATTTTGTGAAGCAAGATGTCTTGTACGTGGCAAATCTCAGGGAGAATCTTTTATCATTCAGAAGATTAGCTAAGCCTGGTTTTGAGGTTATTTTTAAAGAAAATAATGCAAAAATTTTATATAAAGGTAGTGACTTTGCTTTAGCTGAATTAGAAGGCAATGTGAAATAACATTAAATAATTTTAAAAGTATAAATTTATGTGCTCGCGGTAAAGGTAAGCTATGGTATAGTAGATTAGGTCATATGAGTCAACACAGTCTTGAGTTAATGAGTCGTAATCGAATGGTGTTGGATATTGGTACTGTCAAGTCATTTGGTTTATGTGACATATGTGTTAAAGGAAAACATAGTCGAGAACCATCTAACGGTGTTTATAACAGTTCTTACCGAGTTTTAGAAAGAATTCATAGTGATGTATGTGATCCAATTTATCCCAAAACTCCTGATGGATATCGGTATTTTGTATCGTTCGTTAATGATTACACCCATTTTTTAATGATTTACTTGTTAAGAAAAAAATCCGAAGTTTTTGAAAAATTTAAAGAGTTCGAAGATCGCGTAAAAGCGATATTCGGCAAACATATATCTATTTTACGATGTGATCAAGGAACTGAGTGTCATTCGAATGAACAAATTGAATACTATCGACAAAAAGGAATACAAATTGAAAATTCAATTGCGTACTCTCCACAACAAAATGGAATGTAATAAAGTAGACATACTGGCTATAATAAAGACTGACGTAAAAGACGAAATTTTAAAAGCTTTCAACAAATACCACCAGAAGATCCAGTTTACAATGGAAGTAGAAAGTGAAAACGCTATCACTTACTTAGACACTAAGTTATTCAGACAAGAAACCAAAATTGTGTTCAATTGGTACAAAAAAAGCACAGCATCTGGCAGAATTATTAATTTTAACTCTACACAGCCAAAAAGCCAAATAGTGAACACGGCCAAAAATTTTATTCGCAGAATATTGAATATAAGTGATACACAGTTTCATGAAGACAACATTAAATACATTAAAATAACACTGAGAGAAAACAACTTCCCTACGAATTTAATAAATTCGTTGGTAAATGAAATATATAGGAAAATTAAGAACAACAATAATAATTAAAATTCCATTAACACTGACGAAAAGCAATTTTACAGTGTACGTTACATTCCGGGTCTGACTGATAAGAAAAACATCAGAAACACAATCGAAGGCAATAACATCAACTTTGTATACAAACCAAATATAACATTAAACACAATTTTCTCTAAAGTGAAAAACAACGATTGACAAACAACAACAAAGCAATATTGTGTATGAAATCAAGTGCAATATGATTTACATTGGCACGACGAAACGAAGTTTAGAAACAACACAGAAAGAACACAGAAATGATGTAGGAAAACACAAACAAACAACAGCGTTGGCGCAGCATATATTTGAAACAGTAGTGCAATTCACTAACTTTTAACGATTTAACACTTGTTAAAAATATCAACATGTTTTTTTGCTTGCACTAACGCATTTGCGATTCACTTACCTATGGTTAACAAATGAAAAATACAAACCAAACCGAATGACAATACTGCTAAACAAAATGGCAAAATAGCGAAAAGAACAAATAGAAATGAAAAATAATAAACAAAACTTTCCACACAAGTGCTTTATATTTTGTTTTTTTTTTAATTTTATTTCTAAAAAAAGTTTTAATTATAAATATTAATTATTTAGAATATTTTACATCTAATGGGCGACTTTATCTTTTGATATTTTGATAAAGTAAACGACGCAAAAATAGTTATAGTTAAATTAACAATACTCGACTTGCTAAGAAAAACAGCTGATTTATAACAACATAAAATGTTATTAAAAAGGATTTTTGAATAAAAATTCTTTCGTTTTGTTGTTAAATTTTTTTAACGAGTCCCGAATCGTTAAAATTGAATAGTGAATCACACTACAGGTCATACAGCTGATTTTGAAGGAGTTAAAATCTTAGACAAAGAAAACATTGAAAAAAAGAGGTACACTATAGAAAGCTTGAGAATACAACAAAAGAGAGAATATGCGATGAATTTATAAGAAGATACGGACAACATTAACGCGAACTACAGAGTGGCAATACATTTAAATAAGCTGTGATATAAATTCATGTTGTGTTTAATTTTCGTTTGAAATCGATTAATGTCATTTGTATTTTTGTGTTATATGTATGTTCTTTGTATTTTATTTTTTAAAACCTAAAATGTAAAAACAGGAAAAAAATTTTACTGTAAGTTTCACAAATACTTAAGCCATATTTTTATACATATTTAAGCAATTTGTAATGTTTTTGATAAATTAAATATTCCTTAATAAAGTCAACAATTAATTGACGAAACGTCGGGAAAAATGTAAAATACATTGTTTTATTTACATTAAAGAAGTCAGGCCATATTAGCTTATTTATTAAATAAAGGAATCTCAGAACGGTTTAACGTTAAAATAAATTAGAGAGACCTCAAATAATTTCTATTTGCAGTATTGAGCAAGAAAGGGAAAATACTGATGATGCCATAACTTCAAATAAATTAGCAGAAGCTCATACTGAACATGAGTCAAATAATATTTAGTCTGAAGTTGTATCTTTAAATGACAGAAAAAGCATACATCAGAGACAGATAATACGAATGAAATACCAGAAGATTATTCAAATAGCACTATTCATAATAGTAAAAATGTACCCGAGTGTAGAGTAAACGACACGTCAACATTAAACCGGAGTACTCGAGGTCTGATTCCAAAAGTATTTACAGTGTAACGTTTCAAAAAAAATGTATCTTATTGTAATTATTGCCAGCCTACATTGAGGAGTGGCTTTGCCTTACGTTCCTTACTTGCCGACACACTGGCAACCTGGTAGTTTGGCACGATTATACTCGCGGGCATGGGCGTCGATTCGTTGCGGCTGGTTAAAAAGTGCAAGATATTTTTGTGACTGTTTATTTGTGCTAGTGTTTATAGGACACTACAAATCTTCCATTCGAACTAGATGTTCTGGTCGGTTCTTATCACTCCCCAAAAAATGGTAGCCAATTAAAATGTTTGCGCTACCTCAATCTCTTACTTTGACATCTCAAAATGAACACAACGCCATGTTTATCTGTTTTTCCATACTACAAAAATTTATATTTTCAAAAACGTTTTATTTTAACAATAACTTATAGATGAATCGAAAACTCCTACGTTCGAACGATATATAATTTTAAACTCCTGCACTTATTGTCTATGGCTTAGTGTATGGATGTACATATGTAGGTACTCTTATATTTGTACCATTAAAATAATTATCAGATTAAATTTAATAAGGATAGTATATAATGGAATATTTTTATTCAAAAGGTTTTTATAACTAATTATGTTATTTTCTATGTTCATATAGGTAAATGGCCGAAAAACAAGTCTACTGAAATTTAAAAATAAAAACAAACTTGAAATAGGCAATTTTAAATGAAAGTTGATTTTATTCACGAACCAGAACTTTGAAATCCAAAGACAACTTTTCTGTGTGTATTTTCCATTTTGTTTTCTATCACACTGTCTTTGCTTTTCAAGTATACATACATACATATGTACATACATATTTTGGATATTTTCGTTTTAGTTTTGTTTTTCAATTTTATATTTTTATTTAAATTTACACGGTTTCGGATTTGAAATTGAATATTCGAGAAGGCTATAAACATTAAATTAAGTTTAATTTGAAAATTATGGAAATTGTTCATGGAAAACCACAAAAAAGTCGAAAAATATTGACCAAAGCGAGCGTGCCTAAGGCACAGGGGGTGCCCTGACTTCCTGGATGGTACAACCGAGTGATTGGGAGCTATGGGATTTTAGTTGGGCCCAAGCTCGAAATCACTGGCTTCTCATCCGACGCCCAAAACTTTCGTGGTCAAATAATTTTAAAAAATTCTTGTTTGGCTTAAATGCTCTTGTAATTAAAATTAAAATTCTAGAATTTAATTCCAACAACTCGAAGTTAAAATTTATTTCGCACAACTTGAAAAATAATCCTATCTACCAGGGTTCCTATCTTTTTTCCTGTTGGTTGCTGCTCTCGTTGTCGTGTGGAACAGGTTCCTGCTTTTGATGAGGTGACTTTCCGATATTGGCGACGCTTATACCGATGCTACTATTGTTGTCTTGGTCGTTACTGCCTTGATGTTGCGGTTATCGGTTGTTGATGCTATTACTGTTTAAATGTGTTGGTTGTGGCTGAGATTAAGTTAGCTGATGATTTTGGTTATTGCTGAGTTCAATGTAGTAGGTGATTTTGATGGGCTCCATTGTTATGATTGTTATTACGAATGATTGTTGGTTCTGTTATGACTTTTATACTTGACATTGCTGTTTGTAATGGTAAAAATAGGTTTAAATGTTCTTGTTGGTGATGCTTGAAACTATTGTAGTTGTTGCTTACGCTGTTCCGTGACCAAAACTTGTGCCACCACCTGGTTCTTCTACTGAATCTCTGCCAGTGGCAATAGGATTATTTATATAGGGCACATACCTGATATGATTTGGTCTTGCGTTTGTCCTTTTCAACAGGTTAACCGTTTGTGACTACGATGTTTACGCCCGTACTGCTGCTAGAATTGCGATCCGTAACGGCTGAAGAAGCACTGTTGTTTGTTGTCACAATGATATCGTCACGACTTTTATTAATTTCAGAGGTTTTAAATAATGTAGTTGGTTGGTATTATCGTTGTAGTTTTTTGCTATTGTAGCTTGGATGATGGTTTTGTTTTCAATTTTGTCAGTTTCTATGCCAAAAAGTTGATTACGGTGTGGAGTTAGTTTGTTTGTTATAGTGGCTGGTTTTTTTTCTTATCAGTCCTTTTTATCCTGGACACTGCCAGGAGGTTACCAGACAGGTATTAGTTTGCAATGAGTCGTTAGCACAGTCCAAATTCAGCAAAGTGCTCGCAGAAGTGGTTGACATCTTAATGACCAGCAGATGAAAAACGAAAAATTGCATTAGCATTTTATATAAAACACTATATTTTAGGTGTTGTCGGCTGCACCGATGGGATGCATATTCAAGTGATAGCTCCAACTAACAACAAACACCTCCTGTATAAATGAAAAAGCAATTTTAACTTAAATGTTATGTTGGTAAGTGCATATCAATGTATTTAATTCAGTTTTCAGTTAATTTTGAAAAATTTTTCAGCTATGTGACCATGAGCTTAAAATTCGTTATGTAAATCCATTAAACCCCTGGTGTATTCGTGGCATACACCTTTATCTGAACCACAATCGATTTATGAAACTACTTTAAACAGAAATATTTGCAAGGAGAAACCAACTTTTGGCTGTTAGGTAACCTTTTCTTTCGAATAATTGAAACACATGTAAAATATGAAATATTTTATTTGTTATTAGAAGTCACAGGATATCGTTTGGAACCTTGAAGTGGATGAAAGCAGACTAATTAATAATCATTTATTTATTAAAGTCAAAAGTATGACAAATATAACGATACACTTAAAATACAATAATTAAAGAATATAAAGAAGCAATGAATTATTATACAGGGTGCTGCAATGAATATGTACCAGGCTGTTAATCCTGTATTTAGTTCGGAAGGTGGTCCTCCAGAGATGATAAAATATTTAATTGAATGAGAGAATTTCCAAATATTATAGAACTTTTTATTTCCTGACGATGCTACCCAATGGTGTAGCGAACTATTGAAAATAAAAATAAATTGAAAATTTTTATAAAAAAGACCTAAAGATTAAAAAAACATAATTATAAAGTTATATAATAATAATATTAATATAATAATTTGTAATTTAATTATTTTTAATTTCAAGCTTTAGGTCGTTAGAGAAATATCGAAAATAAAAATAATTAACGACCTAAAGCTTGAATTAAAAATAATTAAATTACAAATTATTAAAAAAGGTCAAATAAACTATATCAAATAAAACAAAAAAGTGAGCACGCAACTTTACTAAAAAGAAATAAATTGTGAATTACAAGTGTTTCAAGAAGAATCATCATATAAGAAGATTAATAAATGGATTCAAAGAATGTTTCAAGAATCTTTGGAAGGTAAGTAATCACCAGCGGTTCAACAAAGTATTTCTAAGTATACAGAGGATCTACACAACAAAGTTTTTAAATTAACATTAAAAGAAAAAAACAATTTACTGAAACATTTTCAAATCGAGATAGTGAAGATAAAAATAAAATGAAGGGAATTTTTAGCATTAAATGAAATGGAAGAATTTTAAAAATTTGAAGATGGAATAGCAGCTTCATAAAAAGAGAAGGTAAGACAGATTCATAAAAAGAAATTTAATTGTCTTAATAATATACAAAAGAAAGAAGTGGGTTTTAAGTTACATGAAATGAAATGGTTTATTAATAAGACTAACTTAGATATTCCGTCAGATGTACAGTGGGTTCTTTCACTAAGGAGAATTTTTTTTTTTAAGTTTCCTAACGACATTTAATGAGTTTAATTCTAACATTAAATTTACAGTTGAGATAGAGACTGATTCGAAACTTCCATATTTAGATACTGGACTCATTAGGAGTTATAATAACTTATGAATAGATTGTTATCAAAAACCAACGTCTTCTGGTAGAGTAATTAACTATTACTAAAAAAATAGTAAACGAATCATGGCTAAAAATTTGATAGAAAGAGTTGTAACGATAAGCAATAAAGAATTCCACATAAAATAATAAGAATACAATTAGTAATACATTGAATGAAAATAATTTTCCGATAAAGGTAACAAAGAGATCAATAAGTTAATATAAAAGAAGAAGAAGAATTAATCAAAATACAAGAGTTATTGCATAAACAAAATTTTATAATTCTTTGGTTTATGTACCAGAAATATCGGAACGTTTAGAAAAATCAAAAATCTTTGATAATATAGAATAAATATAGAATGGCATTTAAAACGCACAACACATTAAACAGATTATTCAGTAAAACTAAAGACAGCATCCAAAAACTAGATTTGTCAAATGTAGTATATAAAATACCTTGTAACGGAAATGAAAATGAAAATTGTAATAAAGTATATGTAGGCACAACGAAAAATAAACTAAAAATTAGAATTGCTGGACATAAATCAGTCCAAAAATACAGGAATATTAATTCGCAAAAAACAGCTTTATCTTCTCATCGTGCTAGTTTAAGTCACTATCCCAATTTTGATAATGTTTTAGTACTAAATTCAGCAAACAATTATAAACGTCATTACATTTTATAAATGTTACAAATTATTAATACACCAAACACACAGAGAATTAATTTTAAAGCAGACACAGACAATGTAGCTCAGATTTACAGACATTTAGTAAATAAGAAATGATTTAATAGTTTGTACTTGTTTAAAATTTTTTTATATGTTTATGATACAAATTGTTTTAAATATGTTTTTATACATATATTTTTTAATACTTTTTTAATTGTAATTTTCATAACGTTTTTTTTCCTGATGGTGATACACAATAGTGTAGCGAAATATCGAAAATAAAAATAATTAACGACCTAAAGCTTGAAATTAAAAATAATTAAATTACAAGTTATATATACATACATATATGTGGGATTGCGGCCTGAACGTAAGACCAGATCTGGCAGACAATACTAATGCCTTCAGTGTTAGAGTGGTACAGATATAGATAAATACAGAGTTTTATTTGAGACTGAACAACGGTTAAATTTTAAATATAAGTTTAGGTAGAAGACACACAAAACACAGTTGTCCAGCAGCATAAAAAGAAGAAAGTTGTGAAGTTGTGAAGTCGTGAAATAGTTAATCTTAAAATTAAATAAATACATCTATAATTATATAATTAGCTTTAAGAACTAATTTAATAAACTTATGTAATCATATCTGATATAATAAAATTCATTTTATAAAAAACTTTGAAATAAATAATATTAAAATAAAAAACTTTGAAATAAATAATATTAAAATAAAACTAAACCAAATATAAATATATTAAATAACAAATAGGTTTTTGTGAGCCGTTTGACGGACATATTTTTTTTGATCTACCCTCACCTGTTATTGCAAAAATTATATTATTAATAATCATTTTTCTGAGCATTCATAATATACCTTTCTCCATTCAGCTATTTATAGGTCGATTATGGAAGGCAACGCAACTGGGAAAAGAATTGCTATTATATAACGGAACTTTGTTCAGTTGCCATAAAGTTATCGATAATGTTAATTTGACAGTATAGTATCTGGAATAATTGTAAACAATTAAATAGTTTTTAATAAATAACAAAGAAAATACAAAAAAAAAAATATTATTTCATGTCTACATTTTTGATTATTTTTAAAATTCATATCCATTCTCTTTAATGTGCCTAAATACACTCGTAAATTTAATGCAAGTTTATCATGTTCCAGCCAAGGCGATAAACCTAAAAAAGAAAACTTACAACAGTCCTCATCCAGCTAAAGATCCTCCTGAAAATTACAACTGAGCATAAAGCCTTTAATATACCAAGTTTCATACAAGTCGTTGAAAATCTGGGACCAGGTGCTGATAAAAGATATGTATGTATGTATGTATGTATGTATGTATGTATGTATGTATGTATGTATGTATGTATGTATGTATGTATGTATGTATGTATGTATGTATGTATGTATGTATGTATGTATGTATGTATGTATGTATGTATGTATGTATGTATGTATGTATGTATGTATGTATGTATGTATGTATGTATGTATGTATGTATGTATGTATGTATGTATGTATGTATGTATGTATGTATGTCTATAAAAATACGGAATATTATTTGTATTTTCTTGAATTGCAGATGCTATGTTTGGAATTAAGTGAAAAGAGATAAAGAAATATAAACTTACCTTTAGCGTGTTTTAGTTTTAGTGCAATTTTTACTTTATAATCTGTAAAAAAATCATCAAGAGCAACCACAAATTTATGGTTGGCAACTAAAATTAACAACTGTTAGTTGCCAGTTGCCATACGTAATACAATTTAGGCAACTAACAATGCAACTGAGGTTAGGTTGCCGTCCATAATCGAACTAATAGTTTTAATTTTTTGCTAGTTTTGTTCAATATTTATAAATCATTTTTGCTTTCTTGAAAATTTTAAAAATTAAACTTAAGTTGTTATGTCAAAACTCTACAGATATGTACATACATATGTATGTAGGTACATGTCAGGAGGATTTCTAAAACACACTTAGTTACAAGGCAACTACTAAGAATATTTGGATCATAATTTATGTAATGTTTTCCTAATTTTTATTATTTTTTTTTCATATATTTTGGAAAAATATTTTAAAAACTCACTATGAATAATATATGTACATACATATATTTTTTATTGCGATGTTTAAAATTGGAATGAAAATATTTTGGGGGAAAAACTCGTTTTCGATTTATAATATTTATGAAAAATTCATGGGATATAAGTGTTATTATTTTCGATATAAGTATATGTATATGTATGCATTATTAGGTTGTTACACTTATTTCGTTAATTATTGTTCAATAATTAAATTCACCTCTATAACGCATAAGGTACCTTGCCTAAGTTAAAAACATTTTATATTTATTCAAAATTATCTTAAAATATGTAGGTTCATATGTTGTTCTTAGTTTAAGCAGTTAATAAAGCTTGATGATTTTTTTTATTAAATTGAAATTTTTTTATATTTTTAATATTTCGCTACAATATAGAAAATATTTTTTTTTAATTTTAGCAAAATATTGAAAATATCAGGGATCGTAACGGTTATAAGCTTTATTAATTTTTTTTTTAATGAAAACAAGTTTTTGCTTTAAAAATGACAGTTATTTTTTGAGTTTTATTTTTTGCTTGAAAATTAATGATAATTTATTAAGTTTTATTTTTTTCTAAGAAAATAAATCAGTTGATATGGGTTCTAGGGGTAAACTTTCCTTTTTACAGTAACTGGTGTTGCATTAACGTTATGCCAACCTTACGTACATATGTATGTGAACAAATAAATTTTATATTTTAAGCAAAAATAAAATTCAAAAAATAACTTCTATATTCCAAGCAAAAAATTATACTTAAAAAATAACTGTTGCTTTTCAATGAAAAATAAAACTTGAGAAATACCTATTATTTTCTAAGCTAAAAATAAAATTTAAAAACTAAATATTATTTTCCAAGAATAAAATAAAATTTTAAAAATAACTTTTATTTTGTAAGCAAAAAATAAAACGTAATAAATAAATAATAAAAAAAAACTAAAACAAATAAAAATTTAAGCAGGCGTCATGTAGCTTTTCTACTTCGTCATGATTTTTTTGGTAAAATTTATAAAATAATAATTATTTGCCATGCCTGGAAAATAATTAAAAAAAAAGCACGTAAGGATTAAAAAGTACAATTATGGAAAAGGTCAAAAAGTACAATACATAATTATTTAATAATAAAAAAAAGGAACGCAAAAATAAAGTAATGATCTACAACAAGTTTAAAAAGTTTAAGCAGTTTCGAGATGGATTAACAGATTTAAATCAATAAGGGATAAGATTAATAAAACAAAAGCAGTAATAACTACTATTTCTGCATCTTATTCGATGCAGAAATATCAAATTCGACAAAGAATGTTTTAAATATCTTTAACATGAGAGAAGTGACAACAACACAATAAATAAATAAAAAATATACACAAGATTTGCACATCAACTTTTTAAAATTAACTTTAAAAGAAAAACATGAAATATTGAAACATTTTCAAAGTGATTAAAATAAACTTAAGTAAATATTTCACACATGAAATGGAAGAATCTTTATGGTATGAAGACAAATATGCAGAATAATTACGACTAAGGGTATATAGGGTAGATACGCAATAAGAAATTTAATTGCCTATGTGACTGAAAAAGGAAAAGAGGAATGGTGTTAAATTTAATAAAAAATTGTTTGTCAATAAGACTAACTTCCATACATATGTAGATATTCCAACGGATGTAAAATGGATTCTTTCATAAAGACATAAACACGATTTACCTACTAAAAAGGAAGAATTTCCAATTTGATTGATTTATTTAGTTAATAAGAAACTTAATAATAATTAATTAGATAGATAGATAGAGATTCTTTATTAATTTCAATATTTCTTATAAAATAATATATACAATTTTATATAATATTCTTAATAAAGATTTTTACGGCTTGGATTAAAACCGTCAGCCGGAAGTTTGGATATATCAAAAAGAAAAATAATATTTATTTTAATTAGCTTAACTTTATTAAAAAGTAATCTAGAAGTTATATTCAGCTATCAAAAATTTCCTATATGTCAAGGCGTTTTTTATATAACTGTACAGAGCATGCCAGTTTCCATCGGCACCCCCATTTAAAATTTCAATCATTTGATCATCTGAAAGTATTGAGTATTGAAGAAACCTACTTCTTATTGATTTTAACACCGGGCATCTTCCTAGAAAATGCAAAAGAGTTTCTTGTTCATTTAAATTACATAGAGAACATAGTCTTGACTGATCAGTTCTATAGTGACTCCCGTTAAGCCACAGAAGATCGCCTCTAGCCTTCATTATAAGGGAAATTTCGAGTTGGTTATATCGATCATTACAATACATGTGCCCTATATCATGTTTCAAGTGCTTGAATATTCTGTGTTGGCTTTGCTGTGCATTTGTGATGCATCCTTGTTCATTTTCATATTTCATTAATTCCAGTAATTGAATACATGCATTGTTCCATATGTGTTTATTTTGATTTGCATTATTAAAACTTAATTCGTACTTATTAAAACGTTCTATTAAGTCTTTATACCAGTATATTTTTTTAGCTACTATTAGTTTTGACAGTATATGAGGTAATCTTTGGTTGTTATATTCAAAAAGTGTTTTAGAGATATATTGCAAATGAAGACTGTAAGTATATATATGAGCCTCTTCCTGACCCGTTTCCAAGGCAATAACATAATTAGGAGTACTTTCTGGTAGTTTCAACACTCTTTTTGTAAACAACCTTTGAAGTTTGTCTACATAATCAAACCATCCAAAACCCCATATCTGAGCGCCGTATGCTTGTACCGATCTACAAACGGATTGAAATAATTTCCACTTAGCTTTCAGTGACACATCTCTTTTACCAATAAAGTTTTTCCATGTAATGTTAATGCCAAGTTTTGCAGCTTCATTCTTTAAACATATGTGTTTTGTAAAAGACATTTTTGGTGTTAATAAAATGCCTAAATATTTATACTCATTTACAATTTTTACATCTGCTCCATTAAATTTCCATCTTTCATTTGCAGCAACGCGACCTCCTTTCCTGAATATCATTATCTCCGACTTTGCCAGATTGACTTCCATTCCCCATGTATTGCAGTAAACTTCCAGTTTATTAATCATTTGTTGTAAAACGTTTACATTATCCGCTAATATAACAATATCATCAGCATACATGAGTACCCTTATATTCATATTATCTATTAACAACCCGCCTTTTAAGTGGTCATGAAGATCATTCAAATATAACGCGAATAATAGCGGTGACAACAAACAGCCTTGTTTAACCCCTGAATTAGTCTCAAAGTAGTCAGAAAGTTCAGCCCCAGTCCATATTGCAGATTTAGTATTCTTATACACGTTTTCGAGAAAGTTTACAACTTTTGAGGATATTCCAATCTGACGAAGTTTGTAAATCAGTAGGCTTCTCGGTATACAATCAAACGCTGCCCGGAAATCCACGAAAAATGCGTAAACTTTTTTCTTTTCACAAAATTTTATGTTGATAATTGTTGCCAGATTATAAACGTTATCGATGGTGGAATAGCCCTTACGAAAACCAGCTTGAAATTCATTTATTATTTGATGTTTGTTAGTCCATTAATTATAACAAAGTTACAAAAGAAGAGCAAGGCCATCAGCTCATGGTTATAAAGGAAAATGATTGAAATCCAAAAGAGAATTTAAGTTTAAATTAATTTGCAAATTATTAACATTTTTAACAAGTTAACATAAGTTACATATGTATGCATATTTTCTTCTGATATAACTAACATAAAATTTTTAAATGAGAAATTAAATTTGTTCCATATAGAATTAATATACTGACATTCGTTAACTATATGATGTATAGACAAGTAGAACTTCTGCAGAAATTACATTGTGGTTGTTGTCTTTTTTCCATCAAGTGTTGGTGTGTCAAAAGGCAGTGAACTAGTCTTAAACGTATGTATTTAGTTGGTTAAGACCTTGATATATCAGGTGGATATTTTGCTGGTTCACCATTAGGATTAAATTGCTTATAAATACGTTTGTAAGTACCTCATTCTAGATTATTTTTATTAACAATGTATTTACGGATAGCAGAGTAAATTGAACATTAACTTTGAGGAGTTGCTGTTATGAGAGGAAAATTAAATGCTTCTTTTCCTGCCTGGTGCGCTCTTCCGTTAGTAATAACACCGGAGTGACCCGGTATCCATAATACTTTATTTTAGAAGGGAAACGAATGGGAAAATCTCTTATTTCCCATATCGTGTCATCATTATTAATTAAGTTTAGTATAGCTGAAGAACAAGAACTAAAAATATTGTAGTAGATACTACAAAATACAACCTAGTAAATAAAGATCCTAGTAAAAAAACTTCAGGAGGCCATTAATGATAGAGTAGGACTTTTAAAAATTTAAAAATTATTACAGCTATAGAAAGAAATAAACTAAAAATATAGCTACCTTGGTTATATGGACTGCCAAAAATTTACAGAGAAGATTTTCCTTTACACATACAACATTTCTCATGCATCGAATGAGAAATGTTATTGCCGCTTTTGTTTTAATAATATTATCCCTTATTGTTTTAAATCTGTTAATCCATCTTCAAACTTCTAGATTCTTCTTAAACTTATTACAGCTATTATTACATAAAATTATTACAGCTATTGAGAAAACTAAACGTAAAACAAATATAGCTACTGCACCTAGGTTATATGGATTGCCAAAAATTTACAAAGAGGAATTTCCTTTACGACCTATGATGATGATGAAAAATTCATTTCATTAGATGTTGTATCATTATACCTATTGACGTAGCAGTTAATACAATAGAAGAAAAATGGGATATTATAGAAAAAATTTACAAAAATAGAGAAATCCTTATTTTTACGTATAGATATTTTCAATATAATCAGAAAATTTAAATGCAAAAGAAAGGACTTCCAATGAGATCTCCTGCTTCCCCAGTTGTAGCGGATGTAGTTATGGAGAAATTGCTAGATTCTTGTGTTGAAAAATTAAGTATAAAACCAAGTATAATAACCAAATATATGTAGATGATTTGTTTTGTGTAATTTCTGAACCAGCTGTTAACAATATGTTGCAAACATATTTGATAATTGCATTAAATTTACAATAGAAAAGGAATGCGATTCAAAATTTCCATATTTAGATACCCTAATAATTAGAAAGAATAACAAATTGGTAATGGATTGGTATCAAAAACCCACTGCTTCGGGTAGAATTATTAATTATTATTCTAAACAAAATAAACGAATAATTATAAATACAGCAAAAAATTTAATAGAAATAGTATTAACCATTAGTGACAGAATTCCACAGAAATAATATAGATAAAATAAAAAAGATATTAAGCGAAAACAATTTCCAACTTCAGCTATTAAATAGATTAATAAGGCAATACAAAAGTAAGAGAAAACCAAATACAAGAAATGAAACAGAACCAAAGTTATATAAATCAATAACTTATGTACCGGATTTATCTGAGCGGTTGGAAAAATCAAAAATATTTGATACAGTTAAATACAAGATGGCATATAGAGTGTATAATACATTAAATAGATTATTTAGCAAACCCAAAGATAAAATAGAAATATTAGATATGTCAAATTTAGTGTATAAAATACCTTGTAGAGGAAATGACAAAGAGAATTGTAATAAAGTATATGTAGGTACAACGAAGAATAAACTGAAAACGAGAATAGCTTGACGTAAATCAGACCAGAGATACAGGGATAACATCAGTTTGCAAAAAACAGTATTGTCTTCCCACTGTTCAAAAAGTAATCACTATCCCAACTTTGAAAATGTATCAATTCTAAATTTGGAAAATAATTATAAAAGTCGTTATATGTTAGAAATGTTACAAATAATTAAAGTTCCGATTGAAAAAAGAATAAATTTTTAAGCAGATACAGAAAATGTTGCACAGAATTATAGGCATTTAGTACATAAAAAATAATAGAATAATAGAATCTTGAATTTTTTGTAACAAAATGTTTGAATATTTTTTAATACTAGATATCATTGGTGCGCTTCGCTGCCTCTTTTTAATAAAATAAGCATTTGGAAGAAAAGGTATGGCCATGTTTAAACACGAAAACGCACATGTTTCTCTTAAAATTTACTTGTGTTTTCGACTTGCAGCTAAGAGAACAACATGTACATGCATACATATTTGTTTATTGGGGTTAGTAAGAATTTTGTAGACGTATTACTGCTAAAGTACTGAACCGATTTAAATAAAATGGATATTGTAGACATCTGTGAAGAAAAAGCTTTAAAACCATATAAGTCTTTCCAAAATCGGTGCAGTATTACGGACGTAAAAGAAATTACAAAAAACGTGTTTGTCTATTAATTATATACATACATACATAAATAGATAAGACATTTTATGTAGATATGTAAATGTGTATAGCTTTAAAAATGTTTTTATCATTTGTAGTAACATTTTAATTGTTTTTGAATATTTTGAATTTTTGTCATTCTTTTCAAATATTTTAATAAAAATATTCAATTAAATAATATAAAACTATTTATTTCCTGACGATGAAGATGGTGTAGCGAAATATTGAATATAAAAATAAAAATAAATTGAAAACATTTTTATAATAAAAATACCTAGAGCTTAAAAACTTAATTATAAAATTATTAAAAAGTTCAAAATCTACAATAATTGTTTAAGCATAAAATATTTTATTTTGTTTCTTAAGTCCTATAATCTTAATTAAAACACGTTTGTTTCTTTTTCATTCAAAATTAACAAAAACAATGGGTACATATTTTGTTGTAGAATTTCACGAAAAAGCTATAATATTATGCACTTGCAATTTTGCAAGACAATTTGCATTGAACTCAACTCTGCTACAATGTTTGTAGCAAAGTAAAAAAACTTTTTAATGACTTTCAGGTTGGACATATGATTTTGAACACGTCACAGGAAATTTCCATTATTTTAAAAAGTGCAGAAAACCTGGTTTTGGTTTGTATTACCCACCCTCTGGTAAAAAATTAAAATATAATTTATAGCGAAATTTTCCAGACCATCATATTTAATATATTTATGTATGTATGGAGTTAAAATTTTGACATCCTGCCAAAAGCTTTCCCTTTCTTGTTGTGGAATATTCTATAAGAATTTTAATATAATAACTGTTTTCTTTGTTACAAAAAAATCTAAATGGAAACAGAGTCACAGAAAATGTTTTTTACAGCATCACTCATTGCTTTCAGTATGTTATTTTGTTCAAGTATGGTCAACCCATAACCTTTATTTAATGGCAGAGAGTTTTTTTGGCATTAAGCACTTAATTAATTTGAAAAAAAAAATCGAGCAGCAATCATAAAACTTTTTGGCATCTCTGCAAAGGCCTAATTGCACTTTAATACTACTTCAAATATAACAAGGATACACTACAGCTAGTCTTGTTTAAAATAGTACATACCCACCAAACCAAATGTTCCGATTCCAAATTGGTAACGACTGTTCGACAAAATGTTCTAATTTCGGAACCGAAATATTACCGAAATCGTAACGATTTTTATATGAAAGGGTTGACACGACTTCGCAACGATATGTAGAAACGAAATCGCAATGATTTGTAGTAACGAAATCGCAACGATATGTAGTTACGAAATCGTAACGACATGTAGGTACAAAATCGCAATGATTTGTTTTCTGTGAGTACCCCGTATAATCTAGAACTTCGTTCTCTGAAAGTGAATGTAGTGATTAGTTACAAATTTAGTATTTAAGGCAATACTTTACCGTAATCAACTCGATTTCAATTGTCCATCTTGGATATATTTATTCCATTTTTCGTGTTTACTATTGTTCTTTTTTATTTATCTAATACAATTTTGATTTTTATTTTCTTACATATAAATCCAAGTTTAATATATTTTTATTTGTACAGACAAACAACCGAAATGTCTTAACGAATTCGTCACGACAAGTCTGATTTCAGAGAAACTACCGAAATGTCCTAACGAATTCTATACGACAAGTCTGACTTCAGAAAAAATCGAAACTGGTTTGGTCGGTATGTACATACATACATTCTCCAATTTGAATCATACCATCAAAAATCATACCGCAACGCTCAGCGTCTCACTGCAAGTAAGTTAGCCGACAGGGAAATGAGCAGTATTTGTAAGTGTTAATATGCGTTTATAAAAAAATATGTACCTTGTGGTCGGTCATAGGATTTGCTTCTCTCCTTCAGTTGTTGTTAATACATAATTACCTACATCCTCTTCCAAAAAATTAACCAAACACACTAATGGTTGTGCTGGCAATAAAGTCTGCTTCACAAATTTTCCAGGCTTCAGGAAATGTAAAAAAGTAAATATTTTTTGACACTAGCAAGATTTCATTATATTATATCAAGGTATATTTATTTTACTAGGTAGTGGCGTCCCTACAACAAATACAACGATACAAGAACAACATGGCATTTTGTTGTTGCTTTGTAGTTCGAAATGTCAAAAAACATATAAGAAAATTGAGAAGGCGTGTATGTGTTTTATTGCTTTCTCACTTCTACACTATAAAATTTCTGAACACATACAACTTTTGCCATGTCGAACTACTAAATCAGCTGGGCGGACGACACTACCTAGTAAGATAAATATACCTTGTATTATATTTTATTGACAATTTGCACTTTATTTTTATTTTTATCTTTTCCATTGAATTATTATTTTTTAAAAGTTTTTTTTTTGAATTTAAATTTTTATTTGTTTTCTTTTTTTAATGACAATGTCATTTTTTCTTGTACAACGTAGTATATTTTAGTACAATTGGATAAAAACATAGTTTAATCGTTAAGTACTATGGAGGGGAAATATTAATAGGACATTTACACAACGTCGAAATCTAGTAGATTTTGTATTAAATCTTCTTGAAAATCTAGTTCAAGGCATATTTAACCAGGTGACTGCACAAGGCGGAGCTAATATTAAGGAGAAATTTTTTCAATTTTTTTTATATGGAGTTTGACATTAATCAGGTTTTTTAAGAGAGAATAATATCTATTTTACTGTCAAAATCCATATAAAAAAATTGAAAAAATTTTTTGCTGAAATTTCCCTTACCCTACCACCTTGTTAAATATGCCTTGATCTAGGTCGTTTACATTTCATTTTTTTGACACTAGCAAGATTTCATTAGTCATATTTCATTAACTTACCTCTTATTTTCAATTGCCCTTTGTTTTTTTTTTTAATTTGAATTATCTTTTAAATTATTACATAAAATGCTTTAAATTATTCTTTTAATTTTTAATTTATTAATAATTTTAATTATTTTTTAATTAAAATGCCTTTATAAAATGTTTTGTACAGAGTAGTATTTTTTAGTACAATTTGGCAAAACCATAGTTGCATCATTAAGTACTACTAGATTTTTTGACGAAGTATATTTTGATTTGTATGGGAAATCTAGTAAAAACGACAAGATTTTGCTCGAAATCTCGTAAGTACTAGATTTCGCTCAAGTGTAAATGCACTACAAGGCGAAAATTTACAATTTTTTTATATGAAGTTTGACAGTTAAACTTCCATTTAAAAGGGAAAAATTGCAACTTGAACTGTCAAAATCCATATAAAAGAATTAAAATTGTCTCGTTATTATTTCCCCTGCTTAGTGAGACTACCTCATTAATATGTCTTGCTAGTGACGAAAACGCATTTTGTTATCGCACACCTAAAAAAAAATTAATTCAGTTTTTGAGCACTGTAATCGTTAAAACGAATTACTACCATAGCGTTGATGCTAAAAATACTTTTCTGTTGTAATAATTTTTTTTATATGTGTGCCCAAAACACACAAAGTAACCCCATCGCATAAAACTCCTGTTTACTGAGGCTTTTCCTCCTCACTCTGGTCACATTGTATCCATTAAGAACAAAGCTTAGGCTGCATTATGTCAAGGAAAGACGACAGAGATTTTGACACAGTGGATTGAGCCATCCCAACGTTAAAATCTCTACCCACTCCGTGTTGGTAGCTCCCTTTAGCAAAAAATCTCGAAGCAGCTACAAGTCGGTTAAGCGGTGATAAGGATGTCAACGTATTTGATCGTGTTTCTGCTGCAAATGTGTCTAACACGTACTTGAACCTACTTTATTTGAGCGAAAATTTTGTTGTTAGTCTTTAAACGTAAACTAATTATTTTACACATCAAGGCTTAAAACGAATATCTTATTCATCTGGATCACTCATCTCGAATGGAATGAATCCCAACTTTCACTTTTCAAGCCTTGACTTTTCATTCTGAAGCATTTAGCAACAGGATTCTTCACACTGGTATAGCCCTAGCAGGAAACACCTTTTAATTGTGTTGGTAGAAAAATTTGTATAAGTGTTGGTTTTTAAAAAATCCCTCACAGCACCAGACTGTAGTTGTATAATATATATTTTTTACAATCAATTTAAATATGTTAAAATTAAATATTTCTTTTGTTTTTAATTCAGAATACGAATTTTGTATTTTTTGTTAATATATTTATGTGCGAAAAATGTTGGATTGAATACTTATTTTAATTATTTATTATTCTGTATTGAAAATTTTCATCCCCTAAAAGGCAAAAAAATACAATACTGTATATAAATAAACTAAATTAAATTTATTGTTTCTTAAAAACTATAAATACATTAAAATATTAATAAAATGTTAATAAATTTTGAGTGCGAAAATTTTAAATTATTTACATATTCGGAAAGTGCAAGGATATATTGCGGATAGTGTCTTAATGACAAATTTTACTCCCATATTTGAATTGAATTCACATTATTTGTGTGATTTATAGCCACTTTTTGACACTGGGAGAGTTGACTATCTATGTAATCTGTGGTTTGAACATATTCTAGTCTTCTTCTTTTTCTTCCGAGCCAGTTTTTTTTAATATATTTTTTCGATTTGGGCGTAACTGAGCGTGAACGTAATCGAAGTGCAGAATAGTGGTGAAGAAAAAAATTTATAATAATATTTCTTTTCATATATGTATGTATGTATATACATATGTAATTTTCAAAATTGTCGTATTTTAACTCTAAATAAATCACCCAGATTTGGTAAATTTTTTGAAGCACTAGAAGAATTCAAATGATTATTTTGCTGGTATGTCCTTTTTATTTGATTTTAATCTTTTACCACGTTTTTTAAATTAAGAAATAGGAATCATGCTGGGTAGCAGTTCTGAAGATATTGGTGGGTGCGACAGCAAATCCATACTCAAATGTATTTTTGTCTATATAACTTTGCCATTATGCAAGGGACCGTAAATAACAGTTATAAAAAAAAAATTAAAATTAAAAACTCTTCATGTTAGAGTCAACGGAGATCTGCACTATCACATATCAATAGATTTGTATTGACGAGCTCTTTCAGAATCTATGGTGATCTTAAAAAATTGATCTCATCTTCATAGTTATAAGAGTTATTTTTCAACGAAAAAAAAAAGTTCGAATAAACTCTTAAAAATAGAGTTTAATCTTTCATACAAAGTAGTAGTCAAGTCAAGTAGCTTGACTTCGTTCTATTCCTTCTAAGAAATAATAAATTAAATTACAAATTAGGTGATAATATTAAAGAAAAATTGGGAAAATTAAATTTTTAGACACCAGCAGAGCGGAATGCACATTTTCTAGACAGCTACGTCCGTCATCAGCACTCTTCGTATCTATCTACTTAGGGTAGTGTGTCAGTTGTAAGCATCATATATTTAACCAACCGAACCCAGATAAAGAAATACGAGAAAACTTGTATTCAATTAGCAATCGTCAGTTGGTGAGAACGAAGTCTACCACTACCTTAAGCTTTCCTCTTGTTGAATATTTTTACTTTAATATTTATCACCTTCGGTTAGCAATGAAAGCTACTTTTGTTTATATGTTTGTTGGCCAGTGTGCACTGTGGATTAATCTGACTGCAAAATCTAGGGATGAAATATGCTTTGTTACAATTTAGGAATAGATAATTAACTTCTGGACTAATTATATTTTATTCCTATTTTTGTTCATATTTTGTTTTGGCTCAATTTTATTATTTATTTAGTCAGAAATTATTGTACAAAAAATATCTATAATGTATTTTTGAACATTTTTCACTAAGGTGCAGTCAGGTATGAAACGTAATACAAAAAGGAATTAACCACTAAATTATGTAAAATTTTTTTGTTTTTATCAAATAAGAATTAAGATATATAAGGTCCTACTCTATATAAATGGTAATGTATCACACTTTTTAAAGTAAATAAATTGTCACTTGTAATAATACGTGGTATATATTTTTTATTGGATTTTGACCAAAAAATTGTTGAATGGCAAAGGTACGAAACCAAAGCGCCAGGGTGTGATTGCATTAACTTTCTCCGAAACCTGCAAGCGACCTATACCTTCGTATAGGAAGTGAGACTCCAAATTCAGCTAGGTAAAATTAATAAAGAGTTTAATGGTGCTCCTCCAGTGAAAAAACTTGAGTTTATTGGTTATCCTCCAGTTCAAAATTGGGTTTAATGGTGTTCCTCCAGTTAAGGTTGAGATTTTAAAATGGTGCTCCACCAAAATCCGACTTATTGAAATTAAAATTTCTAGGTTATATATGATAACCAAACGATTACACATGGCTGATTAAGCAACCACCAATAACAGTACAGCTATTCGAGGTCGCCAATCAGCTAGTGTGAGAACGAGATGCAAACCACTCGAAGGTCGAGCAACAAGGACGGCCTAATTGACTTTAAACGATAATGACAATGATGCACGCACGTGTTCCCCGACCCAGAGCTGCTTTACGACTGACGTGTCATATAAGATTGAGTAAACAGTTATACAAATAGTGGTTACGTACCTTTAGTTATACAACTTCCGCGCTCAAAACCTAATTTTACTAAAATTTAAATATTTTCCAAATAAATTTTACGAATGCCCAAGTACTAATGAAGTATTTATTCGAAATTTTTTTATTCTATTTCCTCTTGTTCTCCACAATAACTACAAAAAAAAGGTTTGTAACATTTTGTTTCATTCACATGTGGCTTGTTTTTATTTCAACTTCGAACAAATAAATTAAGGTTGCATGTATTGGATATTTCGCCGGAAAAACAACAACGATACGCTAAAACAATGGTATACATTTCTATTTGGAAATTTCGTTTTTCTTTGAATGTAAGAGTGAATTATTTTTACAATTTGCAAAAATTTAGTTTTTCTAAACGGACAGCTTGATAGAATACCGGTAAAAAATGTTTTGGCCTTTTTACCAACATAACGGATTTTTTTTTTTAAGGAAATACAAAGGCGGAAGAAATAGGGTCAACAACACATATTTAAACATGGAAATTGAATTCGTTGTTAGTGGTTGATTGGAACACAACCTTATGTGCCTGCCATATACAAAAGGATGTTACAGACAGATATCAGTGGAATAGGTTTCCGAATTTTACGCTACTTTCTATGAAACAATAAATTGGCAAATAGTTTTATTTTATTGTACATATTTATCTTAATTAGTTTAAACTCATATCAACTTTTATCTAGACTAGATTAAATTTAATTGCTTCACTCAACCAGATTAATGGTCAACGCTAAAGGGATCTGTGGAAAAATGTCTAATTAATAAACTTACATTTGCTGAATATTATTAAGTATAACAGTTCTGCATTCTTAAATTCATCACAGTCCTTACATTATCTTCGTTACATTGCACAGTGGGGGATTTAGCAAAAAACATTTTTTATAAATCTTTCGCTTTTAAATAACTAGCCCTCTTGCATTGGAACTTTATATGGCAATAGTAGAGGAGTAGGCGAATTTGAATTTGAACCTTTTTCTATTTAGGAGTATACCAAGATGCTTTGAAATAGAATATATGAAATTGCCAATTTGCTATAAAATTTTAATTGAAGTAATAGCCTTAATGAAGCTCTATAGAAAGGTTGCTTAAAACATAGGCAATCTTTTGTATTTTTTTTTCAGGATATATTCGATTTTTAAAATAAAAGTTTTTATTTTCTGATTTAGCTATGGTATGGCTTTTCTCTGTTAGTGGAAGCAAAACCCTCCCGAATTAGTTAATGTATACTTTTTGGATTTATTCATTCTATTATATTTTTTCATGTTGTTTTAATTTTCTTTTTCGGTTGTAATGATTCCCTTTTGCTTTTTTTGTCAAATAAAAATTAGACCGCGACAAGTAGATTGCATACAGATCTCTGTGCAATGATAACCCCCTGCGAGGGGGGATTTTTTTTGTTTGTTTTTACGCTGGTAAGGTTTTTATGCATTGATTTGTATTAGAAATCAATACATATAGAAGTAGCCTATAGACTGACAGGGTGCCCCCTGGTAGCTAGGAGCAGTCAAAAGCAACGTCGGGAGGGGTTTTTTCAATATGCGAAAAATATCTTAAGGATTTCTTTGCTTAGATCTGACCATTCTAACGCAATAAAGATTTCAAGAAGGTCCTTATTAAAAAAGAAAAATCAGTAAAATTTTTACAAAAAATTTCTAAAAAATATTTTCAGAAATTTTTAAAAAAAAATCTTTACAAAAAATGTTCAAAATAATTTTCCAAAAACTGTTTTAAAAAATTTTGAGAATATTTTTATAAAAAAATTTAAAAAAATATTTTTACAAAAAGTGAATTGTTAGTAGTAGATAAAGCAAAAAAACTGAAATATCCAATTTTTGGTAATTTGCAATTAATTTTGGTATTTAAGGTATTAGCTGCTATAACCAATTTAAAAAAAAAATTCTGAATTAACATTTGAACAAAATGTTTAAAAATTGTTCTCTGAAAAAAGGTTAAAAATATTTTTTATTTATCCAAAAAAAATATTTAAAATAAAAAAATATAAAAATAATAACAACAACAAATATTTTGGTTGCTAATCTGGAAACTATAATTTACAGCTGTAAGTTGCCAGATTCCAAAAGGAATACAATTTCCGCTTTTGTTAACGCAACTAAAGTTGGTTTGTCATCCATAATCAACTTATTACATATAATATTATTACACAAAAGAAAACTGTAACAGGACCGTTTTTGTACATGAAATATGTATTAAAAACGTTGTAGCTGGTGCAGTTAGTAATCGAAATAGAATACAAAGGAATATTTTAAATTTTTTCTGTCTCTGTTCGCATCACGTAAAATCTACTGGATAAATTTTAATAAAATTTTATGAGGTGGTACCTTAGTATCCAGATTCAAATATAGGATACTTTTTTCTGCAAAAGTAGCTCATTTCCAAGAGAAAATGGAGAAAAAGTACACAATTTTACCGATTTAATGGTACTGTAAACTTTCCACAAGGTTTTGTTTTTAAAAGCCGGATATTTTAGACACTATTTACAGACTACTACAATAATATTAGAACCTTATATACATTTTAGAAATGTATCCAGAGATGGAAACCTCTATATAAAAATATATATAAACCATAACTCAAGCTCTATAAAAGTAAGATTCTTACAATTTGGTTTAGATCACTTGCAAAATCGAACAAAATATTGATAGAAATTAGAATTTTTTTTTAATTCACACGGACGTTTCGTGGGGTGTGATTAGAGGTATTCCTCCTCCTGCCCATAAAAACTTAAAAATTTTATTTTCATGGTATAAAGGCGTATTTATGTAATCCATTTCTTTTAATAATTACATTATTTTTGAAAATAATATTTTAAGTCACCGCCTACAAAAGGGGAAGGGGCATAAATGGCATTTTAGAATCTTTAGGACCCGAGTTTTAGATTTTGAAAATTTTCTGACTATAAAAGTTGCGTTTGCCAAACAAAAGTATGGGAAAACATAAAAAATGGAATTTTTCCGAGGTAGGATTAGTTCTTCTAAAGGGAATTTTTTCTGCTTGGTCCTATTTTTCTTATATTATAGCTTTAACAGCCTATGACTAGGGGTACTCAGGAAATTTTCAAAGCCAATACAAGCTAAAAAAAGTAATGTCGGGCTAGATTGGCAAAATACCCCTATGTGCGACGTGGCGGGCACAGCAAGTATTGTATAAACTTTTATTTAAAAAATTAATTTAAAAATGAAAGCCAACCAGATCTTATAGACCAACACTTTTTAAAGTTGTAGAAGACTGCGGAAATTAAAATTATTTTCTTATAGTTATGAAAGACAGAAAAAAAAATCAAAAAAATCACGATAAATGTGTAATAAAAATTAAAAATATTTTATAATAATATACAAATATTAATGTATATTATACATTTTCGAAAACAGAACACCAATTTCCTAATGCTGATATATAATTGATGGCTAGCCAGTTAGGAACTACAGGTTTAATTAAATTTTCTTTGGCCAACAGTGTGACCATTTTGGCATTTTTGCAGCTAAATTTAGCATTATTTTTTTCAATTTAGCTGCAATTTTTTCATTTAGCAGTTAGCATTATTTTCTGCATTGTTCAATTACGTATTTAGCATTTTTAAGCATTTTTAATTTTACAAAAATCATACAATTTCTTTGGTCTTATTTAAAAATATACCACAATTTTTTGTCGATTATAAGGAATTGCTACAAGTTATGACATATATTTGACTTTCAAATTATCCAATAATGGCATACTGCATTATTCTAGAACCGAAAGAGGGTACACCTTAAAGGTATATTAATAGTTATTTTATACACAGTTACTTTTTGGCCCATTAATTGCAAATCAATAAATTTTTAAAAAAAGAATATAAAAAAGCAATCGATTAATCGAATCCTTTTTTTATGGTATATTCGAAAAATTTGTAAAATATTATGTTGAGTTACTAAAGCACTGCATTAGCACATAAAATGAAGCGCATGAGACTCTCATTATAATGTTTCATTGAATTCATGTCTGTTCAATGCTCTTCTAGTAACGCTGAGTGGATAATAATAAACAGCCATGAACAGCGAGCTTAATGCTCGCAGCTTCCATAAGCAAGTTGAAAAAGTTAATTCTAAACGAAATAACAATGAAATTGAGCGAGTTTAAGCAGTTTTATGCTTTGACTGAAACACAAACTGCTGGTGTCTAAAAATTAAATTTTCCCAATTTTTCTTTAATATTATAACCTAATTTGTAATTTAATTAATTCTTTGGCGCTACGAACTAAGTCCCCAAACCGAAAATGAACTAACCCCCCAAACTTTTATGCAGGCTACAACAACAACGATTTTTAGGGACTTAGTTCATTATTTTGGGGCTTTAGTTCACTTTAATAATTGGGGAGCTAGTTCATTATGAACTAACTCCCCAAATTCCTGAAATGAAATAAAACCCCAAAATTATTTTTGGGGGGTTAGTTCATTTTGTTAAATTAGCAAAATTTCAAAAAATCAACTTATATTGAACCGTTAGTTACAATGTAAGAAATAGATCATTGCTATTATTAATTTTTAATACAGAATTTAAATAGTGTTTAACTGCGAACGAGTGAAGTGCTAAGTTTGAAGTAAAAATGAATTTCGAGATTATAAATGGAAATAGAAAAAATGGCCAATTGCTATATTTAATTGATCAAAAAATGATTTTTGTAAAAAAATCGCTATATAAAAATGTTTATAAATACGAATGCAGACAAAAAGGTTGTAAGGCCAGGATAAACTTGCTTCCGGATGGTCAATGTGTTTTCGCGAAAAAATATGTTGCCCATAACCATGGGGACGAGGAGGAAGTATACAAGGAATTAAAGGCTCTAAACACCATCAAGAGGCAGTGCCAAGATGTGGCAGGAACTCTTGGTGGAGCCAAGACCAATATTAGCACCATAAGAAGCGCATTTAGGAAAACATGTGAAAGGTAAGTAAATTATATATCTTTTTTATGGTAAATTATGTGAATTTTTAAATAAATAGCAATCAAGAAGACACCACAAACTTAAGTTTTTTCAAAATTACAAAGAGGTTTACAAAAAATTGTAAGGAAACATTTAGTAACTTCTCCAAAAAGTGCCCTTGAAGTGGTAGAAGCATTTAATATTGAGCATGTGTGGAACGAGTTTAGTCTGTCTAAGGACGACGCAAAGCCGAGACACTTTTTCACTGCAGCAATTACTGAAGATAACTACTCCTTTTGCTTGTTTTCTTCTCTGAAATCCATAGACTTAATTAAAGAGAATATTCCGCCTATCAAAAGGAGATATCTCATTGATGCTACCTTTAAAGTAGTTCCCCATGGCTGTTATAAGCAGCTATTGGTAATTTATATAGAATATTTTGAAGAGGTAATTTATATTAATTTTTATACAAATTCGATTAAAAACTTTTGAAATTTTTTCAAATAGATTTTTCCCATATTCTTTGTTTTGATGAACAAAAAAACCAATGAAATATACGAAGCAATTTTTAGATATATCAACGAAAATATATTTGAGTTAAGTCCCCTCATATTTATCACAGACTATGAGCAAGGATTGAGAAATGCACTGAATAAAGTTTTTCCACAGTCAAAACTAGTTGGATGCCGCTGGTAAGTAAAATGTAATATTTTTATGAAGAAAACTACTTATTTATATGGAAAGAAATTTGAATAACAATTTTTTTTTTGTTTAATTCTTTGGAGTTTTGAGAATGTAAGTGATTTTGAAAATAAAAAATTCGCGCGAATTTTTTAATTTCAAAATCACTTACATTCTCAAAACTCCAAAGAATTAAACAAAAAAAATTGTTATTCAAATTTCTTTGTATATACTTAGCTAGATAATTTTTAGGTTGTTTTTTACATTTGGTTTCAGTTTTTGAATCAACCCCACATACGCTCAAAGAAAATTTTTACAAATACTGACACTACAAACTCATTCAATTCAAAAACTGAAACTAGCAATTTTAATTAATTCAATTCGTGATAGGTATTAAAACAAATTTCACATATTGTAGGTTTCATTTCTGCCAAGCTGTAAGACGAAATTTAGCAAAACATAAGTCTTTATTGGACTACGTGAGATCTTCCAAAAGCGCATCATCAATGTACCACAAAATGTTGGCCCTACCTTTACTGCCACCCAATTTAATTAAGACAACATTCAATGGCCTTAAATCAAAATTTTTTTTAATGGACAGTGGAAGCCTATTTTTGCCATTTTTAAAATACTACGAGAGTCAGTGGATTAATAAAGTAAGTTTATAAGATTTAAGGTAAGAGTTTTATTTTTAAAATATCTACCTCTACACAATCTTTCAGACTGGCTGTAAAAATTTCTCAGTCCACAACCAAGACACCCGCACAACATCTGCTGTTGAGGCATATAATGGCATCTTAGGTAGGTCAGCCGAAAGAAATGGTCATTTCTTTAAATTCGTTAGAGTTATTCGAGACGAAGAATTTTTCAAATCGCGCCATTTCGAAATGATTTGTGCGAGTGGGGGCACAATGGCAAAAAAGAAGCGAAATAGCAGCATTGAGAAAGGAAGGAAAATAAAAGAAGCCTCCATTTTGATACAGGAAGGAAAAATAACAGTTGAGGAATTCCTCTCTCGTATGGTTTATGCAAAAAATGGCATATGCGTGAATATGGTGGAGGAAGAAAACATTTTTAAGGACGAGGATCTTCAAGAAGATTCTTGTGATGATTTGGTCCAGCCAGTTGAAGAAAATGAAAAAGACTGTGTAGTTTGCCGGGATAAAACTCCAAACATAGTGCTGCTACCCTGCAAACACCTCAAAATTTGTCTTGAATGCAATCTTAAACTGCAAGCTGGTGCAAATTCAAAGAGCTTGCTTAACTATAAATGCCCTTGTTGCAGAGGGGTGGTAGAAGATTCGATGTAAGTCTACATTTGATTTTATTTAGTAGACAGTTTATTTATTTTATGAACTTTTGTATGCTTGTATTTATATGTTATATTTTATTATAGGAGAATAAATAATTTTTTGTTGGTTAATTTTTTTTAGCAACTGTTCGTAAAATTGGGGACTTAGTTCATTTTAATTGGGGAAATAGTTCATAAAATTGGGGAGTTAATTCGTATACAAAATTTGGGGGATTAGTTCATAACGAACTAATTCCCCAAAATTGGGAGGTTAGTTCATTTTCGGTTTGGGGACTTAGTTCATTGGGGACTTAGTTCGTAACGCCTAATTCTTTCTTAGAGAGAATAAAAACGAACTTATGCTTGATTATAAATTTCATTGTATGTAATATTACTTACTTTCAATATAAGGCCTTTAGTTCTTAAGATATAAAATAAACCACTAGTGCAAGCAAAAAACACTATTAATATCTTATTTTCAAGAGTAAGTGGTGAAAAAGCAGTGAAAGTACGTAATTTTACCGATATGCATACTTTAAGGCGCCTTTTATTTTTGAAAGACGCGTATTTTAGTACGGATGAGACGCTTCATATAAAGTAAATACATAAACCATAGCAGAAGCACAAAAAAGTAAGGGTCTTTGGTGTAGATAGCTTTCAAAGCAAAATCGAACAATATATTGTAAGGACGCCAACGAAATAGCGGACACAGCTAGTATTAATGATGAGTACATGGAATTAAGGCCTTCAGAGAGCCACTCAAAGATAAGTTTTAGGTAAACTTTGAATTTAACCTTTAAAAATCTACAAACGCTTTATTCTGGTTTGAAAGTTTGTATGAACAAAATATTTGTCGTTTTATAATAAAAAATCAATTATTTATTGCTAAATCCTGAAGACCTTTTACTTTAAGACTTATTCATAAATAAAGAGACATATCCTTTGTTCAGTTTCTTAGGGCTCTTTTTACCCCTTTTTGTCTTTCAATCAGATTTGTTTTATATTATATAGCACTGATATATTATATAACACTTTTATGAAAAATAAATAGTGTATAAGGGATAAATTCATTAAAATTATACATTTTAGAATTTTGTAATTTTTTTTAGCATTATTTTGAACCAGATCTAGCTGCAAAATATTTTCAGATCTGGTCACACTGTAGGCCAAATCCCCCACTGTGCTTAGGTTGCATATAAAAAGCAAATATATGTATATATTATTGAAGAATGTACAAAATTGTAGGTTGATATTTAACCTAACAGTTCTCTAAAAAATTTTTAGTTCTTGCTTTATTTGATTTCTAAAATAGACGGGCCTAAAGCCTTCATTTTTTTCTGTTTTAACACGATAAAAATACTGAATATTTTAAAGAGTAGTTGTTTTCGTGCCGCAGGAAATTGATGTTTGATAAATTTATAGACAAAGATATTATGATAAAAAAATAAAAATATTAATATAAGTCTGCGGTAGATTTAAACATGATTTAAATATACATTTTATTTATTTATTCAAATACTTACAAAGATACTTGTATATATATTTTTCAGTTAAAAATAAGTAAACTAAGACGGCAAAAATTAAAAGGTACCAAAGCAAATTAAAATAATTTAAAAATAAATTAGAAATTATTTTAACCTAAATTTTCTTGTTTTGAGGACACAGTGTGATGCGATATGACTTAAAGTGGGTTGCTGCGTTGATTGAGTAGATATTAAACGTGAGCATAAAACGTCTTGTTAGACTAACTTCATAATGTTCAATAATGAATTGGTCTCTTTTTTCTTGCACTTGATTTCATATGTACACAAATATTGTTGTGCTCTTAAATAAAAACATACAATAGCATTTGCTCTTCTTTCAACCAATGCAATATTTGTTGTTGTTTGAAATAAAATTTCAGTAGTGAATATTTTGTTTCAATAGTGTCTCTTGAAATACTGTTATAGCAGACAACATGTATGTAAATGTATGATGTTAGAAGCAAGGGTTTGTACTTTGTATTTTAGTTATTTTATATTAATTTGCGCGTTGAGTGGTTGAAAATAGAAAACTGTAGTAGATTGAATTTTTTTATCTTTTATTGATGAATAAAAAAATCTAATTAAATTTTTCCTCTCAAAAATCAGAGATTTTACTGTCAAGAAAATTTAAGTAAAATGAACTAGTGAACAATATGAAATGCTCAGCATATTTATTGCACACTTGATAAAACGGTCCGGTCAAATTAGGTGCACTGATTTTTGCACTGTTTGCTCTCTTGTTATCTGTATTTACTGTTTAGTAATATTCCACTACACATACAATCAATATTTGCGTTTCAAAAACATGGAATACTGTACACTTTTTAACATCTTGCGCTCACGTTTAGTAGATATATATTACATATAAATTTTAAAATTAAAAAAAAAATATCACTACCATAATGTGTTGTAAAATGATTGGAATTTTTAAACCGCATAAAAATTAAACGATGATTTGGAAAGAGTTTCATTGTGACCTTCTATTAACGGTCTTTGCCTTAACCAAAAAAAAAAATGAATTTTACTACATAAAATATTACAGAACGTTGCTGAAATACGACAGGTCTATGTTAATAGTCAGAAAATATAAATTGTGAACAAAACCAAAAATTTAGGAGTAATCTTTAATAGCAAAAATAGGAACACCCTATAAGTTTTAGTATTTGTTGCTATACGGCCACAGTTATACACCTTCTGTGAAAATTACGAATTTTATTCATTTCAACAAGAATGTTTTCTTAAAGATTCTTTATTAACATCGATTTGATCTATCGCGATTTATATCGTCTTAAAAAATAGCAACTAACGCATGGTTAAATCTATTTATTTAGCTAAATCACTTAAATCCATATGCATAACAAATAAAGTTTAAGTAAAATATATTTTAGAGCAAATTATTCGTGGAATACGTTTTCTAAAATTTATTTTATGATTATGAATATGGAGTATCCACTTAATTAATCATCGCTCGATTAATCGTAGAATTGTAAGTCGATTAGTCGTTCGAATAAGAAAAAAATTCAAATTTCGATTAAAAAATAACTGGAATAAATTATTTCGGTTAATCGATAAATCGACAAAAATTTATTTCTTGTAAGATCTTAAATTTTTACTGAGTTTTTACTTCTTATTTAATCGTTTAGGAATAATTTCGAACTAGACGTATTTAGTAAACATTAGAATATCCTCTCGATCAATCATAGCTCGATTAATCGTAGAATTTTAAGTCGATTATTCGTTCGAATGACAAAAATTGCAAATTTCGATTAAAAACAACTGGAACATATTATATCGGTTAATCGAATAAAATAATTTTTTTTGCTGATTTTTTACTTCTTATTTATTCGTTTAAGAATACTAGATGTATTTAGTAAACCCATGAATTTTTTTAATAAATCGAATATGGCTTTTTTTTAAAATATTTTTATTTAGTCTATGACCATCGTAATAAAAATATAATTAAAAATTAAATTCTAACTTAATTGTTGAGCTTAGTAACAAAGACCTTCACTCGTTATAGTAAGACACTTTTTGGGAATGGAACCCATAAGTGTTAGGTGATAGACTGGCATACTATCAACTAGCCTACTAGCACACTCACTGCATATTTTATGCTACCGTTAAGCTATGAAATCAGTTCATATTGTTTATGTCCAAAAAAATTTGTCTGCGTATTGAAGGCAGAAATAAAAATTACAAAAACAAATAATTATCTAACTTAAATAAAAAAGCAATAAAACATTTTTAAAAATCATCTAAAATTTGTCATTAATAAAATATATTATTAATTATTTTTGTGTGGTTGTCTCTTCACATTTGATACAATTTTTTTTTGATATGCGCGAATAATTCAAGTTATTCGAGTAAATTAAAAACTTTAATCGAATAATCGATAAAAATTTAAACAGCAAAATCAATTAATTATTTGCTCGAATAAATTCAAAACCCGATTAAATAATATAAGAAACAAGTTAGAGTGCTATATTCGACCGTGTCGAATCTTATATACCCTTCTCCACAATGATATTATTTATACATAAGAATTTAGGTATATGTACATATAAATAGACGTAGTGATAGCGCACTATCAACTATTAGTCCTACACTGGAACCACCACCCTGTAATATTTCTGTCACAACTTCTGGATGGGGCTCATGTAGCTGCACATATTTCCCCCATACACACTCTACCCTCGTCAGGGCCCAACGAAGTTTCAAGAAAACAATTCTAAAAAACATTGATTATACTCTCAACTTGATAGTGAAGCTACCAATCGAAAACCATAATGTACTGTCTACTAATGGTACCACACTGAAACCACTGAAAATAGTATCTCGGAACCAAATTTTGTCAGTTGGTATCCTGATGTCGTATATGAGTTTAATGCATTTAGGTGAATTGGTTTCAAAACAGAGATTTCATCTATTTAAGAATCAAACGCATTTAAAAAACATGTTACTCTATATATGTATATTCTTAATATGTATTAAAAATATGTTTTGTTACACTCATCATTTTTATAATTTTTTTTTAATATTTTGAAAATCGTTTGTAAAACGTTTTGCAAAAATTTTTTTTAATAATATTTTTTTTTAATTTTTTGTAAATTGTTTTGTACAAATATGTTTTCGAACATGTATGTTTAAATTTAAAAAAATTTTTTCAAATATTTTATAAAAATTTTTTTTTGGAAATTTTTGTTTAAAAACTTTTCCTAAAAATTTTTTTTACTGGTCGCGGTTTAATATCTATTTAAAAAAGCAAACAAAAAACAACCTGAAAAAATGTTTAAAAAAAATATAATTAGGTGAGGTTTTTTGCCCACTGCCTCCAATTGAGTGGTCTGATGTTGCTGAATTTCAATAGCGGAATTTTCGAAACTATGCCTGGCAGATTAGTGTGCTTAAATTTTCTGCATCTATTCATTCGGGTGCCTTGGCAAAGTTGATATCAACTCGAACACAGACGGAAATACGGACATCGCTATATCAACTGCTCTATTTATAAGGATCCAGAATATATATACTTTATTAGGTCGGAATTTAATATTGTAAAATTACAAACAGTATGACAAACTTAAATATACCCTTTCAACCTGTGATGAAGGGTATAATAGCTAGCTTACCCTGTAGTAAAAATTTCAGTGAATTTATAATTTTAGTTAATAGCACGCTATTATTGAAAAATTAATATTATTTTTTGAAAAAGATCAGTTATCTGAAAAGCAATTAAAATACAAGCAAAAATCTAACATTTCTTCTAGAACTATTTGTTTTTTAATGTCCATTTTTCACTGAAACGTGTTTTAAAAATTTAAAATTCCCTCGATTTTAACTTTAAATGCAAAACGATCTCGAATATATAATACAAAGCTGTTTTGTACTTTTATAGCAAGCAAGTTTAGGTCGTAAGTTAAGGGGATTTAAAAACCTAAATAATATGAAAGAGTTTATTTCAAGTGACAGTGAAAATGTAAACAACCCCAAAATTAAAAAATGGTGACATAGTTATTTTTCAGCAGTGAAAATAGTATCATTATTGTAGTCGCCTTATATTTACCTTTGCTTTAAACGATAAATAGTTAGAAGAGGAATTGTCATGACTAAAACAGTATTTGCTATTCAATTGTTAGCTTTGAAGTAAACAAAAATCTAGGACAGGTTAATGAGAAATTCAGTAAAATATTTAAAATACTTTATATAGACAACAATGTTGTGGGAATCATTAATTTATTTGATTATTGCATTACACGAACGAGATATAAGTAGTACTTTTGTAGAGCTAATATCGTCGCATTTATTCTTAAACCACGTAAGCGCCAAAAAGTCGTTTTTCGGAAAATGAAAAAAATTAATATCTGCTTTAATATGGGTTTCAAAACAATTTTTTTTAATTTGTTACTTACAATTATTTGTAGCCAAATCTGTCGCTTACGTGATTTTGGCGCAACCAGCAAATCGCAAATTTCTGTGTGTAAATTAACATTTATTTTTGTATTTATCAAAAAAAAAAAAAAACTTTTAACTTTACCAAAAATGCTCCAATTGGCCTAAAATCTCTACTGATTTTTTTATTCTTAAATACAAAAAACTTAGTGGTTGAGTCTTTAACATTTCCAACTTGAAATATAAAAGCCATTATATTTTGCATGCATATGTTATTTGTATGGCGCTTTCGAGGTTTTGAAAATGGATTTATTTATTTTTCATACAAACTTGTTAAGATGAGAATGTAGTCTAGTAGTAAATGTTATTTTCTACCATAAAAACCAAAAAAGTCAATTTCGAAAAAATGACGCTTACGTGGTTTAAGAAGAAACGCGACGATATGTACAATTTAATTCCTGAAAACCCAATAGTGCTATATTAAAAAAATTTTGTTATCCTGTGTTTTATTTTTAATAAATACTAACTTATTTTACCTGGGCTTATTTTAACAGTCTTTTTTCTTTAATGAAAGAATTCAAGTTTAAAAAATCTTTAAGAAAAATATTTCTACTATACAAAATTTAACGAGCATTTCATTTATGGTAATCAGATGCACAGTTTAAAGATAAAATACAATGAACCAAAAATTTACCTAAATACTTTAAAATGGAGTGTAGAATTGAAGAAAAGTAGATTAAACAGTGCAGCAGTAACAAAAGACACGGTCTGGACAGTATAGTAAAAAGCTATACTAGACTTGGCGAAATTGATTACCAATTTTTATATATGGGCTTCGTAAAGTTCGAAAAAGGTGTCAGCAGTTTTAGTCTAATATCTCATCCATACAAAGATATATCGCTTAACCTTGTTCGGCAATAATTTAAATGAGGATTCTTCGAAAAACTGCTGTTAACATTTAATGCAAAAAAAAATTTTTTTTCCTGCACATTTTGTTTTAAAAAATTAAATTTTGTTTTACTTTTTTTAGCATAACGAACAAGGACTCCTAAATTTTCACTAACAATATATGGAAAAATTTTTACCACTGTAAAACTAAACAGCTTTTTTACATATACCAATATATAAACACGTTAGGCACCCTAAATACCTGATTGAGATCACTTTGTACCTTAAAAATTAAATTTAGTGAGAATTGTTTTAATAAAACAATAGCGAAACTAAAGGCAATCAAGAAATACAACAACAACAAACTATTTCAACTAATTTTATGTGTTACTAACTTTTTGTTAATTTAACAATATATTAGTTAAATATTTATAAGTTTTTCTAATTAACGGTCTTATTAGAATACTAGCTATGCCCACACACATTGTATACGTCCTGACAATATTTTGCTTTGAAAGTAATCCACACCAGATTTTAAGACTCTTAGAGTGCTTCAGGTATATGTACGTATTTATTTTATATAAAGGTATCCATTTCTGAATAAAATTCTAAAATTTATAAAGATTCTAAAATTTATTATAGTGTTAAAAATATTTGAATAACAAATTCGATTTTTAACAACAAAAAATTCTGTTGATGTAAACAACATTATCATTAGATGGCTATAAACAACCGTTTTGGTCAGTAGCCTGATTAAGAAAAGCTTTCCATTCGCAGCAATCTAATGCGCTTCGCCTCCAGTTTCTAGCACCAAGTTTTGCGAGACCATCCTTAGCTTGATCCTTCCACCGGAGGTTGGGTCTTTCCCTTCTACGTCTTCCTTCGGGATCAAATTCGAATGATTTTCTTGCTGCAGTAAATCATCCATACGTATAACATGCCCTAGCCAGAGCAACAGTTGTACTTTGATGCGTTTATATCTTCGTACAACTCATACAGCTTGTAATTCATTCGATGGCGATACTTTCCGTCGATGCAAGTAGGTCCATATATTTTGCGAAGAATCTTTCTCTCAAACACCCTTAGAACAGCCTCATCTGCTTGCGTAAGAACCCACGCTTCAGCGCCATATAGTAGCACGGGTAATATAAGTGTTCTATAGAGTGTAATTTTAGTTCGTCGAGATAGGGCTTTGTTTCTAAATTGCTTTCTTAGCCCGAAATAGCATTTATTAGCAAGAATAGTTCTTCTTTTTATTTCCAAACTGATGTTATTTGTTTGGTTTATGGCGGTACCGAGGTAGATAAAGTTGTTCACTACCTCGAAGTTATAGTCACCACCGTTCACATATTGACCCAGTCTTGTTGTTTCGTTGTTCGTTGATACCACAAACTTTGTCTTATTTTCGTTTACTACCAGGGCCATTTTCCTCGACTCATTTTCGATACAGGAGAATGTTGCAGTTACCTCTCGCACAGTCCGCCCTATGATATCAATATCATCGGCATAAGCGAGTAGCATATGCTTTTCGTTGTAAATTGTGCCTGCTCTGTTAACTGCAGCATCACGCAATTTATGTTCCAACAAAATGTTGAATAGATCACAGGAAAAACTATCACCTTGTCTAAAACCTCGTTTGGTATTAAACGTCTCGCAGAGATCTTTTCCAATTTTAACCGATGATCTTGTATCAGTTAGCATCATTCTGCATAAGCGTATTAGCTTTGCAGGTATACCAAACTCAGACATGGCTTTAAATACCTTTGCTCGTATCGGGCTGTCAAAAGCAGCTTCGTAGTCAACAAGAAGGTGATAGGTGTTGATCTTTCTTTCTTGAGTCTTTTCCAGGATCTGTCGTATCTGCGGTAGCAGTTTGTTGTGCGTGCAGCTTTTTGACGTCCAGCTTCCTTTGTTGGATCGTTCGTGTGTTTCAATGTTGACACCTCGAATCGAACGCAGTCTCAAGCCGTTATCACTGGTGTCTTTGTGCAGACTAAATCTGCCGATTTTTGGACCGTATATGTCTTCCCTTCCGATTTTCGCGTTAAAATCTTCCAAAACAATTTTAATATCGTGATTGGGTCATCTGTTTCTTCTAGGTGTTCAAAAAATGTATCTTTGACCTGATCGTCCTTATCCTCCGTCGGGGCATGGGCAAAAATATGGCTTATATAAAAAAACTTCGCCTTGATGCGTATCGTAGCTATCCGTTCGTGAACTGGAGTGAACCTGGAGACAAGATGTTTAATTCTCCTACTGACTACGAAGCCACATCCAAATTCGTGTCTAGTATCATGGCAGCCACAGTATAAGTCGTCACCGTATGGTGTTCTGGTGACACCATGTCCATTCCATCTTATTTGCTGAATGGCAGCAACATCGGATCGGTACGTATTCAGCACTTCCGCCAATTGGGTCATTGCACCTCCTCTGTACAAAGTACGAACGTTCCACGTACATATCCGTAAATCATGATCATGAACAAAATTAGATCATAAAAATAAATTGTATATAAATATGAATAAAAATTAAGTTGATTTAACTATTTTTGATGTTAAGGTTCTACTAGTTTTTTTCGTTGTTATTACTTACGAAATTTGGTTCAGTGTAAAACCGATCCGCCCATACAATATTGTGCATAAATATTTGTCGTTTCCTCCTCCTTAATAGTAAAGTTTTAAGCGAAACAATTGAAAAAAACTATGCAGGCTTTACATAACCAAAAATCATCTTGCAAGGATGTTTAATATATTTGGGATATCCTTTGTGTAGCGGAACACTACTAAAAAATTAAAGGCAGCCTTCAATAAGGGCGATACTAGTGTCATAAATTTCACCGAAGTATGGACTGATTTTACTGAAAAGTGTACATTTCTTAAAATAAGCGTCAATAGCATAGGACAATTTGTACCAGAGTGCAAAGGATCTAACGATATAAAAAACAAAACTTGTATTTTACAAGCTGGGCTAATATGCAACTGCCGCCACCACAAAAAAAAAACCTTAATGAATCTTTTTTATTTGAAGGTTATGTTGCTAAAAACAAAATTTCAAATTAAAATGACCTGAGGGATGCACTGATAACGAAGTAAGAACTTTTTTAGAAAAACTGCTATATCATCCCAATTCGGTTGCAGACAATAAACGATTAATTCCCCTAATTACCAATCATAATTTTTGACACTGCAATAACGTAACTGCCTGCCTGAGTTACTTTTGGGTAAACTCGAACTTATTTTCTTTAAATGCCTACATTTATGCCTGTATTTGCTTTTTGTAAAACATTGGGAAACTATGAACTTTACCAAAAAAGTGTTGAGCCACATATACATATGTATTATAAGAAAAAAGGGATATAGTATCTCTAAAAAAATATTTTAAAATGATAAATATTAAAGTAAGTATACTCGAACATTATGTCGAAGACAGAAATGACAAGTCACATACATATACACCCATATCTGTATATATATAAACCACAAAATCTGTTCGTTTGTAAGTTTGTTTGTTTGTCGGAAAGCCATAGCTGCCTACAGCAATGAACCGATCTTTCTGAAAGTTTCACAGTTTGTTATTAGATATACGGATAGTAAAATAGGCTACTTATTTTTTTGGATATTCGACGTGAGTGTGGCACCTCCTATACAAAGTAAATATTAATTATTGTATATGTTGGTAACAATAACAGGTGGCGTCTAGAAATTTCGCACCCGTAACCTCTATATTAACGTAAACAGTTAAGCAAAACATGGACTGAATTAGAATAGTGGGCGTGTTACCTCCCATTAACATGCATAGTTTAGAGGAAGATAGACTGGACTGGATTAATGAGCGCGGTACCTCCCATACAAAGTGAAAAATTATTATCGTATTCCTGGTGAACTACAAGAGACAGAGCCTTGAATCTTTGCAGGAGTAACCCCTATGCTAATGTGCATAGTCTACCAAAATACAAAATAATTGGGACAGTGGGCGTGGTACCTTCCATAAAAAGTGAAAAATTGTTATACTGTATCTAGAGAACTGCCATAGGTAACGCCTTGGAATTTTGCACAGGTAACCATCATAATAACGTACATAGTATAGCCAAACACAGACTGAATTGGAATTGTAGGCGTGGTAGCTCTTATGCAAAGTGAAAAATTATTATCGTGTACATATGGTCTTAAAAGGAGTTACAAGTAACCCGCATACCCATATGCTCTAGAAAAACATAGGCTGAAATGGGACAGTAATCACAGTACCCCCTATACAAAGTAAAAAATTATTATCCTGCATCTAGAGAATTGGAAGCGTCTGGGATTTTTGCATCAGTAACCCCTATACGAAGATACATTGTTTAGAGAAACAAACCTGGAAAACTGCAATAGATGAAGTCTTGAAACTTTGCACAAGTAACCTTCAGAGTAATGTGCATAGTGTAGCAAAATACTGTCCTAATTGATACAATGGACGTGGTACCTCCCATATGGTGAAAAATTATTATAGTGTAATTAGGGAACTACAATAGCTAGAGTCTTGAAACTTTGCACAAGTAACCCTCATACTAATGTGCATAGGCTAGCAAAATACAAACTAGATCAGGATAATAGGAGTGGTACCGCCCATAAAAAGTACAAAATTATTATCGTGTTAATACGTGTAGTTTAGCAAAAAACAGATTGGATGGGTACAGTATGTGTCGTACTTTGCATATAAACTAAAACATTTTCGATGTGAGAATAACGTGCGTTTTCAAGTTAAAGGTTGGCCATACTGTTTTTCCAAGTGTTTATTGTATTTTTTGTGGATGGGATGGGTATAGTGAAGCGCACCGGGAACTATTATCTATAAGTTAAGACACAATCTTATTTTTCTCATCATTATTACTCCTCTTATTATAAATAATATCGCTTATTTATGTAATTAGTATTTGCTCTCTTTATCATTCTTTCTATTAGAATTGAGACTCGTTCTTAAAAGCGATTTGAAAGGAGTTACTCTTTCTTACATTTTTATTTGATAAAACTTTTGATTTCAGTCTTGTTAGAGCAATCGGCAAAAGCAATCCTCATAGCAGGAAAGCAAGGTAAAATAATATAAAATAAAAGTTATAAGAAAGTAATTGAAATAAGATAATAACCAAGTGGAAAAAAATAAACTAATTAAAATTAAATTAAAGTGTAATGGATTCAAATTCTATTTTTATATCAAAAGCCTAAGCTTTCAATTAATAACATTAATCTTACATGAAATTATTTAATTTATTAAATGTAATTTAAAGTAAATAAAACTAATTGAAATATAAATCCCCAAAAATTGTTGTTTTACTTTGCACGGATTCCTCCTGAACTAATAAATAATACCCTGAGAGGTTTAACTGGCGCCCAACGTGGGGCCGTGCAAAGTTTATTGAATTATAAAAGCTAAATTTTGTGTGTGACGAACTTATCAAAGAACGTGAACAACTAAAAAAATACAATTAAAAAACGTGGAAATATATTTCTTTCTAATAAAGCAACGGTGACTTGTAAAACGTAAAAAAGAACTTATTGAAAAGTTTAGTAATTAAATGACTGAAAAATTTTCTAGAATATGTTAAACAAATTTTTTACGAAATTTTAATGACAAAACTTGAAAGTAAAACAAAAATTTTTTCGAAGCAAAAAAAGGAGAAATAGAGTGATTAAACTTTAATTGTAACTAAGTCGGAGAAGAGATCTTTATTGAAATAATAGTGATAAATCAACAGGCTGCGAATGCTACTCATTTTGAATATCGTGTTGCTGACTGTGTGTTGATGAAAAAAAGTTGCTAAGAAATGTTGCTAAGATAAAATTTTACTGCTAAATATAATTTAAGCTAAGTACTACCGTTTGTAATTATAATATAGCTAAGTATAAGTAAAATAGATTAATACTTTAAAAAAATATTAGGTTTGAAAGTAAAAAGCGAATTAAAAACTTAATTTAAAAAATATCTAATTAAGCGAAAAAAATTAAGATCTTAAAAAAAAACTTTCTTTTGAATTAAGAAAAATTTTGTTAAAAAATTTAAATTTGTTAATTCAAATAAATCTCTGTTAAATATTATTTTTTATCATATCAATTATAAATAATTGTAAAGACGAATATAATTAACGAAATACATAGTTCTATAACTAATTTAAAAAAAATTTCTATGAGCGTGGATGATTTAATTTTAAGCTTAGAACATTTATATATAAAATCTTTTGTAGAAAAGAACACAATGGACGCTCAAACAGTCCAAACTTTATTAACAACTGCTATTTCCCAAGCCACTGAGCAAACACGAAGAATTTTTCAGAGTAGTATTGACAATTTAACCAATAGATTATCGCTTTTGGAAACATCAGTTCGTGTAACGGAATATGAACCAATCGAAATAGTATCAGACATAGTTTGATATGAATCGTTTGATATCGTAAAATCAATGCATGAATTTGATGGAAATACCACAAAATATGTTTCTTGGCGCCAAGCTGCCGTGACTGCCCATAAGATATATGAAAGTTACGAAGGTAGCTCAAAGTATTACCAAGCAGTGGCAATAATAAGAAACAAGATAGTAGGCGCTGCAGATACTGTTTTAAGTTCGTATAACACTGTACTGAACTTTAACGCTATACTAGCGAGACTTGATTTTTACGGTGATAAAAAAAGTATTTTTACCCTAGAACAGGAACTTTAAACGCTTAGGCAAGGCTCTAATAATATTACACATTTTTATGATGAAGTGGAAGAAAAGTTAACCGCAATACTTAATAAAGTTTTAATGTCAAATGAAGGAAATCAGGTTTTAATAAATTCGCTTAGTCAAAAATACAGAGAAAGTGCCCTTCGAGTCTTAATTTCCGGTTTGCGTCGACCTATGTGCGACATATTATTTTCTAGTATATGCCTACCGACTTGACCACTGCTCTCGCTTTGTCACAAGAGCTAGAAACTAACAATTTACGTTACAATTTCGCGACAACATTTTGGAATCATTCTAGAGGAAACATTTAATAATTTACCGCATTACCAGCCAAACCGGTCTCTAGGAACACAAAATCGCTATCAGAATGTCTTCCAAAACCACGCAAGTAACGTTCCAAGATATGTAATCTCACAGCAAGGACAATTTCATCCCAACAGAAACAGTTTCCGAAACCCCCAAGTCTTATCTAATCCTTCAAGACAATATCTACCTATGGAAATTGACCCAAGTACTCGTTTCAATTTTCCCATGCAAAATGCACAAAATTTCCAACAACCAATTGCTTCTAAAAGACCTTTCGAATCCGTCCGTCAAAATCAGAACAAATTTCAGAGAATAAATCACTTCTGCCAACAAAATAATCTTAAAAAAACGCAGTCTGAATATTCCTATAACCAACATTTAAATTTCGCTCAGGACGAATATCAAGAACTTCCTATGGACAACTTATCTCGTATTGATCCTTCTGAAAACTGCTTTGAGGATGAGATAAATTTTTTAGACCTGGGTCCCTCCTTTCATACATCGAAAGAAAAATAGGAGGAAGGACATTAAAACTGCTGATAGACACTGGTACTTCCAAAAATTATATAAAAAATTTTGAAAATCTAAAAGCTATTAAGCTGATAGAAACACCCTTTGTTGTCAAATCACTTCACGGAAATTCTAAAATAGTTTCAAAATGCCTAGTAAATTTGCTAGCTCATACATCCTGCTTTTTTATATTGCCCGAACTTTCAACTTTTGACGGAATAATCGGTTTTGACTTCCTCAAACATATCTATGCCCAGATTGACTGTATCCAAGGACTATTGAGACATAAACATGGAGATGAGCAACTATTATTTCAATATTGTCGTAAAGTTAATAAAATCATTATTGATTCCAATAATTGCTGTATTTCACAACCTATTTTTCAGAAGCTTATGATGGTTTTAGAAAAAATAAGGGAGTTCTTGCAGATCCAAATGAAGCCCTACCCTTTCACACAGACATAATAGCCAAAATTCGTACTGAAAACAACGAACCTATTTATTCTAAGTCGTATCCATATCCTCTACCACTTAGAGAAATTGTTAATATGAGATCGAAAATTTGCTGGAGAACGGAATCATAAGACAATCTAGATCACCATATAATAATTCTATATGGATCGTAGATAAAAAAAGGTTTTGACCAAACTGGAAAGCAAAAGAAAAGGCTTGTGATACATTTTATGAAACTAAATTCTAAAACGACAAGCGAACGTTATCCGATTCCCGATACCACTGTAATTTTGTCCAATTTAGGAAACGGCTGCTTCTTTACAACATTAGATCTCAAGTCCGGATTCCACCAAATAAGCTTAGCTAAAGCAGATAGGAAAAAAACAGCCTTTAGTATCAATAACGGTAAATTTTAGTTTTGTAGGCTTCCTTTCGGGCTAAAAAACTCACCTGGTTTTAGGTAAAACCTGTCATGTTTATATTGATGATATCATCATTTTCTCTCCTAGTGCCGAAAAACACCTACAGGATATTGACAATATTTAAAAAAAAGCTTTTTTTGGCAAACATGCGCGTGTCATGCGAAAAGTCAAGATTTTTCCAAGGATCTGTAGAGTACTTAGGATTTACTGTCTGTAAAAACGGAATTAAAAGTGAAAGACATTTTAGATTTCCAAGTTCCTCAAACTATTAAAGGCCTCCGGTCATTTATGGGATTAGCTGGTTACTATCGGCGGTTTGTTAGAAACTACGCTCAAATCACTAAACCGCTTACACAATACTTACGTGGTGAAAACGTCAGCAGCAAACAATCAAAAAATATAACGGTTATACTAAATGACGAAGCGCTCAGAGCATTTAAAAAAGTAAAAGACATTCTCGCTTCAGAAAATGTGCTATTGTTGCATCATGATTACGGCAAACCATTCGAGCTCACTACTGACGCTTCTTCATCAGCAATAGGAGCGGTTCTTTCCCAGAACGGTAAACCGATTACGATGATTTCGAGAACGTTATCCCAAACTGAAGAGAATTACGCCACCAACGAGCGAGAAATGCTGGCAATCGTTTGGGCTTTGCAGAAATTGCGTAATTATCTGTATGGTGCGAAAAACATAAATATTTACACCGATCACCAGCCGCTGTCTTTTTCCATTTCTGAAAAAAATCCTAATCACTCACCCAAAATACTCACCCAAATTCTTCTATAAACCTGGGAAAGATAATGTTGTCGCCGACACATTATCTCGGCAATATATTAATCATGTAGAAGATGAATCCGACGATAACTCAGTGGATGCAACGGTTGGTTCGGAAGCACATTTAGCTACAATGCAATTAGATATTCAAATGGCTTCAGAAAATTCCGAGTCTGTAGATCACAGTGAAGGATCCTTGTCGGAAATTATAAAAACAGTGTCAAACCCAGTAAACTGTTTTAAAAGCCAAATTCTGTTAAATAAATCTAGTGTGTCCAGTATGTCATCTAAAACTATTTTTAAAAACCAAAACAGGCATTTAATAAATTATGTTACCGTTAAAGATATTTTAAAATTTTTAAAAAAGGTCGTAAATTGTCATGTTGTAAATTGTCTTCATTGTGATATTCATATTTTAGGTTTGATTCAAAATAAAATAATTCATCTTTTACCATCAGTAAAATTCGTTTATTCAGACAAACTCGTAATAGGTATTCATAACTCGGACGATGAAAGTGAAATCGCTGTAGCTGAACATAATAGAGCTCATCGTAATGTGCGTGAGAATCTAAACCAAATAATGCAACACTATTATTTCCCTAACATCAGAAAAAAACTTAAGACAATTGCTTCGAACTGTAAAACATGCCATGAGTCAAAATATAATAGGCACCCACGGAAGGTACTGATCACCTATTCCTGATTATCCTGGTGAAATCCGCAATATATATATTCTTACAACTGACAAAACTAACTTTTTAACTTGTATTGATAAATTTTCTAAATTTGCACTTGCTTTTTTCATTGAATCGCGTTCTATTATTGATATCAAAGCTCCTTTATTATCAATTTTAAATTGTTTACCATCGTGTGCGATAATGAAAAATCCTTTAATTCGCATATACTTCTCATATTTCTAGTGAGAGTCTGTTTTTTGAGGACTTTTTTTAGATAGTTTTACACTCTGTCTTGCACGATCTATAGCATATTTGTAAGTTTCTAGCACAATAACGATCAAATATTTGTGTGATAGCAAATGAAATGCTTTTTATAATTTAAAAAGAAGAACCACTGAATTTTATTTAAAGTGCTCAGGCTTTTAAATTTCCCGTTTCCTACGAAATTAGCAAAAATTTTCCCGGGAAGTTGTTAAGGGTTCCCGGACGGTAATTCCTGTTTCCCAAACCCTAGTTATGATCCTTGGATTAAACACTCTACCCAAAGTAATATGTTTACGTATACGTTATACTAATTTGTACATAAATTTTATATATCACTCATACGTTACAGTATCACATGTTTTTTATGGAAATAACAAAAAAAAAAAAAAAATATTATTTTCCAAGCAAAAAAAAAAAAAAAATAAAGCTCGCAAAATAACTGTTAAAACTTGAAAAATAACTATTAATTTACCAAGCAAAAATTTAAAAATAATCATAAATGGCTATTTTTTAATAAAATTTATAAACGTTAACTAACAAAAACCTAATAAAAAATGTGTAAATTTATTTTTTTAATAGAACCGAAGGAAGTAAAATATAATGCAGGCATAGGTAGTCCCCGTAACAACGATTATCTTGGTGTACATCTTTATCTTGTAGCACTTATCCTTCATTATGATTTTTTTTTGTTTGAAATGTATAAAATAATCATTATTTTCGATCCCTTATTATAAGAATTTTAAAAAAGTTTTGCATATAAACAAATAACACAATACTTCCTAAATTATAACCTATGTATATATAAAGATGTAAAAATCAAATACATAGCACCAAGAAGATGATCTCAAATAATAGACATTATTTTACTGCGAAATTAATTACATTAACCATAACAGCAAACGCCAAGTTTAAATTAATTTTAAATTTTGAAGTTTCGCTTGAACTGCTCGTATTTTATATTTTATTTTAACCGACTTCAAAAAAAAAGAAGGAGGTTATCTATTCGTCTGAATGCTGCTTTTTTTATGTATGTAACAGCAGAACTCAGCCATTTCTGAACCGATTTTAAATTTTTTTCTTTATTTGAAAGGTTATGCATTCAGGTTGGTCCCATTTTAAAATCAGTTCATTATATTAAAAATTAAAGGGTGTCCCCATACAACATACATGTTTTTTACGTGTATTAAGAACCGTAGAGGGCACCAAATTAAAATTTTAAAAAAATGCTTGTCGGTATAGCTCCCAACAGGAGAAATTGATAAAAAAATTAATTTAAAATTTAAAGGGTGTCCCCATAGGTGACGTAATTTGACCTATTTGAGCCTATCTTTTGAACCGTTATAGGCAAAACCCTGAAAATTTGACAGAATGTCGATTACTCTGACCGTTATAATAAAATGTATAAATACTCAAAATTTTAAATTAAAGGGTGCTCCAATAGTTCATTTAATTTGATGTATATGGCCATACTTTTGAACAGTTGTACACAGACCGCTGAAAATTGCAAAGAACCTGTATTGCTAAGTAATAAAAGGGTGTCCCAATAGTTAATGTAATTCTATGTATGTGGCCAAACTTTTGAACTGTTATAGACAAACAGCTGAAATTTACAAGGAACCTGTATTGCAAAGTCCACTACAGCAAGTATACAATTTGAATTTAGAAACTAGAGGGTGTCCCCATAAATTATATAATTTGATCTATATGACCCTATCTTTTGAACCGTTAAACACAAACTCTTGAAAATTAGGTAGAATAACTACTACTTTCTCTGGTATGATATCAAGTATAAATATTTGGAATTATAATGTAAAGGGTGTCCCAATAGTTCATGTAATTTGATATATATGGTTTTTAACCGTTATAGACAGATAGTTGAAATTTACAAAGAATCTTTGTGTCCAAGTCCTCTTTAACAACAGGTCTTTAATTTTCTAAATGAAAGGGTGTCCCAATAGGTGATGTCATTTGATCTATGTGACCCTATCTTTGAAACCGTTATTTTGAACATTATCTTGACATTCACATAGTCTTTAATTTTTTCCGCTAATTTTGGCGCAATTATTTTTTGGTTTAAATCTAATTCTTAAAGATTACTTCTTACATTTTTAGTTTATAATTGCTGCCCTTCTATCTGTTTTGAAGTCGGTTTTTTTGCAAGAATTATGTGTTTTTTATATTTTCTTATATTTTAATATTAAACTTAAATCAATATGGCATCTATCTTAAATTTTAAAATACATATAATTCTAAAAATATACGAATGTCTGCATACAAGAGGATTGTATTAGACTTGCAAAAGATATTTTGTTTTATATAATTTCACTTAGTATTTTTTCAAATTTATGTATTTGAAATAAAAAGATCTCTTAGTACATTAGATAAAGTAATAGTTTGAGAATAAATTTTAAAGCAATTGGAAAATGTTGTTACTATTTATTTCTTTTTTTAAGGCCATTAATTTTTGGTTTAATACCATCGACTGTAACACGAATGTGCATAAAGAACCAAGTTGGCCATGTCTTTAAAATATTCCCAACGAGTTTTGCAAATTATATAAACAAAATTTGACAACGTACAAATGTTTTATGTTTAAGATTTTTTATAATAAGATTTTCAATAAATGAAAAAAGGCTTAGCAGTAGAGTTGTTTATCATGTTTCCACGACAAAACGAAGCTCTTGCTTCGCTATCTGAATCATGATTGCGAATCATACCGATAAAACGATACATACGTGCTTAGTTTTGTTTGGATTTTAAAACTAACTACACGATTTCTTTTCTTAAGACTTAATATATTTTTGTTTGTGTTTTATTTTGCTATTTTCAATTGTATTTTATTTATTTGCTATTTTACTTGTTTGAGGTTTGAATCATGAATAAGAGAGCGAAGCATGAATATTGGTGATCGTGAAAATATGCTTTAAGAGCAACACTTTCTCTTGTGTGTTTTTATTGAGAGCGGAAAAATTGCTTTCATTTATTATCAAATAAGTTGACTAAAGACCAAACTTTATATTGTCTAAAATATAATTTATCTTCTGGATTATTATAGGGAAAATGTCTAACTTCGTGTGCGACAGTTAGGCCAACTGGGTGCACATTTTAACAACTAAAGCATAATAAGTACAACTAACAAAGTAACACACAATTTATTATTTCAATTCCTAGAATAATAAGAACGAGAGGTTTAGATAAGCAGTTAAAAAAAGGATATGAAGTGACTTATTTGTAGCAGTTTGTGTATGAAAAAGTATTACTAGGCAAAGGTATATAAATAAATGTTTATGTAGAATTTTTTTTATTTAGAAACTAGGCCACCAAGTTCAACATTGCTAAAACTCGCAGGTTGTTACAGAAGCTGCGATACAAAGAAAATATTTAGGCAAAGACAAAAAAAAAAGGATTTTACAAGCCTAATCTAAACTGGCACAAGAGCAAGAAGGTTATGTTTTTAACTGGAGTTAAAATTTACTTTAGCAAATAAGATATAGACAAAACAACTTTTTAACAAATAACGTGTGTTATTTTTATTTATTTTTTGTTCTTGTTATCAAAGACAAATTAAACATACATTGTGTAGATTTAAAGTGTCGTCTAATTGCGGTTCAAAAATAAAGCTAATTACATAATGTATGTCATTTTCGAAAAACCCTTCAACTTTTATTGTTTATATTTTTTTTACAAACAAACTAAAGTTATAATTGGGAAAATCGCGTCACTACTGGAATACCCTATACATTTCAGTAATTGTTGTTATAGCAGCCATAGTAATACACTAACTATAAAAAGTTACGTGAAAAACATGTCAATGTTGTAACACCCTTTAGTTTTTAGTACTTGTTATAGCGGCTGTGGCAAAACATCTAATGTAAAAATTTCAAAAGTCCCCTATTACTCTTAAAAAAAGGCCATAATCCTGCTAATCAAGTCACTGTAGAAACACCCTTTAATTGTATTATTTTTATAACGGCCATGGTAATATACTTTATATGAATATATCAAGAGTTTACCAAGTATTATTTAAAAAATTAGGCAATATAAATGAAGATCATGTCACTCTCAGAACACGCTTTAGTTTTTTTATTATTATATTGTTACGATTTTACTTTACGTTGGGTTCTTTTAATTGCAAAATAAATACACACTGTTATTACCTTTACTGTAAGTCACTTTATTTGTTAACAACACTGTTCAAAAATACACAAACTGTTTCAGCACTAATAAAATTCGACAACTGAACTCTTTTTGAATTTTGAAATAATACTGCCATGATACTCGCCAGCACGATTTGGTTATATAGGTGATTTAAAAGCACCAGAATGTTCTATTCCAGACAGATCTGGCAGGTTCGATTGTTATTGATCTTTTTTTCTGTTTGTGTGTTTGTTTATTTCTTTATACCTGTTTGTGTGGATGTTTATTTGTTTATGTTTGTATTTATGTATGTGTCTGTGTATTTAACTGAAGAGTGTTTATATAAAGTGCTTTTACACGGCGTTTATTTGTCATATGACTTGTCACTTTTCCATGTATAAATTCCAAGGTATATTTATTTTACTAGGTAGTGTCGTCCGCCCAGCTGATTTAGTAGTTCGGCATGTCAAAAGTTGGATGTGTTCAGAAATTTTATTTATATTCAGTTTAGAAGTGAGAAAACAATAAAACACATACACGCTTTCTCATTTTTCTTATATGTTTTTTCATATTTCGAACTACAAAGCAACAACAAAATGCCATGTTGTTCTTGTATTGTTGTATTTGTTGTAGGGATACCACTACCTAGTAAAATAAATATACCTTGTGTAAATTCTATACACGTCGTGTGAACCCTTTCAAACATAACATGTGTATTTTCCATGTGTACAATACATATGACATTTTTCAACGTGTTCTATTTTGATGTGACAAAGCATCTGACATCCTGTAATGCCAACTTGATATTTTGTTATTTTATGCTTTTTGTGGTACCAAAAGCGCTAAAAATGTGGTAAAAGCACTATGTTTGCATCTTTGCGCTAGGTTTGCATCAGCTGTGGTTGGAAATAAAAAACTGTGCGGCGGCAAACTTATATATTGTAGGTTATGTCACATGTAATTACACATGTACGTTTGAAAGCAAAAATTAAAACCGTATGTAAAATGGCTATTTTGACAAATACATGAAATTACATATTACTGACCAGTCATATGACAAATACACGCCATGTAAAACCATTTATAATGTGCGTGTGTATATGCGTATATGCGAATGAGGCGTTTATAGACTAATCGACAGCAACAACTAAATGACTAGCGATGCTCTTTATTGTTTGTTTGTTTCTTTCATCATTGTAAGAAAACAAACCATTAATGTTGTTGTTGTTCGAGAGTATTGTTGTTCAGAGCCTATAATGAATAAATTCTTCTTTCGTAACAATATTATAGTGAGCATAGTAATACACCTTCTGCGAAAATTTTAAAAGTTTACCTATTATGGTTAAAAACTTAGGCCATATACATGCAAATTATGTCACTGTCGGAACACCCTTTAATTTTTAATATTTATTATAGTAGTTAAATTAATAAACCTTCTGTGAAAATTCCTAAATCTACCTATTACGCTTCAAAGTTTAGGCCATAAACATGCAATTCACTTTACTATCGGAACACCCTTAATTTGTATGTTTATTTTTTTACACTTCTTTATAGTTTACAGCTCAATAAATAAACTCATATGCGCGAATAACACGTCACTTTCGGAAAACCCTATAAGTTTTGGTATTTCTTGCTATAGCGGCTACAGCTAACACATTTTGTAAAATTTTCAAGAGTCTACCCTTTTACACTTCTAAAGATAGAAGTGAAAAATTATTATCGCGTTCCTGGCAAACTGCAATAGAAGCTTTGCCTTGAAGCTTTGCATGAGTAATTCTAATGGTAATGCGCATAATATACCAAAATATAGAAATTAATTGGAGCCGTGAGCGTGGTACCTGCCATACAAAGTGAAAAATTATTATCCTGTATCTAAGGAACTGCAACAGGAAGCGCCTTGGAATTTCAGACCAGTAACCATCGTATTAACGTACATAGTTGAGCGAAACATAGACTGGATTAGAATAGTGGGCGTGATACCTCCCATATAAAGTGAACAAATATTATCCTATATCTAGAGAACGGCAATAGGTAGCGCCTTGGAGTTTTGCACCAGTAACCTCCATATTTACGTAAACAGTTTAGCTAAACACAGACTGGTATTTAATAATTGATTCTATACTGACAAATATTAATTCTATACTGCAAATATAAAATATAAAATATAAAATTTTAAGGGCCGATGTTGAATGTTAACCATACCTGAACGTCAAGTTTTTTCTGCATTTAATTTGACATTTCTCAATTTGAACCGTGGAAAGATACACAACCCAGCAACGCGTTAAAGATATTCAGGCTTAATATGAAAATGGGCGTTCAAAACAAAATATATACTTCATGATTTTTTCGGTCAATTTAATCCTCTAAAATTGGTCGTGCAAAAATTTGAGCAAACCGGGTCTGTAGGAGATGTGAAAACACCAATGCATGCTCGTACAGCTGCGGAAGATATTGCTGCTGATCGCGATAGTGTGACGAAGAGCCGTTCACTTCAACTCGTTGTCGTGTCCAACAATTGTACCTCTCACGGTCGTCGTTGATGAACATTATGAATAAAGACATAAAGAATATAAAGAATAAAGACACGCTTACAAGGTGCAATTGACTTAAGAACTAAATCTTCTTGATCACTCCAAACGTCAGAATGGTGGCAAGAAATGGCAATGTTAGTTGATCAATATACGAAGAAAATCATCTTCAGTGATGAGGCAAATTTTCACCTCAGTGGATTCGTTAATAAGCAGAACTGCCGCATTTGGGCGAATGATAATCCAAGAGTGATTGTCGAAAAACTAATGCACCCACAAAGAGTGACTGTTTGGTGCGGTTTATGGGCTGGAGGCATCATTGGGGCGTAGTTTTTTTTTCCAAAATGAGGCCGGTCAGGCAGTTACTCTGAATGGTGTTCGCTATCGCGAGATGTTATGACTTATTTTTTGAACCATAATAGGTTGATTCTTGGAATTTTTACCAAAGACAATGACATGTTTTTTTACGAATTTAACTTTATTTTTTTAACAGTAAGTCTTTTTATAGAAAATGTATTACCATTGCCGCTAAGATTGGGTGTTTACTCACATATGAATAAGTGTGGGCTGTAGATCTTGTGTGCTTAAATCTGTGAGCAACTGGTTCTCAAATCAAAATTTTGATTGCTTATGAAAGTTATAATAAGCAATAATAAATTATGATAACAATATTTACGTTCTTAATTCCGTCACCTCAGTGAGGAACTCCAAGTCCTCAGAAAATATTTAATCAATATTTAAATTCGTTTAATGAAAGTTCATTATTATTATTTTGTTTTGTGCAAAAAATTGTTTTGGATGAAAACTGGAAAATGCAATGTTTTTCTACTAATTAGGTATGAATTCAATGAAAGTAAATGCGTTAAGCTTGATTCAATTACAAAGTTAACGTAATCTGATGCCACAAAACGGAAAAGGCAATTAAAAATAAATTGATTTTTTCCAGTATCAATGGCATTAATGGCATTTAAATAATAAAAGAAACATGTAAAAGTACTATATTCGGCCGTGCCGAATCTTCTATAAACTTCACCACGGTGATTTTATTTATGCAGACATGTACAGCATTATCCATATTGTAGACTCTTTACTTAAATAAATTCGTATGAGAAAAAATCATTATTCATGAGTTAAAAAAATAGAAGACAAATGAAAACAAATTCCGTTTGCTACAATTGTCGCCGTGTTGTCAGCTACTTAATGATATTGAAGCCAACAGCTACATCGTAAACTCTGACATTGTTGCAGAAATATTTATTTTACTTTTATAAAAATAAATAACTTTTTAAAAAATTATAAATATTTCCTCCAAAACTTTTTGTTTGTATATGAATTTGTAATTTACAATTTTGTGACATTTTCTTTTGTTAAATAAAATAGAAATTAGCCTAAGTTAACGACAGCCACAACGGCGGTCGTGTAGCCATGTAGCTATACTGGCTTCAAAAAAAAATTAAAAAAAAAACATTTACCTATAAACGTGTGGTTTTTATATTTGACAGTTTTTATTCGGTATCCTGATGATGTCTATGCGTTTAATGCACCGAGGTTTTAAAACAGAGATCTCATCTATTTAAAAATCAAACGCATTTACACAAATATGTTACTCTATATACACACATACATACATATGTATATTCTTAATATTAAATATATGTTATGTTACACTCATAATTTTCATTTTCAAAGAAATATTGAAATTATTGTTTTAATTTTTTGAAAATTGTTTGTAAAATTTTTTGGAAAATTTTATTCGAATTTTTTTTTGGAAAATTTAAAAAAATTTTTTTTGAATATTCTGTAAAATATATTTTTGAAAATGTTTTTTTAAATATTTTTGAAAAAAAAAATTGTAATTTTTTTTAAATATAAAAAAAAAATTTTATTGAAATTTTTCTGTTAAATTTAGGACTTTTCTGCAATCGATATTGAGTTAGGATGGTCAAACTAAAGCAAAAATAATTCGTTAAAAAAAAATTCCTCATATTGACCCCCATGTGCCTTTTAACTGCTCCTATTTACTAGTGGGTACTATGGGTCCATTGGCTATTGCAATTGGCTATTGCATTCTATAAAGGTTTCCAATACAAATCAAAGCAGAAAAACCCTACCAATCTAAAAACAAACAAAAATCTACCCTCGCAGGGTGTTATTTATCCCCCGAGATCTGTATCCTTGCGATCTACCTGTCGCAGTCTAATATTCATTTCACAAAAAAAGGCAAAAGAGAATCATTAAAGCCGAAAAAAATTTAGAAAAGATTGTGAAAAAAATATAGATGGGCGTGGTTTTTGGCCCGCAGCCTCCAAAGGAATGATCCGATGTTGCTGATTTGCAATACGAAAGTTTTCGAAACTATGCCTGACAGATTGGTGTGCTAAATTTTTTGTATGTCTTCTGGTGCCTTGGCAAATGACATTACAACACTAACACGGATAGACGGGCAGATGGGCAGACCGACAGATGGACAGATGGACAGACGGACAGGCGGACAGATTGACAGATGGATAGATGGACAGATGTACAGATGGACAGATGGACAGATGGACAGATGGACAGATGTACAGATGGACAGATGGACAGATGTACAGATGGACAGATGGACAGATGTACAGATGGACAGATGGACAGATGTACAGATGGACAGATGGACAGATGTACAGATGGACAGATGGACAGATGGACAGATGTACAGATGGACAGATGGACAGATGTACAGATGGACAGATGGACAGATGTACAGATGGACAGATGGACAGATGTACAGATGGACAGATGGACAGATGGACAGATGGACAGATGGACAGATGTACAGATGGACAGATGGACAGATGTACAGATGGACAGATGTACAGATGGACAGATGGACAGATGTACAGATGGACAGATGTACAGATGGACAGATGGACAGATGTACAGATGGACAGATGGACAGATGGACAGATGTACAGATGGACAGATGGACAGATGGACAGATGTACAGATGGACAGATGGACAGATGTACAGATGGACAGATGGACAGATGGACAGATGTACAGATGGACAGATGGACAGATGGACAGACGGACAGATGGACAGATGGACAGACGGACAGACGGACAGATGGACAGATGGACAGATGGACAGATGGACAGATGGACAGATGGACAGACGGACAGATGGACAGATGGACAGACGGACAGATGGACAGATGGACAGATGGACAGATGGACAGACGGACAGATGGACAGACGGACAGATGGACAGATGGACAGATGGACAGATGGACAGATGGACAGACGGACAGATGGACAGATGGACAGACGGACTGATGGACAGATGGACAGACGGACAGACGGACAGACGGACAGATGGACAGATGGACAGACTTCTCTATATAGAAGGATCCAGAATATATATACTTTATAGGGTCGGAAATGAATATTGTAGAAATTACACACGGAATAACAAACTTAATTATACCATTTCCACCTGTGGTGAAGGGTATAAAAATAGTTAAATCCAATTTATCAAAAGAGGAAAAAAATGCAATTTTTAACGCATTCATTGTTGATGATACCATTAGCACAGACACACACACACATTTATTACTTGTGATGGAAATGCTATGCGAGAGGAGAACAACTGTTGATTTCAATTCAATTGTACTCGTCAACAAAAGAGAAATTGTAAAGATACAAATTATTTTAGTTTCTCAAGTTTGTTTCTTTTAAAATTCTTTTTTTTTTTAACTAATCAGAGCCAATTTGGTATTATTCAGTTTCGATTTGTTTCCCTGACTAGAGAGAAAAAAAAAAAATAAGTATATTTTGAAAAAGCTATAAAAATGTATTTTTCCATAATATTTGTTATTTAAATGATTAGAGTGTTAATTTGCGTATCGATACGTAATAAAAAATATACGTTTGGTATGTTAAAGAACTGCTTTTAAAATAACTTAGGAGTGATTAAAAAATCTCATTTCTTTTTACATAAAGCCCAAAACATAACATTGTCGCATTTATATACAAATTAATTTTCAATCAGACTTAAACTTTTTATAGCTGCTAGTGTCTAAAACAATATTATTCCAATTTTTTTCTTAAAATTGATCACCTAATTGTAAAAATCTTCCTACAAATAATGCTTTCGATAAACACAATTCGGCGGAAATTTAATAGAATACTATTTTCACTATAAATACCTTCTTCGTAAACTCTTTAAGGCGAATTTTAATTAAGTAAACTTTGCTCATGTTAAATATTTACAACGTTCAGCTAAAATAGATATGTTATTATCAAGGTGAATTAATATCAGGTGGCGTTAAAACCCCAGCTGTATCTTCCTTGCCCAGCCTCTAGACGAAGTTCATACGACTGGCCTTTTAAGGTTTCTACACACACGCAATAATGAATAATCTGATTGAGGAGTTGGGTCTAGGTGTTGAAGATAGTTTTATAGGGATGCTACACCACGAGATTCTAGCATCTCTCTTAGCCGTTTCTTGCATTCTTTAAGTCTGCTTTTGAGTTGGGGAGATCTGTGTTTTTGTCATTCTCTCACAATTTTTCTTTTTTGGGCCAACAGCCGTTAGACATCTACAGTATAAATTTGATTGTATCAAGCTATTTTTCGTATTACTGTTGCATGTTGGGCAGCTGATTTGAGGTTTTGGTCAAAATCAATAAGACTCAGCTTTACTTCTTCAGGTGTTCTTAGTGGGATGTTTTCCGAACAATGAGTACTGCAATTTTTCCCCTTACATGAAAGTTTAACTGCCAAAATCCATATAAAAAAATTAAAAATTGTTGCTTTGATATTTCCCTGCGTAGCGAGGCTACCTGATTAATGTGCTTGATACAAATATTCACAATATTCTAACAATTTAAATGTGCTGCGATGGGCCCAAATTCTTCTTTTATGCTTTTGTTTTAATTGCTTTTTATTTTTTAGTTCTATTTTTTTCATCGTTTAATTAAAAATAGTTATATATTTATTTTTTTCTTTTACTCCACTTTCTCTTAGAAATAAAATATTTGTGAGCAAAAATATTTTTAATTTTAAAATCCATCCAGTAGTTTTTTTTTATAAAACTTATAACCGTTACGATCCCTGGTATTTATTATAAAAATTTTTGATTAATCTGTCGTTTTTAATAAAATATTTTAGGACAAGAATCCAAAGCGATGTCAACTGTTGGTTTTGTAGATGGTAGGGAATCACTGAGCTCTTCAAGAATATATGTATCTAAGCGCAGCTTTATTTACCCTGCAAAAATTTATTGAAGTGAACAAAATTATTTAATTGTCACTTAAAATCTGTGGTTTAACTCCAAAAGAATAAATCCGTCCTGCAAACGTCGATGAAAAAATTAATATTTCTCCTGTTTTTCTCCAGTATCAACATTATTGATTAAATTAATATAAGAACATATTTTGAACCATAGAAATTAGCGTATGCTCCAACAATTTTAGTTGTGTATTAATAATCGGAAATAGCTAAACGTACCCTTGGTTAAAAAGCAATCGCGGAACATACGACTGTGTAGAAACTGGAAACACCTCCCAGCCTACCAGTGGCATCTACTGAGAAACGCTGATTATAAATTAGTGCAAAAATCGATATAAATCTCGCAATATCTTCCACCTTTAAGAGGTTTTCCTTTTCATAAAACCAAGTGTATTTGTATTAGTGAAAAAATTGTGAGTATATTGAAAATTGAACCCCTAAGATAGTGGTGCTGGTAGTTGAGGTAGTTAATATTTTAAACTCTTTAAATAAAATGGAAAACTTTTATTTTTAACACTAGCAGAACTTAATGCATTTTCTAGGTCGCCACACCCTTTTTGAACATTCTTCGTATATATGTACGTAATTGTTTGTGCTTCGCTATTAACATCATATAATTAACCACCAAATTCAGATAATTTAATGCTATTTAGAATTTTTTAAATTTAGTTGGTTAAAACGAAATCTAAAATATAAATTTAATTTTGAAAATAAAGATTTGTAAAAACGTTTTGTTGCCAGCCGCCTGATAGGTTTTTGCCTTTGTAAATACAAACACACCCTATAAATTTCAGTTTTTCTTATGTCCAAAAGAAAAGTTTTTATAAGTGCCATGAACAAATTTGGCTTAAATCTTACTTTATACTTAAATCTTATATTACACATTGCCTATCTGTTTTTTTTTGTTTCTTCTTTTTATCATATAATTTAATATTCGGTTTTCTGCTTTCCAACCATTAAAATTTAATATAATTTTACACATCTGGTGTTTGCTTTCATTATGAAATGCTGCCAAGAAGATAAATATTTTTTGATATGAGCGTAAAGAAAAACACAAAACCATAACACGTGTCCAGCTGTTGGCCTTTTCTATAATATTTAAGACAAATAAAGTCATTATTTTTGCGCTTGCCTCTGGTCAAAGCTATTTTCCACGTATTGCAATAACATTTTCTTACTTACTCTAAAGGCACCATGTTTGTCTTTAGTAAAAGTAAAATTATTTGTCTATAGCACAAAAAACTTACTGCAGTTACTTCCTTTTTTAATTTATAAGTTTGGATTATTTTGTTAAGAGGGAAAATAATTATTAAAAATTTCGTGTTCTTTATTTTAGGCCTTAAATAGTTTACCACACATTTTTTAAAACTTGGCACCAAACAAAACAAACTTTGTTCTAGGAAAGTGAAAGAATACTAATTACACTCTAAAATATTGATTAAAATTTAGGATCACATAGTGTCTAAATTTTTGTTGAAAAAAACTTGTCTAATATTACATGGATTATGTGGTTAATTTTTTAACAAAAAAACATAGTTTGTTTAAGTTTACGCAGAAAAATAAAACCGCTGTTAAATGTGTGTAAATTTAGACAAAATGGCCCATAATCATAGTCAAACACTAAAGTGGGTTCTTTTTAAAAACAACTTTAAATTAAAGAACTGCTTTAAATGAGTTGGGAACTATAGTCAAAATTAAAGCATATTTAAACTTAAACCAACTTTAAGTGGGTGCCACATCAAAAGCAAGAAATGTTTTCATACAATCTGCAATAAAATGCAAGCAGATGGCATCTCTAAACAAAAAAGAAAAAACAGAAATAAAGACCGCAAAAATTTGTTTACTCTTTGTTTTTTATTATTTACATATATTGTAAAATTAAATAAAACAATAACTAAAATTAAGGAAATGGAAATACAGGAAAATGTAAGTCAATTATTTGATATTTTATGTTACAAATAATTACATTACGAGTTTTTAGCAGGAGCAAAAGCGCCACTAGAAAGAGAGGCAAACTGGAGCTCAGCTGAAAAAGAATATTTGCGGCAATGTATAAACATGAATATTGATGTAATAGAGCACAGGGGCAATGACGCGTATAAAATATTTTCCATTTTTCGCGTTTTTATGAAATAAAAAAACACAATTAACAATTTTTCTAAATATTACTTTTTTTTGTTTTTTTTTTTTTTTAGTTTTTGTTTTATGCTGCAATCAGCTGTGTGATTTAGAGTGATGCTAAATTGGTTAAAAAGAACTTTAATTTTAAAACATGCTTTTGAGTTAAAAGTATACTTTTACTTGTCTATAGTTAACAAAATTGTTAATTTTAACAAAGTAAACTTTTTATTTCTTAAAGTGTACTTTATTGTTGATTATGGGCCAATGTGTTTAAAATCAGCCACATATGCCTAAATAACATCAAAATGTTTAATATTAAGCATATCTATTTTAAATGAAACAAAGCTGTTAAAAAAAATAAAATTAATAAACGTACTGAAACAGTTTTTTTTAAGTTAATAACTTTTTGTGTTTTTGTTAAATTAATCGCTTTTAAAGAAAAAAATAAAAATATTAATTATAGAGCAAAATGAGAACCCGAAAGTAAACTTCAAGGATAAAAAAGAAAATAGAATTTCTTATTTTAACTAAAAAGTAATATGAAACCACATGAACGCCAAAAACTGGATGATGTAGAAACGGAAGAAGATATCACAAACAGTGCCCCCAAATCAGTTTCTACTCCTGCCGTGCTCAAAATAATATATAAATTGTTTCCAGTATCGATACTACTGCTAGCCGAAATTCAGCTTCATATTCTGTAGAGCGTACACCCACAATGTCTAATAACTTAGGTGGTCAATCATCTGCCAAATTTATATACGTAAATGAACGACGTTTGAATTTGATTTAAATTCAAACGTCCAATCCGCTAATCAATTGAATAGCCATACCCCAAGTGATAAGACTAGTACAAGCTAATATATTAATAATCATCAACTGCATCATGCTACAAATACTTGTAGTTTAAAACAGCAACTATCAATGACAACTTATGCTGCCATCTTATCTGCTACAACGAGCAATACTCTCTCTTCTTTTAGTGGCGGTTGTAGTAGTGGTATTGCTGCCGGATTTGGTAATAACGGTTATCATCAATAATGATGATCACAATAACGACGTTATCACTTACAATGCAATTAACCACTGATACAACGTCGAAACCCGCATATAAATACGGCAGCATATCCCTCTCTCTTATATCCTCAGAAAATATTGACATTCAGCGTATAATAAAACATCATTATTTTACCTTAAAAGTACCGGATGTGAAACATATGGAGCGAGCACTATTAGGTCTTTTGAATGATTTTCATTTAGAGAAACTAAAAGATTTTAGTTCTGGCTGCACAATGAATCAAATTACTAAAATAAGTAAACAACAAGAAAGTCGTGGCTTCAGCCGAAGAAGATTCTCTGGAGAATGTTCAGACATGAATGGTGGCGTTGGTTGCTTCACCAGTAGCAACACGTTTTCTTTTATTACTGTTGTGATTTCTAAAATTTGAGATGTATGTATATTAATCAAACAAAACAAATCTGTTATAAATATTCTAATGAATATTTTTACATTCAATTCTTAAGTTAATTTAAGTTTTCTTTTCTTGTTCTTTTACAACTTTTGTAATGCAATATTTAATATTAATGAACCTTTTATGTTTTAATGTTGTAGTTGTCTTTACAAAAATTATACACCAAAATAATTTACTTACAATATAACATTGATCACATTACCAATAAATGTTTTTTACAATTACAAAACAGATAAACATAAAACATATAACACCAATGTTATAAATAAATCTCTTTACGATTAATTGGCAAAATTACACGCCAAATTCTATAAAAAAATTATAATTTTGTTTTAATTGTAAGTCACAGCTAACAAGACGCGAGAACTCAGTGTTTGGCCCGGCCGAACTTGACGCCGTTTTTACCTTTTTTGTATATGTTGGTGTATAATTTTACTTATTAAGCGTAAAGAGCTTTATTTACAACATTGGTGGCTTTGGTAAACACCACTGAAATTTTCCGGCAAAGATTTTCGTAGAATATTTTAATCCTTAAATGTCCTTTTTTAAAGGATGTTTTTTTATTTTATCGAAAAAAGGGTCTAATTGATCCATAAAGAGACCAGTTAGAGGGTTAAGATCATCCACAAAAATAATCCTCATACAATTCCACAATACAACTCTGACCATAAGAATTCTCTCAGACACTAACTTACAGCATTTTTTTCTTATAGTATAATGCTCCCTTCGACCAAAAAATTAAAACTTTGACCCACTGTAAAAAAAAACTCAGACGTGCTGGACCATAAGTTTGTTCTACAAAAATGATCTACTTAAAATACCCTTTCAGAATTATGGGGTCGTCGCTAGTCTGTTCCATTTAAAAAGTCTTAATTTGTTGCACAGTGATATTATTACACTTTGTTTTCTTTAAATAATGCTGAAAAAATATTTGTTTTTTTTTGGTTATGGTTACATTATATTATATTGGTTTTATGGTTACACTATATTGAAATACTTATAAAACTGTTGGTTAAAAAAATATTTTTTTTACTTTACATTTTAGATGTTAAAATTAAATATTTCTTTTGTTTTTATATAAGAATATGATTTTTGTATTTTATCTGATATATTTATGTGCAAAAAACGTTGGATTCACTATTACTTTTAATTATTTTTTATTCTGTATTGAAAATTTTCATCCCCTAAAAGACTAAACAAGACAATTTTATAAAGAAATAGATTTCACCTAACAAATGTCAACAAAATAAATTTATTTTTTGTTATAAACTTAAATTGTAAAATTGTGAATGAATTTCAAGTGCAAAAATTTTAAATTATTTACATATTTAGAAAGCGCAGCGATATATCGCGTAATAGTGTCTTAATGAAAGTAAAAATTGTATACCACTATGCGTGTTATAGCCACGTTTTTTACATTTGGAGAGTTGGCCATCTATGCAATCTATGGTTTAAACCAACCATATTGAACTTTTTGGGATTTGAGTTTATGGGCTTGTTTTCATTTAATATTAACAAAAACTACTTATTCGTAACTAAGCTATTGTTTATATATATATATATATATATATATATATATATATATATATATATATATATACAATAATAATCTATTGTTTAAAGCAATAATAATTTGTTCGTTGCAATCATTTATTATTACAAACAACATAACACGGTTGTGGTGACCATTTATTTATTTAAATTTAATTAAAAATTGCTACTAATCCAAATTATTATAAAACAAGTCAAAGATGTCTTTTAACCTTAAGGTATTTTTAGCCTATCTAAAATTTGGGTTAGAGTTTTCTGATAAAATAAATTCAGCAATTAAAGAAATGACAGTAGAGACTAACTAGCCTTCAGGTTTTAAATATATAATAATTTGGGATAATAGCTCGCTATTAAATTAAAATTAAAGACAAATTTCAATTCCCAAAAATTATTATATTTTTAATATTTTGTTTTATTATTTCATCAACTTTCAGTGTACCAAATTTAAAGTCGTTATAATGCCAAACAATGAGTAAAATAGATAAGTGGTAATAATATTATTGAAAATTCTAAATACATGTGAGTACATGACATGTCACTTTTATGTTCCTTTCATTTAACTTGGTTATTTTATGTATTCCATTAAAAGTGGGAAAAATGATTTTAAGTACGAGTATAAGTAACAGCATGTACACAAATAATCGCAGAACATATAAATATCACTAATATATATAAAAATTTATTTTCTGCTTGTTATTGTAGACAATCACACATAAACATTTGATTTTTAGTATACCAGTTGACCATGATTTTAAGATATTTTCGACGACAAAACAATAGAGCATAGGAATACAGATATAAGATAGCCAGACTAAGTCATTTACCCCGCCATCGAAGAAGGTCAATAAGTTCTAAACTTTAAGACTACGTTGTTTACCATAACGTCAACAGGATTTCAAATAAGATAGTTATTGTGCAAGAGTATGACAGTTATTTTTCCCTTGACGTTATTTTTTAAGGAGTGATATTGAAAATAAGTTATAAAATAAAAAATGTTTTTTTTGTTGTCAAGGAAAATTTGGTAAACGACAATTTGGTCAACTGGGATACTGTCGTACGTTGTACGATGTATTTTTTCATTTCGTTTTTCAACCGTTTTTTTTTATTGGACTTGTGTATGCATTTGTTTGCTATATTTTGTTGTTGGTTAAGCACTACAGTTTTTTTATGCCACAAATATTTATTTACGCGATAACTTTTGCTTTGAAAAAATTTTATGTACCCTACATTTTTGGTTAACTATTTATTGCATCATGTAGTGGTTTAGAATAAAAAAAAAATAAGCGAAATGTTGGAATATAAACAGCTATGAGATATTTAGAATGCTAGATAGTTATATCTTTTCAATTAGATAATTTATTTAATACTCACTTTTTTCCGGCCTTGCTTGAGTCCACTTTTAGCTTCTTTCTAAGCGCCAGTAAAATAATTAACCTTCTTAAGCCTTGTGCACACTTATCACAGAAAACCTATTCTTGAATTAAAATTGTAAACAGCGCAATCTATCAGTTTTAAGCAGCTCTGCCACCAGGGAAACATAAAGAAAATTTATTGTATTCGGAGATTGTCACATGTCTTTTTCCCTCTTTTTTGAAGGCGGACACAGCCTATTTCATCTTCTAAAAAACGACCTATTTACTTGTTTATTTTATATTTTATTAAAATCGGTTCACCCATTTATATGTGATTGAAGCATAGAAAATAAATCAGCAATAATATTAAAATGATGGTTTATAATTCAGTGACTTTTCGTATTTCTAACGAAGTAACTTTCAATTCAGCAGTCCTCCCATAAATACTGGACTACTGTCGAATATTGAGCAACCTGCATCTACTTGTTTTTTTTATGAATTCATACATCGTTGTACCAACACATAACAAACATAATCTCCAAAGCAGATAGATCGTCACGCCAAAAATAGTCGATCTAGTCCATGCAAGTTCGGAGAATGAGAGTTAGTGAGATGTCTGAGACTATAAGAATTTAGCTAATTGTATACATTATATTTATGAAAATTGAAGAAGGTGATACTTGCACACTGTGCCTGGAGGAGGATGAGATGGTAGTGCACATAATGGGTGAATGTCGGGCACTGGCTAGCATAAGACTTAGGGCCACTGGTAGAAGCTTGTTAAATGTGGATGCCATGGGCTTTGAACATATGCTAGCAATTACTAGAGACTGCGTGATGAGAAAGAAGGCCGACAGTTACCAGTCGATAGTTTAAAATCACTAAGACAATATTAAAGGCTGGTTGTAGCACGTGGTCTAATGCTGGACTAAATGTATCAAGGAGATTATATTCAGTAATAAATAGCTTTTTTGTAGAAAAAATATCTTTTATCCAAAAATCGTCAAATTGCCACATTATTTCATGTAGAAACTGTTGTGTATAACTATACAATAATACGAAATAATACTTTTGAAATAGTCCGGCACACCTTTGAGCGTCGCCGATGTTTCAAAGCTTGTATTTTTTTTCTTATCCGACACTTCTAAATAAATAATAGTAATCTAGAACCGCAAACTTAAATGGAAGCACAATACAAAGGAAATGGAAACTGTGCAAAAGAGGTATGAGGTTGAAATGGACTAATAGTCCAAACAAGCCGCTCCAGCATAATAATAAAAATACATACTTGAGGGCATTTACCTCTTTTACTTAATTGCCTCGCAAAAAACATCGCCAATCATTATATCGATGAATTTAATATATGTTGTCATACATATTAATTCTGTCTAAAGAATTGAATGGTATTTAGTAGAGCATCCATTAAATGGGGGTTTAATTTTATTCGAGCAAATATTTAATCGATTTTGCAATTTAAATTTCCATCGATTATTCCACTAAGGTTTTTAAATTACTCGAATTATTCGCACATATTTAAAAAAAATTTATGAAAAAAGGCAACCGTACAAAATTGATTAATAATTTATTTTATTAATGACAACTTGTAGATGATTTTTAAAAATGTTTTATTGATTTTTTTTCTGTTAGAAAATTATTTTCATTTGATACTTTCATTTTTTCCTCCAATACGCAGAAAAAAGTTCGAGCATAAATAATATAAAGTGATTTTATAGCTTTTCGGTAGTATAAAATATGAATTAGGTGCCCCAGTAGGCTAGACCACGATGTTATAAGGTATGGTCACAAGAACCATCTTATATTCCCTTATCTTCTCTTGAACAACTTATATTTGTTTTAAACATTACTATGGTCACGACAAACAAGTCTTTGTTACTGTTTGATCATTAAATGGTTACTACATCCAATAAAAGCAACATGGTTGGCTGGAACCATGTTTAATTAGTATTCCCAAATAATATTGTATTTATAACCATAATATGTATATTATTAGTAAGCAAATTGTGATAACGTAGATATGTAACTACAGTATGACTAAAAACACACAAGTAGTGTTTGATTTTTTTAAAATTTGTGTTTAGTTTTTTTAAATCATTAGAAATTAATTTTACTGGTTAAATTTTCCAAAAATAGTAATTTATGATTGAGTCATTTCTCATATCGAATGCTTAAAAAATAAAGTAATACATAGTTGTGTGGCCTAGTGTAAGCTATGTTTATATAATTTTATAGTTTATAATTTTAAGGGCAGATGTTGAATGTGAACCACTCCTAAACGTCACGTTATTTTCTTAATATAATAAGACATTTCTCAATTTCAGACTAACTCAATTTGAACCATGGAAAGATACACAATCGATCAATGCGTTAAAGTCATTAAGGCTTATTATGAAATTTTCGAAGAAAGTCATCTTTAGTGATGAGGCACATTTTCACCTTAGTGGATTCGTCAATAAGCTGAATTGCCGCATTTGGGCGAATGATAATCCAAGAGTGATATTCGAAAAACCAATGCACCCACAAAGAGTGACTGTTTGGTGCGCTTTATGGGCTGGCGGCATCATCGGGCCTATTTTTTCCAAAATGAGGCCGGCCAGATTGTTACTGTGAACAGTGTTCGCTATCGTGAGATGATAGCGAACTTTTTAGTACCCGAATTGGAAGATATGAATGTGGATTATAATTATATGGTTTCAACAGGACGGTACCACTTGCGACATAGCTAACGATACAATGGCTCTTTTATCTCACTTGGTGGCGAGGTCAATTAGCCACCAAGATCATGTTATTTGACACCGTTCGACTTCTTGCTTTAGGGTTATTTGAAAGAAAAGATGTACGTCGATAAGCCAGCAAAAATTCAAGAGCTAAAGGATGAGTTAATGTGGCACACATTAACGGAATAGAACCACAATTATGCCTCATTCAAAACCAACATCGGCCCTTACAAACTTAACCACCCCTTAAAAGCAAATAATGTAAGTTTTTATTAATTTATATCTCATATTTATTTAATTTATTTTATAATAAAATTTTATATTTTACAAAGTTATTTTTAAGTTAGACTACAATATAATTTAAACAAAACAATATTAATATTAGTTATAATAATAATATGGTTTGACTACAAACATATAATTCAATAATAATATGTTACTCCTAGATTATGGTTACCTCAGCCAGGTTATTTTGTAGACTATAGTCTGCAAAATTTCCTGAATAAATTAAAAAAATGTTCAAAGCAATACATATCTTTTCTAACTTTAATCTCTTCAATATTTTTTCCACCCAAGAAAGTTTTATCATTCTTTTCCTTATAGAGAAATTAAAACAACACATAAGGATTATGTATTTGTTTTGCTCCATTAAATTTTTTTTTATTATGTGGTTTTATTTTTCCATGAAATTTGTATGAAGTCTATACTTTTTTTATAAAAAAAAGCAGCAAATTACCTCTACTCTACTCCACTCTACTAAAAAAGTCTAAATATTCAATAGAGTGTTCAAGTGTTTGAATAACTGCACAACTAAAAAAAACTGATGCACCCTTTTTGGCATCCACACAAACATATATAAAGCACATTGTTAAATTTCAAGTTAAACATTGAATAAAAATAACGTCAATATACGAGGGCATCTCCAAAATTCCGTGAATTATGGTATAAAACGTATTTTTTCGCAAAAAAAAAATGTTTTTTAATATTTATTTCTTTAGTCTAGCGCCTAGTTTTTCCCTTCCCTACTAATCAATTATAACAAAATATTAATTTTATGCAATAATGACCTCATTCATCAATAGTTATGCAAAATGTGATGAAACCGCCTAATATCTTTCCAGCACGTGATGACTTTTTTGGACATTCTAAACGCTTGGCGTTATATGTGCTGGTACGACAACAATAGAACAAAGTAACAAAATATCTACTTGTTGAAAATTATAAAGTAGAATCCCCATAGTATTTATTAAACCTTTTGTCGGTTTTCTTGATAGTTTTTTATGTAAAATTTAGTGGCTAGAAATAAAAAACTCAAAAGCTCAAAATTCGACAGTACTGCATTAGTCAACAACAGCAGTGTTGCGTTGAATGTCACTGAGTTGGGAATTTAAAAAAAAGTCACAGAATTATCAAACTGTCGTCGTATAATCGGCGGGTTGGATACTGAATGTGTTATGAGATACAAACCAATGCAGTATTTGTAGTCTCATGTTATTTTTTAACCACAATCATACGAGGAAAAATCATGCAATTTGTTATTGATTACGGGTATTTGAAAGTATTTCGTTCTGTTTAACTGTTAGAGGAAAATGTATATTTGTAAAGAATGAACTTGTTGGTAAATTGAAAATGAAATAGAGACTAGATAGTGTTTTAAAATTATTTGCCACAAATAATGGCTTTAGATTTCTGTAAAATAGCGTATATTTTTGGCTTTATGATTTGTAAATGGGTTTTTTCAGTTTTATAAGTAGTATTTTTAAGCTTATGGTTGTGGGGAGGAATGAAGTACATCTACAAATTATGTGATTAATTTTAAAGAAAACCGAGAAAATTTTAGAATTTTTATACACTAGCAAAATGTAGAGCATTTTCTGGATCATCATATCCTTCTTCACCATCCATTACTATCTAGTTTTATTAGGAAATTTAAATATTAAGTTATAACAAAAATATTTATTTCCGAAATCGATATCGAAATAACTATAAAAACATTATTAAATAAATTTTATTAAAAACTCAACTTTATTAATCATCATATAGGTAATGAATATTCCATATTTTTTTATAGTAGAAAAGGGGTTAGTTAGCTTTGAAATAAGCTTGAACTGAAGCAATCATTTCTTCATAGAAGAAAAGGTACTTTCCCTAAGTGATTCTTTTAGGCTCTCGAGAAAGTCAGTAGGAGACAAACCTTGGTGAATATATCAGGAAGTGTAGCAGTACTTTTTAAACTGTCTTAATGTTGCAGTGCTTTTTAAATGGTGTTATTTAGGTCGACTTGTGTACGAAATCGTACCTAGTATTATTATAAATCTAAAATATTACCGCTGATACGAACTGCCGGAATGCAAAACCCTCAATAATAATAATATGAAATGCGCACATTACATAATGAAAATAGCATCACGTAAAACCTACGTAATAAAATTTTGTGAAAAGGTTTCTTCAATATATAGACTCAAATATTCCCTTAAAATATCTCATTTCCTAGAAAAATAAAGATAAAGTAGTGAAAATACAAAATTTTAACGAGTTAATGATACTGACAACTTGGCAGCACTTTTTTATTATGTACGCGAGAAATTTAAAAAGAAACTATTTACTGAGCTCTACCATAAATTTAGAATTCTATTAAATTGTGTATAAAACCTCTATAGAATTAAATATATATAAATCATATTTAAAAAAAAGGGACCACGCCCACTATTTTAATCCAGATAATTTTTAGTAAACTATGTACATTAGTAAGGTAGCTACTTGCAAGAATTTATTAATTAAATTTTTTAGTAACACGATGACAAATATTTGCTTTGTATGGAATGTGCCACGACCCACACTGGGTTGGAATTGCTAAAAACGGCTCTTAATTCAGGAGTTAGAGATAGCACTTATTTTTTCGTTTCCTAGTATTAAGTTGGTCATTACTACTTTAAAAAAAACAATTTTTGAAAAAAAAGCATTTTTTTTAACGCCAGGGGTGTTCGTTTGTCAGCTCGTATGAATATTTAAACTACTTTGAAAGCTACATTTTTAAAGATAAATGAATGAAATTTGGGCAATTTGATGTTTTTAGGTTAGTAACTCAACGCACAAAAATTCAACGAAATCGGTAAATGATTTCGTATAGCCCCCATACAAAAGTTTCTCTTATTTATTAAAAAGTTTTTATTAATATATACATATTTACATTTTATGTTTAATACTATTAGTCTTTATATACGCTGTCACAAAAATAAATATCATTAAAATTATTTTCTTCAAACATTTCATAATAGAAGGTCCAATACCTGCTGTGGTAACACGCTAATTTTCTATTTGTAATGTTTGTTCTTATTACTAATAATTGGATCAGAGCTTAATAAAAATCTATTGAAAATATCTTCATTGGACTTCTCACGACTGCATATCCGTGAAAAATGTTCTCTGTATGATTTAAAATCTTTATTACCAGCTTCCTGTGCTTCCTCCGATAACTGGCAAAAGGTAACAGTGCATGAGTAATAATCTGCGCACCATATATTAAAAATTTATGTAAAATGGGAGACATGTTATACCCTGGGTATTTTTCAACAAATTATTTTGCAGTAGATAAAGTAAATTTTCCAAATTTTTCAACTTTAATCTGATGACCGCACGATACAGCAACTAAAATAGTATGTACCAGGTAAAGAGTAGAGTTTATTTACATCACTTCTAGACATAATAATACCACGATATAAAAAAACAAAACAGTTACAATTGAAACAAAGAAAAAGAAAGTTAAGAAGCAATTAATTATTCACGTTGCTAAACATACGCGAATTTTTCTTTGATGTTGAAATAGAAAACAATTTTTTTCTTCTTATCGCAAAAAACACGCAAAATTTTTTTATATAATTTGTAAGTAGACATATCATAGAAAATTCCAAAAATTTTTTTACCCAAGCTTTCCCAAACCGGATTTGAATTTCCACTTGAAAGTGAAAAATGATTGCTTTTTACACAAATTTTCAAAAAAATATTAAAAATATTTCTACAACAAAAATATTTAACTGAGATACATATTTTAGTTTCCAAATACCTGAAGTTGAAGGTTCCATTGAAAAAATATTACTCTTATGCTAGGAAAATACAAAAATTTAATAAAAAAAAATAAAAAATCAAAAACTTAAAAAAACTTCAAGTTTGACAACCCACAACTCGAAAACTAGATAACATAGAAAATGAAAAAGATAATTAGTGATGCACAATTTTGTTTACTATAACCTGAAATAGATTACTTTTTAAAAATATAAATTTTCAATTAAGAGCCATTATTGTGAATTTCAATCCAACGTGTGACCACTTGAAATATAAAAAATATATATCCTATTTTATCCATCGCATATTTTGTAACAAACTGGAAGAACACTGGTATTGGCAGCTATTGCTTTCCGGAAAACAAACAAAGATATTTTGTGCTTTATATATAGACGCAATAGCAGTAATAATTACAACTATTATTGTTATTATTCCAGTTTGTATTTTGCTAGGCTATGAATATTAGTATAAGGGTTACTCGAGCAACATTTTAGGGCGCTACTTATTGCAGTTCTCTAGATACTGAACAATAATTTTTCACTTCGTATGGGAGGTACCACTGCCACGTCCCAATTCATTCTGTATTTTGGCTGACAATGCTATGCGTATTAGCGCAGGGGTTACTCGATCAAAGTTTTAAGGCTCTATCTATTGTAGTTCGCCAGGAACACGATAATAATTTGTCACTTTGTATGTAAGGTACCACGCCCACTATTCCAATTCAGTCTGTGTTTAGCTAAACTATTTACGTTAATATGGCGCTAGCTATTACTGTTACCAAGCGTATTTATGTAAAAGACATTTTTAATTTTTAAGACATTTTTTTGTAAAAATTTTATAGAAATATTTTTTTAGAAAATTTCTATAAAATTGAATTTTCTATAAATATGAATTTAAATTAAATTTAAAGTTTACAAAATTGATTTTAAAGTTTATAAACTGGAATTTTAAGTTTTGTAACGAAGTTTCTCGTTACATAATTATTATTATAATTTTAATAATTATCATTTATTTCATTATTATTTCTCTTTATATATTAAAATTAAATTTGCAGTTAAAATTTTATATATACAACAACAATAAGGTAAAAAAAAATATTATCCAATTTGTGTTTTTATCGCGGTTGCATATTCTTGTGCGTATTTTAGTTTTTTTGCACTTGATTATTTTAAAATATTATTGGGAATATTTAAACCTGCCCTGGTAAATAAATAGTTCGAATATAAAAAATAAATAGAAAAATAGAAAAATAGAAAAAAAATAAATTTTATTTATTAACATCTTTTTTACATTTTTCCAACTTTCTGTTACAGTCATACGCATAATTCTTCGTCTCGAGTTTGTATCCTAACTTCTTCTTAGAAATAAAAGAATTTTTTTTCGTAATTAGTTATTAAATAAATTATTAAACAAAACAAGAAGATTTTATTTTATAATGTATTTTGTGGACTGATACATCATTCTTCCGCTTTCTTCTTACGAATCAACTACTAGATATTCCTTTCACTTTTAAGTAGTCAGTATTAGAACTTGAGCTAAACAATTTTTTTTCATCACTTTTCAAAGGAATACAAATATTTGAAAAATAATTGTAAAACTAATAATAAATATTAAACAAATTAAAACTAATGTTCCCAAAGTGAGTCCAGGCCTTTCCTAATATATTTCTAAGTTTCAGACTGAATATTATTTTTTTTTTTTGCAAAATTATTGTTGTTTTAAATTTGTGCCAAAATTCCCTTAAAATGAATAACATTGACTTTTGTATTGTTTTTTTAGTAAACCACTTTACAGTAATTTCCTTAAAGATAATTAAAAACAAAAAAGTCTTCAACATAAAAAAGAGCTGGTCAGAAGCCAGAGTAATTTTTTACTTAAATAACTTTTTATTATAAAACAACGTAGAAATAACTGAAAAATATAATTTAATTTTTTTTTTGCAATAAGAACAATGCTAAAAGTGCACGCCATTAATATAAGAGCAAGAAAAAAATCAAGGAAACGCCAAAGGTTACTTCCTGGTGTGTGTTTTTTTAACCAAGCTGGTGGTACATCAATTGTGTTAAAAAGAAAAGTAAATTAAAAACGGAAAGCTAAAAGTTTTTATATAAAAAACTAAAAATATAAAAGAAATTTTTTAATTCGCAACAGAATGAAGTGTTAGTCCAGCTAAACAAAATCTTAAATGACCTTCAGCTTAATATAAAATAAAATGAAAAATAAAGTAATATTTATTTTCTTGTGAATGTAAATTATTGTATAAAAATTGGTTTATTAAATCCATTGTAACCCCTTTAAATTTATAAATAAAAATAACTACAATTAACTAAAATTTTATTATAAATGTAGCGACATTAAAAATGGAAAATAAATATATAATAAAAGTAAATAAATATTAATAATAAATAAAATATATTTAAAATATGTTTGAGAACAAAAATTTTATACAAACTTTGTTCTAAAATAAATTTCCGGTAAGTTTTTTTTTTATTATGAATTTGGGAATTAGTTTTTAAATAATATTATGCTTTTAGTAAAAGCAATTCAAGGTAAAGTTTTTTTTTAATGACAGTCGTATAACCAAGCTGTGCTAAAGGCCTTAACCTCATTTGAGCTAAGGCTTGTGCGACATCTCTAAATGAACTCGGTTCGTACAAAAGGTTGCCACTATGTTGGTCATGTTGGCAACGAACGAGCAGACTGTCTAGCAAACCTAGGGGCCCGACGAATATTTATAGAACCAGAACCATTATTTGGCTTATATAATGCTAAAGAGAAAAATAATTCCCAGAGCGAAGCAGAGTTATCTCGCCATTGGAAAGCTTGACAAGGCTTAGGCAAGCAAACCGTTATCTCGGTGTACATCCCAAGGGCTGCTATCAATGAATAAGAGGAAATTAAAGCTATTTACGGGACATTGTGATCTTCGTTACTATCAATTCAATTTAGGAAACACTAAGATCGAAACTCGAACGTACTGTGTAGTTTGAGCTTCATGATGACTCTTCGGAACACGTACTTTGTGCATGTCCTGCCTTGGGATCTCATAGAACAAAATTCATAGGAGCCTCTATTTACCCTCCAGGGAATATTAATGATCTATTGCCGAATAAGATTATTGGCTTTATCCGTAGTATTCAGTAAACATAAAGGCTGTACAAAAGAGCCTTTGGGTCGCGGTACTTAGGGCCTATTACTTAATAATAAATATACAAACGGAAAAGAGTCAACTATTGGTCCTACACTGGAACCTTTCTGTCATTATTACGGGATGGGGTTCATGTACCTGCGTATATTTTCCTCATACCTTCTTTCCAATCCTGCTCTTACCTCATCAGGGCTCATCAAAGTTTCAAGAAAACAATCATAAAATGCATTTCTGGTACTTCAACTGGCAA
>OX451217.1:117062273-117203556 GCA_949628195.1 Phasia obesa
AAAGCAGATAGATCGTCACGCCAAAAATAGTCGATCTAGTCCATAAAAGTTCGGAGAATGAGAGTTAGTGAGATGTCTGAGACTATAAGATTTTAGCTGATGGTATACATTACATTTATGAAAATTGAAGAAGGTAATACTTGCACACTGTGCCTGGAGGAGGATGAGATGGTAGTGCACATTATGGGTGAATGTCGAGCACTGGCTAGCATAAGACTTAGGGCCACTGGTAGAAGCTTGTTAAATGTGGATGCCATGGGCTTTGAACATATGTGCTAGCAATTACTAGAGACTGCGTGATGAGAAAGAAGGCCGACAGTTACCAGTCGATAGTTTAAAATTACTAAGTCAATATTAAAGGCTGGTTGTAGCACGTGGTCTAATGCTGGACTAAATGTATCAAGGAGATTATATTCAGCAATAAATAACTTTTTTGTAGAAAAAAATATCTTTTATCCAAAAATCGTCAAATTGCCACGTTATTTCATGTAGAAAGTGTTGTGTATACCTTTAAAATAATATGAAATAATACTTTTGAAATAGTCCGGCACACATTTGACCGTCGCCGATGTTTGAAAGCTTGTATTTTTTTTTTTTTCTTATCCGACACTTCTAAATAAATAATAGCAATCTAGAACCGCAAACTTAAATGGAAGCACAATACAAAGGAAATAGCCAAAAAGGCTAAGAGATTCTGGAAACTGTGCAAAAGAGGTATGAGGTTGAAATGGACTAATAGTCCAAACAAGCCGCTCCAGCATAATAATAAAAATACATACTTGAGGGCATTTACCTCTTTTACTTAATTGCCTCGCAAAAAACATCGCCAATCATTATATCGATGAATTTAATATATGTTGTCATACATATTAATTCTGTCTAAAGAATTGAATGGTATTTACTAGAGAATCCATTAAATGGGGGTTTAATTTTATTCGAGCAAATATTTAATCGATTTTGCAATTTAAATTTCCATCGATTATTCCACTAAGGTTTTTAAATTACTCGAATTATTCGCACATATTTAAAAAAATTTTATGAAAAAAGGCAACCGTACAAAATTGATTAATAATTTATTTTATTAATGACAACTTGTAGATGATTTTTAAAAATGTTTTATTGATTTTTTTTCTGTTAGAAAATTATTTTCATTTGATACTTTCATTTTTTCCTCCAATACGCAGAAAAAAGTTCGAGCATAAATAATATAAAGTGATTTCATAGCTTTTCGGTAGTATAAAATATGAATTAGGTGCCCCAGTAGGCTAGACCACGATGTTATAAGGTATGGTCACAAGAACCATCTTATATTCCCTTATCTTCTCTTGAACAACTTATATTTGTTTTAAACATTACTATGGTCACGACAAACAAGTCTTTGTTACTGTTTGATCATTAAATGGTTACTACATCCAATAAAAGCAACATGGTTGGCTTGAACCATGTTTTATTAGTATTCCCAAATAATATTGTATTTCTAACCATAATATGTATATTATTAGTAAGCAAATTGTGATAACGTAGATATGTAACTACAGTATGACTAAAAACACACAAGTAGTGTTTGATTTTTTTAAAATTTGTGTTTAGTTTTTTTAAATCATTAGAAATTAATTTTACTGGTTAAATTTTCCAAAAATAGTAATTTATGAATTGAGTCATTTCTCATATCGAATGCTTAAAAAATAAAGTAATACATAGTTGTGTGGCCTAGTGTAAGCTATGTTTATATAATTTTATAGTTTATAATTTTAAGGGCAGATGTTGAATGTGAACCACTCCTAAACGTCACGTTATTTTCTTAATATAATAAGACATTTCTCAATTTCAGACTAACTCAATTTGAACCATGGAAAGATACACAATCGATCAATGCGTTAAAGTCATTAAGGCTTATTATGAAATTTTCGAAGAAAGTCATCTTTAGTGATGAGGCACATTTTCACCTTAGTGGATTCGTCAATAAGCTGAATTGCCGCATTTGGGCGAATGATAATCCAAGAGTGATATTCGAAAAACCAATGCACCCACAAAGAGTGACTGTTTGGTGCGCTTTATGGGCTGGCGGCATCATCGGGCCTATTTTTTCCAAAATGAGGCCGGCCAGGTAGTTACTGTGAACGGTGTTCGCTATCGTGAGATGATAGCGAACTTTTTAGTACCCGAATTGGAAGATATGAATGTGGATTATATATGGTTTCAACAGGACGGTACCACTTGCGACATAGCTAACGATACAATGGCTCTTTTATCTCACTTGGTGGCGAGGTCAATTAGCCACCAAGATCATGTTATTTGACACCGTTCGAATTCTTGCTTTAGGGTTATTTGAAAGAAAAGATGTACGTCGATAAGCCAGCAAAAATTCAAGAGCTAAAGGATGAGTTAATGTGGCACACATTAACGGAATAGAACCTCAATTATGCCTCATTCAAAACCAACATCGGCCCTTACAAACTTAACCACCCCTTAAAAGCAAATAATGTAAGTTTTTATTAATTTATATCTCATATTTATTTAATTTATTTTATAATAAAATTTTATATTTTACAAAGTTATTTTTAAGTTAGACTACAATATGATTCAAACATAACAATATTAATATTATAATAATAATATGGTTTGACTACAAAATTATAATTCAATCATAATATGTTACTCCTAGATTATGGTTACCTCAGCCAGGTTATTTTGAAGACTATAGTCTGCAAAATTTCCTGAATAAATAAATAAAATTTTCAAAGCAATACATATCTTTTCTAACTTTAATCTGTTCAATATTTTTTCCACCCAAGAAAGTTTTATCATTCTTTTCCTTATAGAGAAATTAGAAGAACACATAAGGATTATGTATTTGTTTTGCTCAATTAATTTGTTTTATTATGTGGTTTTATTTTTCCATGAAATTTGTATAAAGTCTATACTTTTTTTATAAAAAAAAGCACCAAATTACCTCTACTCTACTCCACTCTACTAAAAAAGTCAAAATAGTTAATAGAGTGTTCAAGTGTTTGAATAACTGCACATCTAAAAAAACTGATGTACCCTTTTTGGCATCCACACAAACATAAATAAAGCACATTGTTAAATTTCAAGTTAAACATTGAATAAAAATAACGTCAATATACGAGGGCATCTCCAAAATTCCGTGAATTATGGTATAAAACGTATTTTTTCGCAAAAAAAAAAATGTTTTTTAATATTTATTTCTTTAGTCTAGCGCCTAGTTTTTCCCTTCCCTACTAATCAATTATAACAAAATATTAATTTTATGCAATAATGACCTCATTCATCAATAGTTATGCAAAATGTGATGAAACCGCCTAATATCTTTCCAGCACGTGATGACTTTTTTGGACATTCTAAACGCTTGGCGTTATATGTGCTGGTACGACAACAATAGAACAAAGTAACAAAATTTATACTTATTGAAAATTATAAAGTAGAATCCCCATAGTATTTATTAAACCTTTTGTCGGTTTTCTTGATAGTTTTTTATGTAAAATTCAATGGCTAGAAATAAAAAACTCAAAAGCTCAAAATTCGACAGTACTGCATTAGTCAACAACAGCAGTGTTGCGTTGAATGTCACTGAGTTGGGAATTTAAAAAAAAGTCACAGAATTATCAAACTGTCGTCGTATAATCGGCGGGTTGGATACTGAATGTGTTATGAGATACAAACCAATGCAGTATTTGTAGTCTCATGTTATTTTTTAACCACAATCATACGAGGAAAAATCATGCAATTTGTTATTGATTACGGGTATTTGAAAGTATTTCGTTCTGTTTAACTGTTAGAGGAAAATGTATATTTGTAAAGAATGAACTTGTTGGTAAATTGAAAATGAAATAGAGACTAGATAGTGTTTTAAAATTATTTGCCACAAATAATGGCTTTAGATTTCTGTAAAATAGCGTATATTTTTGGCTTTATGATTTGTAAATGGGTTTTTTCAGTTTTATAAGTAGTATTTTTAAGCTTATGGTTGTGGGGAGGAATGAAGTACATCTACAAATTATGTGATTATTTTTAAAGAAAACCGAGAAAATTTTAGAATTTTTATACACTAGTAAATGTAGAGCATTTTCTGGATCGTCACATCCTTCTTCACCATCCTTTACTATCTAGTTTTATTAGGAAATTTAAATATTAAGTAATAACATTAAGTAATGAGGCAGTTGACTTTAAAAATCGGATTAAAAGTACAAAAATCGAGAACGACGAGATACTTATTTTATTTGATGTGATCTCACTGTATCCGGGCATGCCGATCAACTTAGCTCTAAGGACAATTGAAGAGAAATGGAGTGAATTAGAACAGCACACATCCATACCTTATTTATGATTTATTTATTTATTTATGGACCTAATAAAATTCAGCATAAAAGACAATCGTTATTTTAAATACGACACTAAATTTTATGAGCAAATTAGAGGTATGCCTATGGGATCCCCTGCATCTCCGATAATTGCAGATATCGTGATGGAAAAATTATTAGATGAATCAATCACTACGATGGTTTCAAAACCAAAAATTCTTACCAAATATGTGGATGATATTTTTGCAATATTTAAGAAGTAGTCAGTAAAAGATATACTAAATAAACTTAATTCATTTAATAACTATATACAATTTACCATGGAGGAGGAAAAAGACAATAGATTACCATATTTAGATTCCGTAGTGATAAGACAAGGAAATCTACTTAAATTTGATTGGTACCAAAAGCCAATATCATCGAGCAGGATGATCAATTTTTATTCAAAACATCCCAAAAGTATCATAATGAATACTAAAGGTGCTGAAAATGAACGAATTTCCTAAGATAACTATAAATGACCTTCTGAGACAAGCGGAAAAAAAGAAAAAAAAAATGGCGAGGAACCACCAAAAGTATATAAGAGCCTATCTTATATACCACAGTTTTCTGAAAGACTACAATTTTCCAACATATTTGATAAGGATAGTTATAAACTCGCTTTTAAAAGCAATAATACAGTCAACAGATTATTCAGCAAGACAAAAACTAGTGTAATGTAATGTTATATGTATTTTAAATATTTTGTTAATGTCCCTGTAGCCCTTGTATTTATATTAAACAGCTGAAAGGGTTCCAGCTCAACTATAGGCGTTCAAAAGAACTGCCGAAATCTTGAAACTTTAAAATTAAAAACAACGGCTTGGTATAGCCAATTTGAGTTCTTAAATCCAAGTCTGTTTTATTTGTGGCGCTAAGCCCTTTATATACAAAACATGAAAATAATTCTTAACTGTTCTACAATTGTACAATTATCTATTTTTTTCATTCTTACTTTCTATTCAGTATTATGGAATTTGTGTAGGATCATGTTACCAATACTAATAACCAATCACAAATTAGTGTATTTCAATGTGCATTGAAATACACTCATCTATTGTGATACTCAAATGTGTGTCACTCAATTTCTGTGTGGTTATCAATATTGATAGTTTCATGATGGTGTATGCATTGTGCACTTGTGAAGTACACTACACCCTTACCCTTAAGAGAAAAATTAGGGGAATAATTTTTCTTACTGTATCCATAGTGCTGTTACATAATTGGTTTAATATGCTTATATATAAATTGATATAGGGTTATTTATTCAAAGATAATTGTAATGTTAAGGTAAGTAAAATATATATAAAGTAAAATAAAATATATGTATTGTGATAGTAATAATAATAAATGGTTAATGACGTATTTATGATTTTAAAGTGTGTTATATATATAAATTTTTTGTGTTATCTTATATGTATAATGATACTTATTTTACAATGTGTTGTATGGCTTAAGATTATTGTTATGTAAAGTTTTTTCTTTACCATTGTAATCTATTGTGGTATTTACACCTTCTTTACTTATTACTTTAAATGGTCCTTTGTATGGACTTTGGTTTTTCTTTCTATTTTCTACTTTTACTAAAACTAAATCTCCTACTTCTAGATTAAATTTATTTACATATCTGTATTTTGATGTTCTGTTTTCTTTTGTATTAACGATTAATTCTTTTGCTTTATTTAAAGCAAACTGTAATCTGATTTTTAATTCATTTACATAATTGTCATAGTCATAAATTTTATTAGTGTTTTCTAGAGTGTCAGATGGCAAGCATGGCAATTTCCCATAAACTAGTTCAAAGGGTGAATAGCCTGTATCTACATGTGGTGCCGTATTATACGCAAAAGTAAAATATGGAATCCACTTGTCCCATTCATGATTGTTTGCAGATGTTAACAAAAACTCATTTAGAACTCTATGGTTTCTTTCAATTGATCCTAAAGTTTCATGGTGGTAGGGTGCCGAAAATGTTTGTTTGATGTCTAACAGTAAGCATACGTTTTTCATTAACTCATTCGTAAATTCAGTTCCTCTATCTGACTTAAGTACCTTAAACTGTCCGTATTTTAAAATAAATTGTTCAACTAATGTTTTGGCAGTTGTAAGAGCATCTTTGGTTGACATAGGATGCGCGATAACAAATTTAGTCAGTTCACACTGCATGGTTAGTATGTATCGGTACTCGTTTGAGATCCGAAGGGGTCCTACGGTGTCAATTGAAATCACTTCAAAACTGTTGTTTGGGGTGTTTGTTTGTGTAAGTGGTTCTTTGATATGTTTTGTTTGTTTGTTTATATTACATTTGTCGCAATACATTACAAATTTCTTGACCATCTTGTTCATGTTTTTCCATATGTATCTTTGTTTTAGTTTTATGACCGTTTTTCTAATTCCTAAGTGGCCTGCGTGTGTGGTATTATGGAATTCATCAATTAATTTGTATTTTAGAATATCATCTGTTATTCTTTTTGGGGCATTGTATATTAATATTTTTAGTTGAGGACTTTTATCTTTTGCATTTATTTTCTTGTAGGCTTCTTTTAATTCTTCTTTTGTATACTCTTTAAATATTTTATCATTGTTCGGTACCGCTAATTCTTTAATATTTTCTTTCTTCATTTTAGATATCAGTTTCTTCAGTATCGAATCTAGTTTCGCTGATTTATCACTGAATCTTGCTAGCTTATTTTCATTATTACTTATATCCTTGGCATGTGATTTCTTCATGGAACTGGTTCCGAATGAATTTTCGTCACATCCTATGTGCACTATATTTTTTTTTATAATTATATCGATATCTTTTATATTTTCAACATTATTAAATTGCAATTGCTTCATATTCTTTATATCATTAATGGAGGTGCATTCCCATATTTGAAGTTGATCAGGCTCCTGAGAAGTACAGTTTTCCAATTTATTTTTATCTGCGCGCGTTTCTTTTATTCTTTTATTTTCTTTGTTCGTACTTTTTGCCTCATTATTTATTCTTAATTTTTCTCTTTTATTTGCCTCGTTGATTTTATTTTTCATCGCTCTCGTTGCTACTAATATTTTCTTTTCTTTTTCATCACTTTCCTGCGGTATCATTTGTTTCAACATCTCTGAATTAACTTCTATTCTAGAGAGTGCATCCGCATTTGTGTTCATCTTTCCTTTTTTGTAAACTATTGTAAAATCATAATCGCTTAAATCTAGTCTTATTCTAGTCATTTTAGATGATGGGTTCTTATGCGAGAATAGTGAGATTAACGGTCTATGGTCCGTTACTACTATGAATTTTCTACCGTACAAATATGGTCTAAAAAAATTTATGCTCCAATGAATCGCTAAGAGCTCCTTTTCAATTACGGGTTTATTTAAATCATGTTTCTGTAATGATTTACTGGCATAAGAGATTGGTAAATCTTTGCCTATTTCGCCTTGGGACAAAACTGCTCCTAACGCGTAGTTTGAAGCGTCTGTTGTGAGAATGAACGGTTTATCAAAATTTGGATATTGTAGCAATGGTGGATTCATTAGTTTGTCTTTTAGTTTTTCAAAAGCGTTTTGGCACTCGTCTGTCCATAGAAATTTTCTCTTTTTCTTTAGTAATGCGTTTAGATGTTTGGCAATTTCAGCAAAATCAGGAATGAATTTTCGGTAATAGTTGCAGAATGCAACGAATCGTCTAACCTCGTCCGCGTTTTTTGGGATTGGATAATTTTTTATTACGTCATATTTTGCTGGGTCTGTCTTTACTCCGTCTTTTGTTATTAAGTGTCCTAGGTAAATTACTTCTGGTCTTAAAAAACAACATTTCTTTGGGTTCAGTTTTAAGTTGTATTTCTGAAGTCTGTCTAATACTTTAATTAAATTTTGGTTATGATGGTCCAAACTACAACCGTATATGATTATATCGTCTACATAGAGAAATGCTTCTGATTCTAATCCTGATAATGCTATTGTAAGCATTCTTTGAAAACTATTTGAAGAAATTTTTAGTCCAAATGGGAGTCTTTTGAATTGATAGTGTCCTTGTGGAGTTGAAAAGGCTGTTAATTGTCTTGAGTCTTTTTCCAATTCAATTTGGTGGAATGAGCTTGTCATGTCAAGTGTAGAAAACCATTTGGCTCTGCCTAATTTGTCCAAAATATCCTCTAATCTAGTTAGTGGAAATTTGTCATTGATGATTTTATCATTTAGCTTTCTAAAATCCACTACCAGACTCCATTTTCTTTTGTCTTCAATATTTTTCTTTGGTACTAAAAGGAGTGGTGCATTATATGGGCTAACTGATGGTTCTATTATGTCATCATTAAGCATTGTCTCAACCTGTTCATTTATTACGTCAGTGTGTGCATGTGGTAGTCTATAATTCTTTATGTAAACTGGTGTATTGTCTGAGGTTATGATTTTCTGTTTATAAAAATTGTTTACTGTTAATTTTTCATTCTCTAGTTGAAAAACATTTTGATATTTCCTAAAAATATTTATTAGTGTTTTGTTTGCGTAATCATCTTTTTCATTTAATTTTAGCTCTTTTAGTATTTCTTCAAAACGTTCGTTATTCTTAGTTTTTGTGTAATATAATATGTCATAGTTTGAAAGTGGGTCAGTTTGTATTTTAAAATTTTTTAAAGTTACTGTATCGGTCGTTGTGTTTAATATTTTTATGTGTGTCATACCATTTTTTGGTGCGATTGAATTGCTTAAAAATATTCCTTCTTGTATTTCATTGTTATATATGACGCAATCTTCTGTTATGTTTAATTTAATGGGTTGAATGATTTCTGTTCTTGGTGGTATTGTTATTTCTGAGGTGTTAATTGATTTTGTTTGCATAGGAATTACAATAGTGTCATTGTTTATAAATAGGGCAATTGTAAATGTTTCATAATCTATCTTGCATAGATATTTCTTAAAAAAATCTCTTCCTAATATACCGTCTGTTTCTATTGGAAAGCTTTGTCTTAACAATTGAAATGTGTGTTCGCATGTTTCTTCCGATGCTTTTAACTTAAGTTTAATTGTTCCCATTGATTCTATTTCTTCTGTTGTGATACCTGTTAGTTTACATTTTTCTTCTGGCTTAAATTGTTCGCCTATAAATTCATTACGCATGCGACAAAGTGATACGTCGGCGCCAGTGTCGATAAGAAAAGTTAAATTTTTGTTTTTATATGTTACATTGATATAATTGGAATTGTCGTCGGAAACTTTGTAAATGTTTAATTTTGGCTCTCCGGGATGACCATGTATCCCTGGCCCATCTCGTTTCCCGCATTTTGTATTGTATGTATGTGTTTATTGTTATTATGTTGGTTTGTTTTATAGTTTGAAAATCTGTTGTTTCTATTCTGATTATTATTATTATTATTGCTATTATTATTTCTGTTGTTGTTGAAATTGTTATTAGTTGTTGCTAAAATTGTTATTGTTAAAGTTGTTGCTAAAATTGTTATTTTTCTTGTTAGTATTGTATGATCTGTTATAATTTTGATTGTTATCATGTCTTGTGTATGAGTTGAATCTAGTGTGGTATTGTTGTTGATACCGTGGTTGTTGTGTTCTAACATGCAATATGGAACTGTTATTTGTTTTTTGTTCATTTTCTAATTCTAATGCTAGTTCGGATGCTTCTTGTAAATTGTTTGGTCTAGCTGCATATATGGTCGATTTAAGATTTTCATTTAAGCCTTTCTTAAATGTGTCTAAAGCTAACTTGTTGTTTAATCTTATTATTACATTTTTTTCTGCTTCTGTAGCACTATTTCCTAATTCTTCAATTCCGAGGCTATTCATATTATCTATTATAGTCATTATTTTTTCTTTGTATGAGCTAATTGACATTTTTCCTTGATATGTTATATTTAGTCTTGTTTGTAATTCTGGAATTGTCTTATTGCTTTTGTATTTTTCTTTCAGTAGTTTTTGTAAATCTTCAAACCTTTCAGGTTTTATATAGGTTCCTATTGCAGTTCTGACGTTAGATGTTAGTTTCGCATGGTAAATGTACTGTAATAAGTCAGTTTTTCCACCGTCTGATAAAGTTTTGTTTATGAGCTCACATGTTATTAGGAAACTTTCTAATTCCTGGTAGTTACCAGTGAATAATGGTAATGTCTTTGAAGCTGTTTCTAAACTAAAAGTTGCCATGTTGGTAGTTGTTTGTTGCTCTAGATTAAGGTACAATGGTGTTTCTTCGTGTAGAGAAGTTGGTAATTCTAAAATTATACCTTTTTTCTTTGTTATATAAATTAGTTTATTTCTAATGTCTGTGAAAAATGCGTCTGCCGCTGCTTTGTGTGCTGCTGTTAGTCTATTATAATTTACATTTAATATAATTCTAATTTTATCAAGATTTCTTAATAGAATTTCTATATGTTTTTTTTTTATTGTTTCATCTTTAGTTGGCCTGTCCAAATTTAAACATTTATATGATCTATCAAATTCTTCTTTGAGTATCCTAATTTTTATTAATATATTTTGCCATTCCATTAATCTTTTATTTTGTATTCAAATATATTTTAATAATATTTTATTTTAAGTTTTACTTTAAGGATATTTTGTTTTAAGTTTTTTTTTTTATATATCTGCTATAGTATTATTATTATTTCTATGTTTTAATACATAGTTTTTAAAATATTTGTTAATCTTATAAGCTACATATAATATGAGTGCTACTATAATTATTGTTATAATGTATTCCGGTAATATTTGTTTTTCATTCTGTTCGTTACCATTATTGACTATGTTTTCTTGTATCTCCACTTTACTTTGTGGTTTGCCCATTTTGCTTGGTTTATTTCCCCAAATGGGTCCTACCATCTAATTTTCTTTTCTTAATTTCGTTTTTGATTAATTTTTGCGTTTCTTTTGAAGTTGCTAGCATTAGATCCTTGTAAAGGATTGCAACATGCTTTCTCGTTTGGTACTTTTTTTCGGCTCTCTTCTTCTTAATTATCTTTTTTATTTCTTAAGTAAAAGAAAAATATTCTTCGAGCTCGAGGTCAAATTGTAGTGTAAAAACTAGTTCTTTATTGCCAATATTTCGCTACAACATCGAGTAGCATCATCAGGGCTATGAACTCAGTGTTTACAAACAAACACACAAACGCAAAAACATTAAATACAATTTTCTCGATCGTCGTCTATTATTGCACTCTTTTACTTATAACCCAAAAAGGTCGAACAGAGAATTGATATATATTTTTTATTTCTTGTGGTTGTTGGCATTGGTTTTTCTGCCTTCTTTTATATTCCTCTATGGTAATGGCCTTTGGTCTGTTTGCAGGATCAGAGGATCTGGTCCGTTTGCAGGATCGCCATGTAATGTAATGTTATATGTATTTTAAATATTTTGTTAATGTCCCTGTAGCCCTTGTATTTATATTAAACAGCTGAAAGGGTTCCAGCTCAACTATAGGCGTTCAAAAGAACTGCCGAAATCTTGAAACTTTAAAATTAAAAACAACGGCTTGGTATAGCCAATTTGAGTTCTTAAATCCAAGTCTGTTTTATTTGTGGCGCTAAGCCCTTTATATACAAAACATGAAAATAATTCTTAACTGTTCTACAATTGTACAATTATCTATTTTTTTCATTCTTACTTTCTATTCAGTATTATGGAATTTGTGTAGGATCATGTTACCAATACTAATAACCAATCACAAATTAGTGTATTTCAATGTGCATTGAAATACACTCATCTATTGTGATACTCAAATGTGTGTCACTCAATTTCTGTGTGGTTATCAATATTGATAGTTTCATGATGGTGTATGCATTGTGCACTTGTGAAGTACACTACACTAGGCTACCAAAAGAAGAAAAATCTAATGTGGTGTATGAAATTACATGCAACGGAGACGGAACTAACATATGCAATAAGGTATATGTTGTCACTACAAAAACTAAACTTAAGACAAGAATTACATCCCACAGATCGAACCTAAAAATAATTGACAAACCAATAGAACAAAAAACAGCACTTGCTGCCCACTGTACCACGACAAATCATAAGCCGAATTTTAAAAATGTGAGAATTCTACATGAAGAGAATAATTATATGAAGAGATTCATGTTGGAGATGCTATATATAATAAATGTCCCAATTGAGAAGAGATTAAACTACAAACAAGATACGGAGAAATGTGCTCACATATACAGACGAATAATAAATAAATATAAAAAATCAAAATAATTTTCAGTTTAAATGTTTGATTACAAAAGTTTGGATGCTGTGATAATTTAGTTTTGTGATAATGTTTAATATTTTTCAAGTAATCTTGTCTAATAACGTTCTAATAAGATTTGTGTACTTAGTATTTTTCTTTTATTTTATCAGATCCCTGATGATGACAAACGATGTTAGTCAAAATATTCGAACCTTTTTGAAAATAAATATACCAATTATTAATAAAAATTGATTCTGATTAAACAAAAGGAAGAAAGTTTTTTTTTTATTAATTTAGACCTTGAGCCAAAATAAGATAAAACTATATTTAATAACAAAAATATTTATTTCCGAAATCGAAAGCGAGATAACTATAAAAACATTATTAAATAAATTTTATTAAAAACTCAACTTTATTAATCATCATATTGGTAATGAATATTCCATATTTTTTTTTATAGTAGAAAAGGGGTTAGTTAGCTTTAAAATGAGCTTGAACTGGATCAATAATTTTTTCATAGAAGAAAAAGTACTTTCCCTAAGTGATTCTTTTAGGCTCTCGAGAAAGTCAGTAGGAGACAAACCTTGGTGAATATATCAGGATGTGTAGCAGTACTTTTTAAACTGTCCTAATGTTGCAGTGTTTTTTAAATGGTGTTATTTAGGTTGACTTGTGTACGAAATCGTACCTAGTATTATTATAAATCTAAAATATTACCGCTGATACGAACTGCCGGAATGCAAAACCCTCAATAATAATAATATGAAATGCGCACATTACATAATGAAAATAGCATCACGTAAAACCTACGTAATAAAATTTTGTGAAAAGGTTTCTTCAATATAGAGACTCAAATATTCCCTTAAAATATCTCATTTCCTAGAAAAATAAAGATAAAGTAGTGAAAATACAAAATTTTAACGAGTTAATGATACTGACAACTTGGCAGCACTTTTTTATTATGTACGCGAGAAATTTAAAAAGAAACTATTTACTGAGCTCTACCATAAATTTAGAATTCTATTAAATTGTGTATAAAACCTCTATAGAATTAAATATATATAAATCATATTTAAAAAATAGGGACCACGCCCACTATTTTAATCCAGATAATTTTTAGTAAACTATGTACATTAGTAAGGGAGCTACTTGCAAGAATTTATTAATTAAATTTTTTAGTAACACGATGACAAATATTTGCTTTGTATGGAATGTGCCACGACCCACACTGGGTTGGAATTGCTAAAAACGGCTCTTAATTCAGGAGTTAGAGATAGCACTTTTTTATTCGTTTCCTAGTATTAAGTTGGTCATTACTACTTTAAAAAAAAAAAACAATTTTTGAAAAAAAAAAGCATTTTTTTTAACGCCAGGGGTGTTCATTTGTCAGCTCGTATGAATATTTAAACTACTTTGGAAGCTACATTTTTAAAGATAAATGAATGAAATTTGGGCAATTTGATGCTTCTAGATTAGTAACTCAACGCACAAAAATTCAACGAAGTTGGTAAATGATTTCGTATAGCCGTCCATACAAAAGTTTCCCGGAAATAGGCCATACTAATATTTATTTATTAAAAAGTTTTTAATTAATATATACATATTTACATTTTATGTTTAATACATTAGTCTTTATATACGCTGACACAAAAATAAATATCATTAAAATTATTTTCTTCAAAAATTTCATAATAGAAGGTCCAATACCTGCTGTGGTAACACGCTAATTTTCTATTTGTAATGTTTGTTCTTATTACTAATAATTGGATCAGAGCTTAATAAAAATCTATTGAAAATATCTTCATTGGACTTCTCACGACTGCATATCCGTGAAAAATGTTCTCTGTATGATTTAAAATCTTTATTACGAGCTTCCTGTGCTTCCTCCGATAACTGGCAAAAGGTAACAGTGCATGAGTAATAATCTGCGCACCATATATTAAAAATTTATGTAAAATGGGAGACATGTTATACCCTGGGTATTTTTCAACAAATTATTTTGCAGTAGATAAAGTAAATTTTCCAAATTTTTCAACTTTAATCTGATGACCGCACGATACAGCAACTAAAATAGTATGTACCAGGTAAAGAGTAGAGTTTATTTACATCACTTCTAGACATAATAATACCACGATATAAAAAAACAAAACAGTTACAATTGAAACAAAGAAAAAGAAAGTTAAGAAGCAATTAATTATTCACGTTGCTAAACATACGCGAATTTTTCTTTGATGTTGAAATAGAAAACAATTTTTTTCTTCTTATCGCAAAAAACACGCAAAATTTTTTTATATAATTTGTAAGTAGACATATCATAGAAAATTCCAAAAATTTTTTTACCCAAGCTTTCCCAAACCGGATTTGAATTTCCACTTGAAAGTGAAAAATGATTGCTTTTTACACAAATTTTCAAAAAAAATATTAAAAATATTTCTACAACAAAAATATTTAACTGAGATACATATTTTAGTTTCCAAATACCTGAAGTTGAAGGTTCTATTGAAAAAATATTACTCTTATGCTAGGAAAATACAAAAATTTAATAAAAAAAATAAAAAATCAAAAACTTAAAAAAACTTTAAGTTTGACCACGCACAACTCGAAAACTAGATAATATAGAAATTGAAAAAGATATTTAGTGATGCACAATTTTGTTTACTATAACCTGAAATAGATTACCTTTTAAAAATTTAAATTTTCAATTTTCAATTTTCAATTAAAAGCGATTATTGTGAATTTCAATCCAACGTGTGACCACTTGAAATATAAAAAATATATATCCTATTTTATCCATCGCATATTTTGTAACAAACTGGAAGAACACTGGTATTGGCAGGTATTGCTTTCCGGCAAACAAACAAAGATATTTTGTGCTTTATATATAGACGCAATAGCAATAATAATTGTAACTATTATTGTTATTATTCCAGTTTGTATTTTGCTAGGCTATGAATATTAGTATAAGGGTTACTCGAGCAACATTTTAGGGCGCTACATATTGCAGTTCTCTAGATACTGAATAATAATTTTTCACTTCGTATGGGAGGTACCACGCCCACGTCCCAATTCATTCTGTATTTTGGCTGACTATGCTATGCGTATTAGCGCAGGGATTACTCATTCAAAGTTTTGAGGCTCTATCTATTGTAGTTCGCCAGGAACACGATAATAATTTGTCACTTTGTATGAAAGGTACCACGCCCACTATTCCAATTCAGTCTGTGTTTAGCTAAACTATTTACGTTAATATGGCGCTACCTATTACTGTTACCAAGAGTATTTTTGTAAAAGACATTTTTAATTTTTAAGACATTTTTTTGTAAAAATTTTATAGAATTTTTTTTAGAAAATTTCTATAAAATTGAGTTTTCTATAAATATGAATTTAAATTAAATTTAAAGTTTACAAAATTGAATTTAGAGTTTATAAAGTGGAATTTTAAGTATTGTAACGAAGTTTCTTGTTACATAATTATTATTATAATTATATGAATTTTATTTGAACTATTTTTGAATTAATAAATTAATTATTTAGGCTTAAGTTCTTAATTATAAAGAGATAAAGAAAAGTTAGATACCAGCAAAGCAGAATGCATTTTCTAGACAGCTATGTCCGTCATCAGTACTCTTTGTATCGATCTACCCGGTAGTTTCAATTGTTATTAATTTTCTATTTAAACAAACTTATCAAAGAAATAGAATCTGAGAAATTTTAATTTTACATTATATTTCATAGAAGATAGGGCTTTTTGAAATTGTTTTGCACTTGTAAACTCTATTTCTTTTTATATTATACTAACAAGCAAACATTTTTTTTCTTTGTATTTATCTACCGGGTAGATCGATACAAAGAGTACTGATGCCGGACGTAGCTGTCTAGAAAATGCATTCTGTTTTGCTGGTATCTAACTTTTCTTTATCTCTCTATAATTAAGAACGTAAGCCTAAATAATTAATTTATTTATTATTATAATTTTAATAATTATCATTTATTTCATTATTATTTCTCTTTATATATTAAAATTAAATTTGCAGCTAAAATTTTATATATACAACAACAATAAGTTAAAAAAAAAATATCCAATTTGTGTTTTTATCGCGGTTGCATATTCTTGTGCGTATTTTAGTTTTTTTGCACTTGATTATTTTAAAATATTATTGGGCATATTTAAACCTGCCCTGGTAAATAAATAGTTCGAATTATAAAAAATAAATATTAAATTATAAAAAATAGAAAAAAAATAAATTTTATTTATTAACATCTTTTTTACATTTTTCCAACTTTCTGTTACAGTCATACGCATAATTCTTCGTCTCGAGTTTGTATCCTAACTTCTTCTTAGAAATAAAAGAAGTTTTTTTGCGTAATTAGTTATTAAATAAATTATTAAACAGAACAAGAAGATTTTATTTTATAATGTATTTTATGGACTGATACATCATTCTTCCGCTTTCTTCTTACGAATCAACTACTAGATATTTCTAAGTTTCAGACTGAATATTATTTTTTTTTTGCAAAATTATTGTTGTTTTAAATTTGTGCCAAAATTCCCTTAAAATGAATAACATTGACTTTTGTATTGTTTTTTTTAGTAAACCACTTTACAGTAATTTCCTTAAAGATAATTAAAAACAAAAGAGTCTTAAACATAAAAAAGAGCTGGTCAGAAGCCAGAGTAATTTTTTACTTAAATAACTTTTTATTATAAAACAACGTAGAAATAACTGAAAAATATAATTTAATTTTTTTTTGCAATAAGAACAATGCTAAAAGTGCACGCCATTAATATAAGAGCAAGAAAAAAATTAAGGAAACGCCAAAGGTTACTTCCTGGTGTGTGTTTTTTTAACCAAGCTGGTGGTACATCAATTGTGTTAAAAAGAAAAGTAAATTAAAAACGGAAAGCTAAAAGTTTTTATATAAAAAACTAAAAATATCAAAGAAATTTTTTAATTCGCAACAGAATGCAGTGTTAGTCCAGCTAAACAAAATCTTAAATGACCTTCAGCTTAATATAAAATAAAATGAAAAATAAAGTAATATTTATTTTCTTGTGAATGTAAATTATTGTATAAAAATTGGTTTATTAAATCCATTGTAACCCCTTTAAATTTATAAATAAAAATAACTACAATTAACTAAAATTTTATTATAAATGTAGCGACATTAAAAATGGAAAATAAATATATAATAAAAATAAATAAATATTAATAATAAATAAAATATATTTAAAATATGTTTGAGAACAAAAATTTTATACAAACTTTGTTCTAAAATAAATTTCCGGTAAGTTTTTTTTTTATTATGAATTTGGGAATTAGTTTTTAAACAATATTATGCTTTTAGTAAAAGCAATTCAAGGTAAATTTTTTTTTTATGACAGTCGTATAACCAAGCTGTGCTAAAGGCCTTAACCTCATTTGAGCTAAGGCTTGTGCGACATCTCTAAATGAACTCGGTTCGTACAAAAGGTTGCCACTATGTTGCTCATGTTGGCAACGAACGAGCAGACTGTCTAGCAAACCTAGGGGCCCGACGAATATTTATAAAACCAGAACCATTATTTGGCTTATATAATGCTAAAGAGAAAAATAATTCCCAGAGCGAAGCAGAGTTATCTCGCCATTGGAAAGCTTGACAAGGCTTAGGCAAGCAAAACGTTTTATCACGTTATTTCGGTGTACATCCCAAGGGCTGCTATCAATGAATAAGAGGAAATTAAAGCTATTTACGGGACATTGTGATCTTCGTTACTATCAATTCAATTTAGGAAACACTAAGATCGAAACTCGAACGTACTGTGTAGTTTGAGCTTCATGATGACTCTTCGGAACACGTACTTTGTGCATGTCTTGCCTTGGGATCTCATAGAACAAAATTCCTAGGAGCCTCTATTTACCCTCCAGGGAATATTAATGATCTATTGTCGAATAAGATTATTGGCTTTATCCGTAGTATTCAGTAAACATAAAGGCTGTACAAAAGAGCCTTTGGGTCGCGGTACTTAGGGCCTATTACTTAATAATAAATATACAAACGGAAAAGAGTCAACTATTGGTCCTACACTGGAACCTTTCTGTCATTATTACGGGATGGGGTTCATGTACCTGCGTATATTTTCCTCATACCTTCTTTCCAATCCTGCTCTTACCTCATCAGGGCTCATCAAAGTTTCAAGAAAACAATCATAAAATGCATTTCTGGTACTCCAACTGGCAAGTGAAGCTACCAATTAAAAACGTGTCCATCGAATAAGTGCATTGTGCAGAATACTGTGAGATATACACCCTATATATATATATAAGCGATTAATAAGCGATAAAAAAATAAAAACAACCTGAAAAAATTTTAAAAATATAGGTAGGCATAGTTTTTTGTCAGTTGCCTCCAGAAGTGGTCTGAAGTTGCTGAATTTCAATAGCGAAATTTTCGAAACTATGTCTGGCAGATTGGTGTGCTTAAATTTATGTAACTCTTCGGGTACCTTGGCAAAGTTGATTTCAACCCGAACACGGATGGACAGATGGACAGCAGGACAGAAGGACAGACGGACATCACTAAATCAACCTCTGTATTTATAAAGATCCAGAATATATGTATATACTAATATTGTAGAAATTACACATGGAATGATAAAGTTATATATACCCTTTCCACCTGTGGTGAAGGGTATGAAAATACAAAAGTAGCGTAATAACATATATACGATTTATTCAAATGCAAAACCTTAAATATCTCCAAATTAAATAAAATACACTTTCAGTATTTTCAAAGAAAATGGCTCCATACATTGTTTTAAAATATTAACCTTAAATGTTAGTGTTAAATGAAAGCAGTAAAGCAAAAGGAATATGAAACAAAATTTATTTTTTTACATTCGGAAAACATTTTTTATTATTTTCAAGCCGATAACCTAAGAAAGCTCTGATAGATAAATATTGCTAGATGTAACATTATCTGCCAGTAACACACTGCTATACATATTTCAAATATTGTTTGCTTGGATGTAATCTAAATACAATTGCGTTAAACCATTATAAATGCAAAAACAAAAAGAAACAGTCAAAAACAAAAAAACAGTTTTTCGTTTGCTAAAAATCTGCGCACGTTGAAAGAATACAATATAATATTTTCGCAATACATGCTGTGATATTTTTTCAGTATCCTTTGTATCCATCAGTGTATTGTTACATCATCAGTATATTGTTACACACTAAACTAAAAATTTACCTAAAGACTTTAAACTGGCATAAAGAATTAAAGATAAGTACGCTAGTATATAACTAACAATTATCTTAGAGAAATCTACAGTGGTTAAAAAAAATATTTAAGGAAAAATTAATATTAATGGAAAATATTTAATATGTCAATATTTCGCTACTCCCTTGTCATCATCAGGCCTAAAAGGGTTTACACATAAATACTTACATAGCATTTTAACAATTATGTAATATCAAACAAACAAAAAATGGTTTAATAATAACTCATTCAAAAAATATCAAATGTCAGTAGTCAAAACACATATAAACAATTTTTAGACAATAGAGAACAACATACTTATTCTCTACTGTAATTAGACTTCCATCGTCAGAAGTTATAATAACATACTAGCTTGCTAATTCTTGTTTTTTATCTTTATTTATTACTAGCTACGTTGTGGACGTCCCGCAGTGAACGGACCCCATAGCAAAACTGGAAAAAAATCAAAGGAGTTATGGTAGCTTAATGAAATTTTTGCCACATATCTCCCTTGGCCTACTATTTTACAAAATGAATTTATTTTTCCGGTGCGGAGACAATTAAATACCCAAAATTCCCGCATTTCAGTAATTTTTATTTTTTTGAATTTTTAATCTATCATTTCATATACAAAATAATAAAGCGTGATAGTTTTTTTTATAAAATATAACATTATTTTAAACTTTTTAGTATTTTTATTTTTTAAAGTTTTGAAAATTCTCATAACAATTGGTATTCAAATAACTTTAAATGAATAGGGTTACGAAATTGACAATAGTAAATATTTTAAAATTAAATTATTATTGAAGATAAAAAACATATTTATAGAAAGATTAACAATAAAGTTACAAACATAACAATAACATAACAATTGTAAACAAATTCTTAATCACTAAATCTGAGGCTGAATAATTTCTTGATTATTGTTGAAAGAGCTGCTTATATTTATTGTATTTCTATTAGATTAAATTAATGAATCAGAAGAAATTAGAAGTTTATTGATTAAATCTTGATTACAATGTTCTCTGCTATTTATCCGAGTGTGCAAAAGACTGTTCTTTCTTAATTGTTTTGTGAAGACATTCTAAAGCATTCACCCGTGTACTCACTTTGTATTAGTTCGCCTACTATTATCATACATTTTCAAATATTAAAAATATCAACTGATAATTTTAATAAAAATATCAAATATGGCTGATTTTTAAAATCATTATATTTCAAAAGATGGCATAGAAAACACCTGAATATTTGTATACATATTTTAGTATATATAACAGAAAATAAGATTATTGATTCATAAAAGTAGTTTTTTAATGTGCCTATTTTTTCGGGTCCATCGAAGCTGAATATTTTTTTAAAGTACATATTTTGGCTAAAAACTTCACCATTTTTTTACAGTGTTGTTATAAATATTTGAATTTTGGGATTTTTTCAATGTTTTTGCTACATTTCTGAATAAAACAAATAAATTTGCATGCATATTTATTGAAATATAAATTTTTCAGATTTGTTTTTCCAAACCCATTTTTTGTTACTTAAAAATTATAAAAAAAAATTTTCTAAATAATTCGATTTTAAAGCCGTGTAACTTTTTATAGGTGTAACGCACATGAAAAACGAAACCACCTCTGGAATCGTCGGAGTCTCATATGTATTTTATTTATAAATTGATAAAAAATGAATAATTTTGTTTATTTAATATTATGCTAATTACCCATAACGTTTTATAATAAAAATGCAATTTATTTGTTGGGGGAAGAAAGCTAGTCCCTATACGTATTTCACTGGTTGCTTAGGCAACCTTTTTCCTAATTTTAGAGATGCCAAAAATACTCTATAAGTAATAAAATTCTTTAAAACACAATGAGAATTATGCATGTTAATAGAATAATATTACAGAATATTAAAGCTTCAACAAAACACCAACAAACAAACCACGTTTTTATTTTTCCTTACTGTCCTTCTATGGATGGTTTTTTGCCATCATTGAATGCAGACGTAAGGTGTGATGAAAAGCATACACAAGTCCAGTTTGTTCCCGCAAGAGAATGGAAAAATAACAAGTGTTGCCAAAGGCTTGCACAAGCAGTTGCATATTTAGTTATCAATAAAATTTTTGGGAATTTAAATATTAATTATTTAATATTATGCTAATTACCATAACTTTTTATAATAAAAATTCAATTTATTTGTTGGGGGAAAAGAGCTAGTCCCTATACGTATTTCAAGGGTTGTTCAGGCATTATTGTTTAAAGAGGAATAAAACGAATAACGACTTCAGTTTTCCTTAGGACAATTTTTAAATGATTTTGATTTAATGCTTTTCGAAAATTTTCCTCAAAAACATTCCCGCTTCTAATCGCTTATAGGCCTTCACAGCATATCCATTTAATAATTGTCTGCCATGGTCTTTAGCCTTTTTACAGGAAGAGTCTGCAAGTATCTCGATTTATAACTTGGCCAGATAATACTTGAGAATCCGTGACCTAATGCAGTTAACCACTGAGTGTTAGACAAGCACACGACCTACTAGCCGACCGCGACTTTATTACTTTTTGTTAATTTGTTTTGACTTAATTCTTAATTAATCTCATCTAAAATTTGGGTTAAGGTTTTCTGATCAGCTAAATAAAATTATTTATATTATAAAAATTTTAAAAATAATGTAAATTGATAAACAAATTATACAAATTAATTTCCTTTAGGATTGTAAATTTACCTAATGTTTTAACTAATTCTTTTGACGTAACATAATATCACTTAATTTTTAACTATTAATTAAAATTAATAGATTTTCTTAACATATATTTTTAGCAAATGACTCTTGAAAAAAATATTTTATTTGAATAATCGTGTGTCGATTTAAATAAAAATTAAAAGTGCTACTATTTTTTTTTTTTGTTAATATTACGAAATTTGGTTCAGTGCAAATACTCAATTATATTATGACAATTCTGACACACATTTATGTTGCTGTGTTTAGATTATATATCATTTTATATTAAAAAACGTTTTTACCTCGACCATATTTTACATACTTTTATATTGTAATAAACAAAAAACATCCCTTTTAAATCCTTTGTCGCCATTAAATCCTTTCTATCATATTTAACATTTTAATATATATTTTATATGAAATTGATTTTTACATTAAAACCATTTATTTACACAAACGTTTTCCCAAAAGAAACATTAAAATATAAATTATTGGCGTTGAAAAATAACGAGCCACAAAAACATAATATTACATTTTAAAGATAGGCTGTCATATTATTTCAACAGAATGAAAAGGAAATTTTTAAAATTCGCTTAATATATGTATGTACATTCGAGTATACATATTTCTTTACATAGTTTAATTTTATGAATCATTAAAATTTTAATCATTGAATTTGTAAAATATATTTTTTTATTATTAAGTTATCTAACGAAATCTATCAGAAAGTAAAAAAAATTGATTTGCAGACGAGACTAATGAATAAAAATTTTACGAAAAATGTTCGTGGAATTGGCTTACGAGTTTGTTATAATATAATAACAGCTTTTTTTTAGTCAATTTAACGCCTTATTTTACCATATTTATGTAACTTTTTGGTTTGATGTACTTTGCTCAACTATTTTCAAATTATTCGGTCATGTTCTGTAATTCCACATGAAGGTTAACTTTTTTTCACATTAGTAGATATTCTGACTTTCACATTTACATTTTTTTTTTTGTATAGAAAATTATATGAATGTGAAATATAGCACGCAAAAAAGTGAAACTTTTTCATTTTGGATTGTATATAAAATTACACAAAGGGCCAATTTGCTCTCAATTTGGATCAAACAAAAATAGCTGATATAAAGTTATGTTAATGCGTAATATTATTGTTCATTAGGCTGGAATGTTGGTATGTGGCAGAAAATAAATGTTTGTAAAGAAAACAAATGTTCGTTTTCAAAAAGTGATACAAATTTGTCTTTTTATGTGAGAACTTATTCTGCAAAATTTTATTGTGATTGAACCACATCTTGAGGTGCCGCAGAAGACTTGAACATATTTTTTTGTCTTTAAATCTTATATAGTTATATTTTTTATTTTATTGGTGGTCTTAAAACTAATCCTAAAATAATTCAAAACATAAAAATTTGCTATCCATCGTTATTTTATAACCTTTTTCCACGTTTTACTACCTAAAGTGTATAAATATTGAAATATATTTTTTTATACAGTAGGCCGGTTGGATTTGTATGGAGGCAAAAAAATTTTTTTTTGTAGTTTATTTAGTATTAGGTACTTAACAAAACAGTGTGAAATTCAAAACTTAAAGCATCAATTTCTAAGAAAACAAGTAAAAGTGCTATATTCGGCCGTGACGAATCTTCTATACCCTTCACCACGATGATTTTATTTATACAGACATGTACAGCATTATCCATATTGTTGACTCTTTACTTAAATAAAGTCGTATAAGAAAAAATCATTATTCATGAGTTAAAGAAATAGAGGACAAATAAAAACTAATTCCGTTTGCTTCCATTGTCGCCGTGTTGTCAGCTACTTAATGTTGTTGAAGCCGACAGCTACATCGTAAACTCTGACATTGTTGTAGAAATCCTTATTTTGCTTTTATAAAATTAAATAACTTTTTCAAAAACTTATAAATATTTCCTCCAAAACTTTTTGTTTGTATATGAATTTGTAATTTACAATTTTGTTGAATAAAATAGAAATTAGCCTAAGTTGACGACAGCCACAACGGTGGCCGTGTAGCCATGTAACTTTGCTGGCTTCAAAATAATCGTTTACCTATAAACGTCTGTATTTTATTTTTGACAGTTTGTAGTCGGTATCCTGATGATGTCTATGTGTTTAATGCACCTAAGTTTTAAAACAGAGATCTCATCTATATAAAATTCAAACACATTTAAAAAATATATACTTTATATACACAAATACATACATATGTATATTCTTAATATTAAATATATGTTATGTTACGGTCATGATTTTCATTTTCATTTTCAAAGAAATATTGAAATTTTTGTTTTAATTTTTTGAAAATTGTTTGTAAAAATTTTTTTAAAAATATTTTTTTTTTAATTTTTTGGAAAATTTTTAAAAAAAATTTTTTTCGAATATTTTTTTGTAAAATATCTTTTTGAAAATGTTTTGTATATTTTTTTTTAAATTTATTTTTAAAAATTTTATCCAAGTTTTTTGTTAAATTTAGGACCTTTCTGCAATCTATATTGAGTTAGAATGGTCAGACTAAAGCAAAAAGAAATCCTTACAAAAAAAAAAAAAAATTTAGGCAGAAACAAACAAAAATTCCCCTCGCATGAGGGTTATTGATCCCCCGAGATCTGTATGCACTCCTTGCGATCTACCTGTCGCAGTCTAATATTTATTTGACAAAAAAGGCAAACAGAATTATTAAAGCCGAAAAAAATTAAAAAAAAAGCGTGAAAAAAATATAGGTGGGTGTGGTTTTAGGCCCACAGCCTCCAAAGGAATGATCCTATGTTGCTGAATTGCAATACAAAAATTTTCGAAACTATGCCTGACAGATTGGTGTGCTAAAATTGTTGTATCTCTTCTGGTGCCTTGGCAAATAACATTACAACACAAAAACGGACAGACGGACGTCGCTTAATCAACTTCTCTATGTATAAGGATCCTGAATATATATACTTTATTGGGGTCGGAAATGAATATTGTAGAAATTACACACGGAATGACAAACTTATATATACCTTTTCCACCTGTAGTGAAGGGTATAAAAATAAAGAAAACTAAAACAACACCAAAGTGCTCAATTTTGCACCGTTGAAAAATATTGCGGATTACGAATTTTTTACGTGATATGGAATACTCTCCACCAATTTCTGTACAATTTCTTTTGGAGTATTTGTCCATTCATTTCGGATCCTCTGCCAAAGCTCATCCAAATTGGTAGGGACTGATTGGTACTGTCGCAACTATCTCTTCACGATTGACCGCAAATTCTCCATCGGATTGAGGTCGGGTTTTTATGGTGGCTACTGCATTAATTTAAAATTTTGCTCTCCAAGCCATTCTTTTACGATTTTGGACGTGTATTTTGGACCACCATCCTGCTGAAAAATTAATTCTTCTGCAGGATAGGCGCTCTTATCTACAAAATCGGGCAGTTTTATTTAGCACACAATTTTTTTTCGATATGATTTTTGTATTTATTACTCTAATATTGACTCACATGTCGTTTTTATTGGCAGGGTCCGCCAAAAGTAATAGGACCCAACACTCAAGAAAACGATTTTATAAAAAGTTGTTGTCATTAGATTTGTATTAAAAAGGACAAAATACATTAAAAAGCAACGTTGCAAATCTGTGCAGAAAATAATTGGTTTTGTAAAACTTGTGTATTCATTAATTTGTGCAGTGAATTTCTGACCTTGGGTCAGACAAATTGTTCTGGTGGCCACGGTCACATCCCGGCGCATATATAATGTGATATAGGAGTGTAGGGGAAGGTAAGGACCACAAACTGGTGAATTTTTTTTTAAACCTGGTTTGATCTCAAGGAGTTTTAAGACTCTATTGAGTCGGAGATTTTAAAGCAATGTGGACCATTTTTTAAAAATAAATTTAAAAATGTGTGAAAGACACAACAGTTTCATTTTTTTGGGAACAAATAGCTTATAAGTTATATAATTGTAAAAAACAAAAAAGTTATAGGTATTTAAAAATTAGAATTTTCTAAAAGTTTTTTTAATTTTAACAAAGTTCATTTTGGACCACCCTGTTTGCTGTGAAAATATTGAAATAGACTAGTAGTTACTTTTAAATGGGGAAAAAATTAAGTTTTGACCGCCATCTCAAAATATGTGCAACATAGTGCCGGTTAAAAGAAATAATCGATTAAATATTCTTAAATTTTAATCTCGTTGAATTTTTAAGCCTTTTAGTTCGCTTAAAGGAAAATTCACTTAACTTAAAGATCGGTTAAGTGCCCCGAAATTGTTTGCAAAGGCACACACTTAAATAAATCGAGCACCGCTTAAAAGCAAACAATCATTCTATATGTAACGGCGATGAAAAACAATATAGCGCCATCTCATTTTAATTCTAACATTGCGGGTCCTCTTCGAGGCCCGACCAGTGCCCAAAGGACTGGTACTACGGGAATCGGTGGCCCCACAGAGAGCCTATCCTCTCTGTGACCGGTTATTGGTGAGGTCCCCTTCGGGAGTACACGTGGTGGTTGTGGTTTAAGATCGATTTATTTAGGTAAGGTGCAAGGTCGATCAAGTGTGCTGTTGCACTCTCAACAGACGGAGTTTGGATAGTCTCCAAACCCCTGAGCAAGAGGTTATAATGTGGATCTAGGCTTGCCTTGGAAAGGCTTGCCATATTATATAAATTGCTACTCATTGTGACTGTATCACACACAAAAAGCGATTGGTGGCAATCGTAAAGTGCTGTTATACTACCCAATGGGGGCGCTAGTCTACGCCTAAGTTTCACTCGGTGGTAAGACCACCGTGAGGTTAGGCCGAGTAGGCAGGTACTCACGTTAATCTTGTTCCACAATTGCTTTGTTTGCAAAGGGGGTATGTAAAAATCTTTTCATTCAGTGCAAATTGCATTCTGTATTCAGTGACAGTCAGTTATTATTATTGTATTATAGTTGGTTTAGTGTTCCTACCAAATTCATGTAGTCTTTTTTCTCTTGAAATTAGCAGCTTCGTCAGTAATACCACAACTATGTTATTGCAATTATATGTAATTCAATTAAATCATTTCGTTTCAGCGAAAATTTCTTTCAATAGTAAATAGCCATTATTTAAAGATAAAAATAGATTTTAAATAAATTAATAAATTGTGCTGCTGCTTTAGTTTTTTTTTCTTTCGTCCTAAAAAATTTAATAAGTAAAATGTTTTTTTTTTTTATGTACAATAATATTCCGTTTGACCAATAAATACAAATATAGTTTGTTATTGCTTAAAATGTAAAATGTGCAAACCTTTCAAATAAACTTGTGTATATGTTATACTCGTACTATTATATGTATGCTTTACTGCTACACTATGAAAATAAATAAATAATTAAAAAAAAATCATTTTACTGCAAAATTCAGAATTTGTTTTTATGCAGAAAAGTATAGACCAAATACAAAAATAAAATAAATCTTAGCATATTTTTTAATTTTCCAATTACAAACAGAATACAAACCACTTTTTTAAAAGTAGACAATTTCAAATTTCACAACACTTGTTTTTTATTTTAATATAAAAAATACATGTTTTTATAGATCTCTAAAACATTTTATATTTGTTTGTATATATTGGGTTGCTTTTATTATATTGAAATTTTCTATTTAAAATTTAAAAATATTTTAAAAGCACAATTTAACGTACTCGTATGCACTTTTTTACTTCAATAAAAAATGGTTTGTGTTCCTTCAAAATAGGAAATAAACGAGCAACTTTACAATATATATTTGTATATATGAAGAATACGTCGCTTCTAAGAGATTTCCTCACAAAGGCTATGGAAAAAATTAATGGTCCATGCAAATGCAGAATAATGGAAAAAAAGTTTTTGACTTTGATATAGAAAAGTCTTTCAATCATCACTCTATTCATCGTAGAATTTTAAGTCGATTTTTCGAGTAACAAATTTAAACTACACGTGTTTAGTAAATTTACAGTGAAAAATAAAACATACAACCAAGAGATTTTTTCATAAATCTAATATGACTTTTTTCAGGCTTTTTTCCTTTAGTTTAAAAAAAAATATGATCATACTTAACGTGTGTTTTTAAAATGTTTACTGTTTATATGTTAAATAATTCAAATCTTTTTTGTAGTTTGTCTTAATAAATAATCTGTAAACTGCCCTGTGTAACTAATTGCATGCTATTTTCGTTTGTTGGCAAGAGGAGTAGAGAATCAAGCGCGGTAAGCAAAACGGCTTGGCTTGAATTTTTAGGGGATTTTGGGCACTTGCTTTGTATAACTTTCCTTCGTTCAGAGTTGATTTTAAGTGCAATTTTTTGGTTTTATTATGTACTAAGTATTTTGCTCGATTTTGCTTTGAAAGTATTCCACACCAATTGAAAGACTCTTACTTTCATAGTGCTTCAGTTATGGTTTATGTATTTACTTTATATAAAGGTACCCAACCGTGGATAAAATTCTAAAATTTATAAAAATTCTAAAATTCTAAAAACTTTGTAAACCTCTGTAAGAGGTAAAGATCAAATTCAAATTTTATTCAACTGGCGCCATCTGTTGCGCAATAGTTGAAAAATAACCGTTTTGAAAATAATCCAGTTTTAAACCGAAAATTGCGTTTTTCACTGCTTTTTCTTAACTTTCTCTTGGAAATAACATATTTTTGGGGAAAGAATGTATCATATATTGGGATCAGGATACTAAGGTACATCCTCACAAAATTTTGTTAAAATCCATCCAGTAGTTATTACGTGATGGGTTACACAAATGGAAAGCGGACAGACAGACAGACGGAAATGAGTTACTTTTTTATTATACATACATACATATGCATTGATTGTATTCATGGTTTTAATAATTTATTGTAAAATTTCATTCTTTGTTTGACTCATTTTTATTTAATTAAAAAAAGAATTTTAATACAACGAATATTTAATTAAAAAGAAAATGCCACAAACAAATTCAAAACGAACTCATCAAAAATTGCATAATAAAAATGTACGATGAAATTCGCTGCAACTTTAAAAAAGAATTGAAACAAAATGGCACGAAAAAATGGCATCTTCGAAATTTGGTCTAACTTGAAAAATGTTTTAGAAATTTTGTTAGTTATACGAGGATTCCTTACATCTCCGTGTTTCTAACATATTTACATACATAAGTGTGTTTGAAGTGCGAAAGTAAATAATTAATATTTGCACTGCATCGATAATGCTATGTCCAAAACAAGTTTGTTACCCTTTCCGCATAACAACTAAGACCACTTTTACACCTTGCAATAAACGCCGCAACTTTTTCATGCAACTTTTTTCTTGATAGTAAGAGGGGTTGGGAGGCAAGCGGGGTTGAAAAAGTTGCATGACAAAGCCTGACGAGGCATTTTTTGTTTTTTGATTTTGATTATTTTCTTTTTATTTTTTTAAAGTGTTGTCTACTTTTTGACTACAGAAAAAAACAACGAGTTGTATTTTTGTTTTGTATAAAAAAATTATTTCCACATTGTAAGTTAAGATATGTATATATAAAAATTTAATTTTAAACAAAAATGTCACAAGAACAAATTGGGCGGTACTCTTAGGTTCGCAGTTAGGGACCCCATTAAATTTGTATGTAAAGTATGGTAAATCTCAACTATTTTAGGGTAGAATGAGGTAATATGCGTGCGATTGGAAAGGTAAGTAAAAGTATTATCCAAATAAAATGAAATTAATAAAAATAAATCAGCCAAATGCGAGTCAGAATCACACAAGTATGGTTTCGAACTATGTTCAGTTCAACTTTAAAAATTCAATTCTATAATTTTTTACGTCTTATGAGGCATGCTTTAATTTTTAAATTTTTTTTCTACTAGAGCATAGTACTAAATATCCTGTGTAAATATCAAGTGTTTGCCTACAAGGTTAAGAAGAGAATGGCAAATTCCGCAACTTTAAGACATTAAGGGACCACCCCATTATTATTAAGTTTATTTTCGTTTCTTGTTGTTACTGTAGATATTGTTAAATATAATATGTGTAAATTTTAAGTGTCAATATAAGGTTATATATGTAAAATCGAGTCATTATCGAAACACCCTTTAATTTTTGGTTTTGATATTTGTAGGTGTAAAGTGTCTACCCGTTCCGGTTTAAAAACCCCACTCTCGCAAAACCCTTTATTTTTATTTTTTGTACTTTTCCATAAATTCACACACTCTCTATATACTCGCGTTTAAAAAAACAGTCATATTCGCGAAAACTGCATCACTAATAGGAGCCTACCTATTGCGGTAAAAAAAGGCAATATAAGTGAAAAATATGTCCCTGTCCTAACACAGTAATTCACCTCCTGTAAAAATTTAAAGACCCTAACTATTATGGTTCAAAATTTAGACTGTAAACATGAAAATCTCCTCACTATTTATTTATATAAATTTTAACTTTATTCCTCTTACTGATTAAGAAATAAACATATATACGTGAAAAATGAGTCTCTTTCGGAACACCCTAAAAGTTTTAGTAGTTGTTATAGCGGCCACAGATATACACCTTCTGTGAAAATTTCAAGAGTCTACCTATGACGATTCCAGAGATAGAAGGCGCTGACAGACATTGTAGCGAAAACAATTGGGTTACTTTTTACCTTTGGGAAACATTTTAGTTGTACAAACAAATATTTTTTTTAATTTTCATTCTTTTTGTCAGAACATAACAAGAAAATCCTTAAAATAAACTTTTTTTGCGCTTGCTTGATATTTTATAATATTTTTCATTAATGTCAATTTAGTTAGATAGTACTTTTAATTACCATTCCAGTAATACTCATATTATCTCATTCCATTAAATAGTTGAGATATACAAAACTCTACACAGAAACTTTAGAGGTCCGTAACTCCAAAACAAATTAAAATTAATTTTACAACAATATATTACTTATCTTTAAATATTTATAATGTGTGTGTGTTAATATTATATTAATAATGTTTAATCGCTTAAACGTAATAAAATACGTTTAGTTGACAATACAGTTTTTTGTTTATTTATTAATAACACAGAAAAACATAAAAAACAAAACTTTCAAAAATAAATATTTTGAAAAAATTCAAATGTAAAAGAATACAGGGTTTCGAAGCAACTTTAAAAAAAATAGGAAAAAAACTCGGCGTTTGTTGCAAGGTGTAAAAACGGTCTAAATCTTTGACCATATTTATAAAATAATTCATACTTTTGTTTTAAAGTCACAATGCAATTACAAATTAAATACCAACTTAACTATCGAGCCTACTAACGAAGACCTTCACTCGTTATAGGGAAATACATTTTGGGAATCGAACCTTTGGTGGTCGTAGGTTCGATTCATAGTCTAGCATAATACCTACTAGTCAACTGGGGCTCCTAATTCATATTTTATATCACCGAAAATCTATGAAATTAATTCATATTATTTATGCTCAAAATTTGTTAGGCGTATTGGAGAAAGAAATCACAAAATAATATGAAAATAATTTTCTAACTAAAATAAATAAATCAATAAAACATTTTTAAAAATCATCTAAAAGTTATCATTGATAAAATATATTATAAATCAATTTTGAATAGTTGTCTTTTCTCATTGGATACAAATTTTTTAACCGACTTCAAAAAAAGAAGGAGGTTATCAATTCGTCTGAATGTTGCTTTTTTTTATGTTTGTGCCCGCAGAACTCAGTCATTTCCGAACTGTAATATGTTCGAAATATACATAGAGGAAACAAAACACAATAATCTTTTGTGTTCTATGTGTCGCGACAACGTTTTAACAACTCCACCCATATCTTTTATTAAACTTCTTTTTATATTATTTATTAATAATAATTTCTTACATATTAATGTGGTGTCATGAAAGTAATGGTAATACGAGATGCAAATGCAATAATTAAAGAATGCCAAAATATATTTAAAGTCACACGGTATTGCAATAATTTAAAGTCACATGATATTGAAATAATTTAGAGTCACACGGTAATTTGATATCGATATAATTTGGAAATGGAATGTTATATTAAAAAGTTTATTGGACATTATACCTTCATAACACCACCCCTCTTAAATAGAAAGGTCTTATAGCTAACATTGATCAGATGGCAGCCAGAAGAGCTTTCTTTACAAATGCTATATAATATGCATTTCTTGAAGAGAAATAATTATAATTTATATTTATTTACCAAAAAAAATATTTAAATAATTAATAAAAAATAAAAGTATTTGCATATGTATATACATATATATGTATATATTTTTGCTTAATTCATAAAATTTTGTTTATATAAATTCTTGTAGTTTAATTTGATATCTTAAAATTATTATTCTACCTTTTTTTCTTATTTTATAGTTTTTTTTTTTTTTATTTACTGTGTTATTTTATTAACATACTTGTTACTATGTATTTTTCTTTAGACTATTTAGTTCTCTTTTTTTTTCATATATGTTTATATAGTTGCTAATTTAAGCCTATTTTTATGAACTATTATTTCTTTCTTTTTATCAATTTGTAAAGTGCAATTGTTTTTGTTATCGACTTTTATTACTTTATATGGACCTTTATAAACGTTTTCTAATTTATGACCTTGCTCATTTTTTATAAAAACTTGATCATTAATTTTAATTTGTAATGCCTTTGTATTTTTATCATAGTTTAGTTTTTGTAAATGTTTTGAGTTTTGCAATGCAGATCTTGCATTTTCATTGGCAATTTTGAGTCGGTATCTAACTTCTTTAACATAATCATCAAAATTATATAAAGGTTCTATGATTTTTGAATTCAATAAAGAAAAAATTTCTGGAGTTTTACCAAATATCAATTCAAAAGGGCAATAACTGTGTGTTGTTGATGGGGTTGTGTTGTAACAATAAGTGAAATAGGGTAACCATTGATCCCAATCATTAAGAGACTTAGATACATATGATCTGATAAATTCGTTGAAGGTTCGATGTGAACGTTCAACTGTACCCAACATTTCATGATGATATGGTGTTGAATTTACTAAGTTTATGTTAAGTAGTTTTAATAATTCCTGTAGTACTTCATTTTTAAATTCAGTACCCATATCAGTTAAAATTTTATGGACGGGTCCATAAATAAGAAATAAATTTTCAAAAATTGCTCTTGCTACAGTTTTTGCAGTTTTGTTTGGAATTGGGATGCTTATTAAATATTTTGTTAGATCACACACTATTGTTATTATGTATTGTTGTCCATGTTCGGTAATAGGTAATGGTCCTATCGTGTCAATCACTACTGTATCAAAAGGTCTCATTGGTGTTGGTGTTATAATTAGGGGTTGTTTAATATTCCTATTTGTTTTGTTCCGTTTACATGTTTCACAGGCCTTTACATACTTTGCGACATATTTAGTAATATTTTTCCAATAAAAATACCTTCTAATTTTGTTAATCATTCGAGTTATCCCTGGGTGGCCACCTAGCAGGGGGTCCTCGTGGAATTTTCTTAATATTTCTTGCTTCTCTGTTTCATCTGTAATTTCTGTAACTGATGGTGTAAGCGCTATTTTAATGTGTTTTAAAAACTTATTGCCCAATTCTTTAAATTCTTTTATAGGTACCTTTTTAAACATCTTATCATTTAATCTCATTTGCAATTTTTTAATGTGAATATTATTGGCTTGCAACTCAAGCTCTTGGAAAAATTTACCTAAGTCTATTTGTCCATTAATAACATAAACATTAGCTTTAAATTTAAATAGAATTTTACTTCCTCTTTTAACATCACATCCTTGGATGTGGGTTATTATATTGGGAAGCTTTCTAAATTGGCGCACCGATATATTTTCATATCTTGTTCTCTATCTTTCTCTCTTTCCTGCACTAGTTGCTTGGACCTAGTTGTTACCATCATTACATTACAGGCTTTTATATCTTCAAAGGTAATTCTTGACAATGCGTCAGCTGCGTAATTTTCTCTCCCCTTAATATATTCTATATCGAAATTGTATTCCTCCAGATCCAAACGCACTCTCATTAACTTAGAAGATGGGTTTTTCATCGAAAATAAATATGTTAGAGGTCTGTGGTCTGTTTTAATTATGAATTTTCGTCCATAGACGTAAGGTCTAAAGTAATTAATAGCCCAATGAATGGCCAGAAGTTCTTGTTCAATAGTTGCCTTATTACTTTCGCCTTTTGTGAATGTTCTTGATGCATATGCTATGGGCAACAATGTCCCCTCGTGTTGCTGACTCAACACGGCACCACATGCCAACTTACTTGCGTTTGTGGTAATGTAGAAGGTTTTTGTGAAGTCCGGATACTGTAGGATTGGTGGAGATATTAGGGTGTTTTTCAAATAATTAAATGAATCTTCGCATTTATCCTACCAATGGAATGTTGCGTTTTTTTTTGTTAGATTTGTTAATGGTTTACTGAAATGTGCGAAATTTGGAATGAACTTTCTATAGTAGTTAGCAAAGGCCACAAAACGTTTAGTTTCATTACCATCCTTAGGCCTATGATAATTTTTAATAGTATCGTATTTATTACTGTCCGGTAAAATTCCCTGGGACGTACATTTATGACCCAAAAATGTGACCTCATGACAAAAGAACCTGCATTTATCAGGATGCAATGTAAGATTATACTTTCTGCAAGTATGAAAAACTTCTCTTAAATTTTTAATCATATGAGCTTTAGAGCATCCGATTACTATAATATCATCCATATACAAAAATGCAGTTGACGGTTTTAAACCAGCAAATGCTAGTGACATCATTCGTTGAAATGAGTTAGGTGAGATTTTGAGTCCAAAAGGTAATCTCTTAAACCTAAATGAACCTTTGGGTGTTGAAAAGGAGGTAATATCCCTCGAACCATCTTCCAATTCGATTTGGTGAAATCCAGACATTAGATCCAATGTTGAGAAGTATTTAGCTCTTCCAAGCTGATCGAGTATATCGTCTATTCTTGGGAGAGGAAATTTGTCGCACAAAAGTTTTTTGTTTACCTGTCTATAATCAATTACCAGACGCCACCTCTTATCACCGCTACCTTCCAAAGATTTCTTTGGAACCAATAACACTGGACTGTTATAAGGCGAAACAGAGGGCTCAACTAAATCACCTTTAATTAACTTATCAACTTGCCTCTCAATCTCTTCTTTCTGTGTTTCCGGAATTCTATAGTTTTTTATATATATCGGTGTTTCATCCACTATACGCAATTTTTGTTTATAAAAATTGTTTGTAGATACCGGTTTAGTTTCCAACCCAAACACGTCAGTAAATTCGGCACACAGAGCCAAAAGGTCATTCTTTGCAATTCGCGGGCAATTTACCATCAGTCTTTCTAAAATCTCATTAGACCTAGAATTTTTTATAGTTGTGTCTATTGTTTTAGTCTCATATTGAGACAGAGGCTCATATTTTATATTTTTTAAGGATATTATTTTCGAAGAATTAGATACATTCATTACGCATACCACCGGGCTATTGAGATTTGTAATAGTATTTGGGATAAAGACTTCATTTTCTACTGTTTGATGTGGAATAAATATATCGTCTATTCCCTGTTGTAATTTTATTTTCCGTACCACCTCTGATCTTGGTGGTATAACAATAGTGTCTTGAATCGGACCTGTTACTATGGGGATTTCCATTTGAATGGTGCTATTTATGGGACGGATTACCAAGAAGTTATCCCTTGAATGGAAGTCAATTATACAATTGTGCGCCCTAATGAAGTCAAGTCCCAAAACTCCATCGCATGGGATTGAGAAATCATCAGGTACAACGTGAAATTCATGTTTTAGTTTGAAGTTGTTGAGGCACAACCAACCTTGAGTTACGCCGATCGTGAATTGACTACCCTCGCCTATGCCTTTTAATTCATTAACTATTTTACCATCAATTGGTCCTTTAACACTCCCATGTTTTAATAAGGAGATATCTGCGCCAGTATCTATTAAGAATGTTAGTGCCTGTATACTTCCCGTAAGGGAGAGGTTAACAAAAGCACTGAGGTTCAGATTCAAAGTCAAGATATGTCCTATTATTCCCCCAGTGTTATCTGGGGGTCCTCGGGGTTTCCCGAGACCCTATTCATAACCCTCATGTCCGCATACTGTCTGGAATTAGTATGTTGCCTACTAGTTCTACTGTGGTTGTTATTTGAGTTTGGCCGGTAATTGTTTTGTCTATTAACTCTTCGGGGGTTTCCCCTGTTAGTTTGCTGGTAAAGACGATCTCCACGGTATGTATGAGATCCTTGATTGTTATAATTCAGGCGCCCATTTGGGTATCTTTGCCTGCCCCATCGGTATCTACCACGCAGTTGTAAGACATTTGATACACTTGATTGGTGTACATCTGTGCTCATAATTTTTTCTGTTATTTGGTCTATTGTATCAAAGGTAGCTGCTTCAATGATGATTCTTGTTCTATCATTATTTAGATTCTTCGCGAGGGCTTTTACAGTTGCCTGTACGGCATACTTGTTTGCTATTTGTGGTGGTAAGCCATCTGAAATATATGCGTTTGATAACATTTTCGAGAGCTCGTCTATTTCTTGGGCATATACGCTGTTTGGTTTACTTCCCTGGCGTGCGGTCATTAATTTGGATACTAATATGTCAGTGGAGTCTCCCTTTATTACCGTTTTCAATTTGTCTGCAATGGCTGCAATGGACGTTAAATCGTTGATTGATCTGCGAGCTGTCCCGCTGATTTTTGTCTGTATTATTTGTACTGCAAGATTTTCATGGGTTCCTTTCAGTGATTCTAAAAGGTTCAAAGCATCAAGAAATTTTTGAAGGTTCTTAAATTTACCATCAAATTCCGGTAGGATTTTAGTGGCTAATTCTATGAATTTAATGGGTTCCATTTTTGAGTCCGCTAGGTCAGGGTCAATGTCTTCAAACTGTTCCCAAATATTCGAGTTTTCCAATATGCTCCCATAATCTATCTCCTCCAATGTTATAGTTACGCATCCATTCTCCCTGAATATTATTACTAGTTCTTTTTGTAACCGTTTCTCTATTGACTGAACCTTTGTCTTCAATTTGGTTATTAATTCAAAAATCTCTTGTCTGTGTTCGGGTGTAAGGTAATAAGCAGTGTTATTAAAAGTATTTACTATTGTATTGGACTTCTATTAAATGCAGATGATATTCTATTACTGCTCTGCTAGGCAGTTTCTGTTTGTTTAAACATTTGAAGGACCGCAGGAATTTGCTTTGATTTTCTTGAAATTGTTGAGATAACTGTTCCCAATTAGGGCATTTTGCATTTGAAATGGGTCAGGTTTTGATAATGTCAGCTGTTATAGTCAGACATAGGACTGGAATAATTATGACTGGAATAATTTTCCCATATTTATATTTCCTTTTTCTCCTAATAATTTGCCAAATCGTACTCTTAATAATTTATTGTTAAATAATTAATATTGTCATATAAAGGTTAATTATAACAAGTTAGATGTTTATTTTGTTTTCAGTAAATATATTTCAAAAAAAAATTTCTGCATTTGACACTATTGTCTATCTTAAATAATTATACTATAATAAATTTTTCTTTTGTTACTTATCCATTTTCTAGGGTTGATTATTTTTTTTTTGTTGCTGTTGCTGGTGTTGATATTGGTGTTGTTGTTCCTGGAGTACAACGTTGGCTTCTCCTCGGCGTGGAGAGCATACATCCCATGGCGTGGGGATGCTTCTTCCTTCTCTTTTTTTATATTGTTATTAAAACTTTGTTGTAATGTTGAAACTGTTTTCTAATAAATTTATTTCTTATATAGTTATATTTTTTTTTTTAGCTTTATTATTTTTTCTTTTTGTAAATTAAACACGTTTTAAAGCTCTAAAGCTGGTTTTATATTTTTGCAGAGTTTTTCTTTTGTTCTTGTTTTTTTTTTTATATTATTATTTTTATTTTCTGCTGTTTATGCAATATTTATACAATTCACTGTCTGTATAAGTTCATTTATTTGTAATATATTAATTTATGAAATAGAATTATTAATTATTAATTATTTGATTTATAAAAGATATTTTAATTTATTTTATTTTATTTATTACTGCACTGTTAAAGGTTTTTTTTTTTTTATTTATTTATAACACATTTGCTGTGGTTCACTTATACTTGGGGCTGTCGGTGTTGTCCCCTTTGCATATCTTTGATTGTTTTGCATACTAATTTAACCAGGTAGATAATTACCATTGCTACTGCTAACAACAGAGCCATAATTTCGATGTGACTCATGCTCTCAGTTGTCTTATCAACGTTGTCCTCCTTTATAGTTTCCAATATTTTTTCTAATTGTTTATTGTCGTTTTCTTCCTGATTTTTCCCTACCTCGTAGCCTGCTACTAGTAATGGGATGGTTGACAGTATTTTTTTCCACCAAGTCATTTTAGCTTAATTTAAGTATATATTTTTTAAAAGGTTTTGTTTTTAATTTATCATTTTTAACAGAAACTTTATATGCATACTTCTTGAATCACTTCGTCATTCTTTTTAAATTTTTCATTCATCTTTAACAAAAAGGCAAATTATTTTGTTCTTTTTTTTTAGAGTTTTAATAAAATTTTTTTTTTTTAATTTTTACATATTATTCTTTCTTCTTTTTCTCTTAATACACTTTTAATCACTTGCAGTTTTACACAATAACAACCCACTTAGTTCACGTCTTAATTAACACTTTTTTCACTTGTCACGGTCGCCATGTAATATGTTCGAAATATACATAGAGGAAACAAAACACAATAATCTTTTGTGTTCTATGTGTCGCGACAACGTTTTAACAACTCCACCCATATCTTTTATTAAACTTCTTTTTATATTATTTATTAATAATAATTTCTTACATATTAATGTGGTGTCATGAAAGTAATGGTAATACGAGATGCAAATGCAATAATTAAAGAATGCCAAAATATATTTAAAGTCACACGGTATTGCAATAATTTAAAGTCACATGATATTGAAATAATTTAGAGTCACACGGTAATTTGATATCGATATAATTTGGAAATGGAATGTTATATTAAAAAGTTTATTGGACATTATACCTTCATAACAGAACCGATTTTAAAATTTTCTTTATTAGAAAGGAAATGCTTACAGATTGGTCCCATTTTAAAAGAAGTTTAGAATTTTGAAAATTAAAGGGTGTCTCCATACAACATACGTGTTTTTTACGTGTATTATGAACCGTAAAGGGCACCCTTTTAAAATTTTAAAAAACTGCTTATTACTATAGCTACCAATAACAGAATTTAATAAAAAAAAAAATAAACTTAAAAATTAAAGGGTGTCCCCATATGTGACGTCAAATTAAATATATGAACCATTTGAACAATTGTAGACAATCACTAGAAAATTGGACAGAATGTCCAATATTTATAATCAGAAATTAAATATTTATAATTAAAAGTTAAAGGGTGTCCCAATAGTTGATGTAATTTGATGTATATTGCAAAACTTTTGAACCGTAACAGAGAGACGGTTGAAATATTCAAATAACCTGTATATCTAAGTCCTTTATAACATCAAGTATATAATTTAAATTTGGAAACTAAAGGGTGTCCCCATAATTGATATAATTTTACCTATCTAGCCCTATCTTTGGAACCGTTATAGACAAACACTTGAAAATTAGACAGAATCTCCACTACTATGTCCCGTATAATAACATTAATAAATATTTAAAATTTTAAAGGGTGTCCCAATAGTTGATGTAAATTGAAGCATATGGCCAAACTTTTGCGCCGTTTTAGACAGACATTTGAAATTTACAAAGAATCTGTCCTTTAAAATAAGTGTTTAATTTAAAATTGTACATTAAAGGGTGTTCCCTAGGTGACATTGTTTAAGCTATATGGCTATATCTTTGGAACCGTTACTTTTTATTATTGTGTCAGTAATAATAACTGTAAAAAAATAAAGGGTGTCCTCATATCTGACGTAATTTGTCGATATGGCTTTATCTGCTGAACCGTTGTGGATAGACATTTAAATGTACAGAACGTATATTACTATGTCCGTTAGAGCAACAAGTATAAAAGTATTTGATTTGAGTACTATTTCTTACACATTACTTTCTTTAAAATTTTTATTTCAGAATTGATGCACATATATTTGTTTTGTAGTCTGTTTTTTTGGAAGAATTATTATCCAATGAGATTAATTCGAGTAATTTATTTATTTATTTTTTATTATTTTATTTATTTATTAAACATGAAAATAATGTAGCTTATCTGCAGGTAAAAATTAACAAATTAATGTAAAATTCAACTATTTAGAAACAAATAATATATGTAAAGTTTTATTTTATAGAATTTTTTAATAAAAAAATGGAATTTATTGCTGATTAAGGAAGTATGATTTTAAAGTTTTTTTGTTTGACTTGGTGTTATTAGCTTACTAAATTTTTTGACCTGGTATCTTCCCTCAGTATTACACCTAGTTTTGTGGTTGTGGTTGATTTACCGTAAAAAGTTGCTATTATTATAAAATTCTATGGCTAGAGTAGCGTGATATATATTTTTTGCATCTAAAACAAAACGATCTGTAGCTATGTTTGTGCTTTGGTATTGGTTAAAATTTGTTGTATGTGTACTGGTAGTATCGATTAATTGATAAAAATTTAAACTGCAAAATTGATTAATTGTTTCCTCAAATGAAATCAAACCTTGAATAAATGGATACTCTATGAATTACATGACATATCAATTAAGTCGCCAGTGTTCGTACTCCAGCCGTGCCAATCATTAACCTAACTTTTTTTTTGATATTTATTAGTTTTTATAGTCTTACTAGTATATATCGGCTGCATGCAAAATGACCCAATTGCAAATCGCCCAAAAGCATAAATAAAAAAATAGCCCAAAAATTTCATACTAAATTGGGTAATATTTCATATGAAAAGTTACCCAAATATTTTGGGTGTTTTTTTCGTCGTTTTTGGAGAATTATTAATTTTTATATTTTTGGAAGATTTTTCATAATGAAAAATTGCCCAAATGTTTTAATGCAAGATCACCCATTTTTAATAAAAAATGATCACGAATAATAAGTAGTTATAAAGTTTAAGCCGCAGAAGTGTTAAAATTAAAAACTTATTACGCTTCAAACTGGAAAAATAAGCAAGTTAGTTTCTGTCTCTGCTTTTCCAAAAAAAAAAAAAACAAAAAAAAAAAAATGATAAATTTGCAGAAAATATATTGACATCACATTTAAAGTTGTACCAGTGGGCAGTCTTCAAATTGTTTTGGCGAAAAAGTAAAATCGCGCGATTTTTCATATTTTGTAAAATTTTTTTGCCAGCACCTAATTCTAAAATTTAACAATAAACAATAATTAAATATTTAAACTTATATTATCAAACTATTTGTACCTTAACACGTTCACTGTCCACACTCCATATATGGGCTATGAACGGAAAGCACCAGCAGTCCACTGCCCATATGTGGGCTGTTTACCCATACAAATTTAAAGAGCTTTAAAATTGTGGACGTTGAGAGAACATCGTTTATTTGACTTGGACTTCACAGAACAGACCATAAAAAACAAAATATGTGCTGGGACATGAAGGAAATCTCGTTTTTTGACGTGGACCTGACAGTTTGGATTGATAGAAAAAAAAAAAAAACAAAAAATGTTGAAAGATATTACATATTTTATGAAAAAACAGAACAATTATTACGGAATATTCTTATGAACTCTTTGGAAACAAGGCAAACAATATGGTTTAGTACAAATATTGCATATTTGTGATACTTTTTTAGTTTTATTAGCTGCAGCCCCAGCTGTCTCGTCCTTCAGTCTATGTTCATTGTAGCACCCTGTACATCTACGCCTTCTTAGTTTTGCGTCTTTTCTATCCAGTTGTGTAAGAAAATGCTTGTTGGAGACAGTCGGCGAATCATTATCTCTTTGGGAGATACTTGTAGATCACCCACTCTGTGGCGTAATTGGTACCGGTAAATTGGCTGCCTGTACGCCCAATAGGTTTTCTACAATATCTGTATGTGCCTGCAAGAGAGTACATTTTGTCTGCTGGTTCAATTTGTTGTACAAATAAACTGCGTTTGTTATGGCTACTCCAAAAATAACATCGAAGGCAATTTTTTTGTACCATGTCAGACTATTGCGAATTGGCGAATATTAGCTTGATAATTCGTCCGATAAGTAGATACCTTTCTTTCGATCATCGTATTCCAATATCATATTCGGTGTATTTCGGATAAGCCCCAATAAATATAAATATCTACATCTTTTAAAATGTATAAAAATAGCTAAAAGGGTGTTTTTGTTAATAGCCCACATGTGGCCTGTGGACTCTGAAGACGATTTATAAAAGATTTTGTTTCATGGAGTCCTAGCTCGTTAAGTTAAATTTTTTAGGGAAAATTACTATTTAATATACGCTTAGAGCGGGTTTTTAAGTTCGAGTTTAAGCCCAAGTTTCTTTTTTAATTAGCTAATCTTATTAATTTAATCCAATATAAATTGAAGTTAATGTTTTTAAGTGGAAGTTTAAACCATACTAACCATCAAAAAATGTAAGTGTGTCAAAATTTTATCAAAAGGAAACAATGTTGTCTCGAGAAGGAGAAATTGCTAGTATTTAATATAATTTACAGAGAGTTTATTTGAATGTTGAAAATTAATAATAAAAATATGTCTTGTCCATGTTTTTACAATTTCTAAAAAAATTTTTTAACTTTTTGTATATTTTTATAAGCTTATGTTTTTACATATGTACATACATATGTATATGTAAATAAGTATGTTAGTGTGTTTTTATTTCATTTCAAGTTTAAGTCACCACCGTTGGCCGCATAAACTAGCTTATAAAAGTAGTAAATTATTATTTTAAAAACATAAAACAAAGATTAATGATGACTAAGTCTCTGATCTCTATCCCAAAAACCCACTCTTAATTGTTATTTGAACATTACTTGTTATCTATTTAACTACGGAATAAAAGTGGTAGAATAATTAAAAACTATTTCTAAAATCTCTATCAATGACAAAGCCAAATAGGACTAATAAGGACTACACTTTTCTTGTTTAAAATATAAAAAAATACATCGTCGGTAGTAACAAACATAACAATTGCAGTATCCATTAAAAATGCATTGAGCGTTAACAATGTGTATCTCTTTGTGTTTTACATATGTATAACGGGTGTTCAAAATAATATACTTCAGATAAGATACATGTACATACATACATACATACCTCAAATATCTAGGTGTAATGATTGATACTCGTCTATCGTTTTTGGATCACATAAAATACATAAGTGCAAACGCATCAAAAACTTGCTCTGCGTTATCGCGTATTATGCCAAATACTAGAGCCCCAAATATCTTCAAAGAAAGTTGATTATGAGATGAATGTATCGCTAGATGGCAATTGCGCTGGTCGACCTCGGCTAAGGGAAGATGGACCTACTTATTGATACCCAATATAGTTACATGGCTTAAAAGAGCACATGGTGACCTCAATTATTACATTACCCAACTGTTGAGCGGGCATGGCTGCTTTAGGTCGTACTTGTACCGTTTTGGTCATGACAGTGACCCCTACTGTCCGAGTTGTGGAAATGTGCTGGAGGATGGACACGTTTTCTTTACCTGTCCACGGTTTCGAAATTGGAGGGTGAATTTGGAGTTGGCAATAGGTCACAGTGTTAGGCCCGATAACATAGTTCAAGCTATGTTGTCTTCGTTGAGCAATTGGGCGTATGTATGTAACTTCGCGAAATTGGTTCTAGTAGAACTTCGTAGGTTGGAAAGGATTCGAAGCAGAATCGACATGGTTTAGAGCTGGGTTCATACCGTCCCACCCTGTGACGGAAAATTTTGCGGTAGTTCCACAGGGACGTATGGGTTAGCGTATCGAGGTGTTTTAGCGTGTTAAAGTCCCGCACTCCTGGCAGTTCGGAGGCCAGGGTCTTTCGATGATTTCACCTCGTTAAATAAAAAAAAAAAACATAAATACATACATACATATGTACATAAGGGTGGATCGAAAAAATATTTTTTTTTTCAATTTCAATACGTAAAGTGTAAAAAAGTTGTTGCGGCACCTGAATATGTGGTTCTATCACAATAAACATTTGATGAATAACTTCTCACATAAAAAGACAAATTTTTATCACTATTAGAACGTGTAATACAAAAAATGTATTTTTGCCATATGCTAACGCTCCAGCCTAATGTACATACATATGTACATATATAGAATTAATTCATAAAACTTTAAGTTTTTTTTTTATCGCTTGTGTAGATAACAAAACTTTAATTTTATTACTAAAAACCAAGAATCATAGAAGATAAGATTACGCCATGAGCATGTTTTTCCGTTAGATGACGTTTTTCGGCCAATGTAAGGACGCAAGTCTATAATCAACAAATTGCTTCAAATAAATAGATACATATAAGTCTAAATAATAGACAAAATTTGGCAACCCTGCGAATAATTTATATTAAAAACTTTCACAATTTATAGTTGTATTCTCAGACAGAATTATTAGCCAATAGGAAGACAGTTTCGTGATGTCAGTAGGCCGACATACGTAGAAAATTTCAATTTTATTTTCGGTATTGCGTAACATTGTCTTCTATCATGCTTACTAAAAACCAACCAATATACATGCGTATATGGCCGCCCAAATAGAAAGGGACGTAAGGGTAAAACTGTAAATTTTGCAGGAGAGTCGTTTAAATTTTACACATTTTTTTACTCTAATGACTCTAAAATTGCTGATTATGAACGATTTTTAATTTTTTTTTTCAGTACTCTAATTACACACTGAAAAACTAATTTTTTTCTCTAAATTTTACTACAGTTAAAAAATGGTTAAACTTTTAAAACCGTTCAAAAAAATTATGATATTTTTCTGTGCTCAACTTACATGCAGAAAAATAAAATTTTCTATGCGTATTTGGCTTCGAAGACATCCAGAACCACTCTTATTTGATTCTCCAGTAAATTTTACTCCAACTAAAAAAAAATCAGTAAACCTACCCTTTCCCTGTGCGCGGTCGCATACCCCCGGGGGTACCAATTGTCACTGCAGGAATGGCAAATGCTTTGACGCGGTTCACTCAGGGAAAATAGGGGCACCAAACGCTAGGGTTCCTAGAGCCTAAATCTGGAAGGAAAGGTCTGCGATAAACATTGCAGGTCCTCTTCGAGGCCCGACCAGTGCCCAAAGGACTGGTACCACGGGAATCGGTGGCCCCACAGAGATCCTATCCTCTCTGTGACCGGTTATTGGTGAGGTCCCTAATACACGTGTTGGTTGTGGTTTAAGATCGATTTATGTAGGTAAGGTGCAAGGTCGATCAAGTGTGCTGTTGCACTCTCAACAGACGGAGTTTGGATAATCTCCAAACCCCTAAGCAAGAGGTTATAATGTGGATCTAGGCTTGCCTTGGAAAGGCGTGCCATATTATATAAATTGCTACTCATTGTGACTGTATCACACACAAAAAGCGATTGGTGGCAATCGTAAAGTGTTGTTATACTACACAATGGGGGCGCTAGCCTACGCCTAAGTTTCACTCGGTGGTAAGACCACCGTGAGGTTAGGCCGAGTAGGCAGGTACTCACGTTAATCTTGTTCCACAATTGTGCGCGGTCGCGTATACTTGTAATAACTTTCTATCAATTTTCTCTTATAAAAAAGAAGTTTAAAACTTAGAAGGGACGAAAGGATATTTTTGTTGTGCATCACAATCAGCCAAAAAGTCCATGTTGAAATTTCATTCAGTTAAGTGGTTTTACATTTTTGCAAACTAAATATTTATACTGCAATTTTTTTTAATTTCTTTATCATCTTTTTTTAGAGTATTATAGGCATAAATTGTTTTCATCAAAAATTGTTTAATTTTATCCTCAGGCGCACATTTTTAACAGAAACAACATGGCTTTTCATGTTTTTGATATTTGAAAAAAACCGTCTCAATTTGTTGGAAAAGTTTAAAAGCGAACGATTTGACGATGTGTTAAACGAAACAGTTGATATTTGTAAATATGCCAACATGAATGTTTTTTATTTAGTTTTGGGCATTATTTTCCTTTGTAAACTGCAATATATTTAAGCGATTGAAATTTCTATTAAAACTTTTTTGTTTTTGTTTACAGGAAATAACATATTTTGTTTGAAATGACCACTTGGTTTTAAAACATTCACGCTTTAATGGCTAATTGTAATTTTAAACTTCATAAGGCACACTGCATAGTATTTACATGGAGTGTAATCGTTGCACTTTTAGCGTAAAATATTATTTTTAACCGACTTCAAAAAAAGAAGGAGGTTATCTATTCGTCTGAATGTTGGTTTTTTTTATGTTTGTGCCCACAGAACTCAGTCATTTCTGAAACGATTTTAAAAAATTTTTTCTTTATTAGAAAGAAAATGCTTAGAGATTGGTCCCATTTTAAAAGAAGTGAAGAATTTTGAAAATTAAAGGGTGTCCCCATACAACATACGTGTTTTTTACGTGTATTATGAACCGTAAAGGGCACCCTTTTAAAATTTAAAAAGAACTGCATATCACTATAGCTGTCAATAACAGAAATTAATAAAAAAATAAACTTAAAAATTAAAGGGTGTCCCCATATGTGACGTCAATTTTAATATATGAACCATTTGAACCATTGTAGACAATCACTTGAAAATTGGACAGAATGTCTAATCATAAATTAAGTATTTATAATTAGAAGTTAAAGGGTGTCCCAATAGTTAATGTAATTTCATGTATATTGCAAAACTTTTGAACCCTAACAGAGAAACGGTTGAAATTTACAAAGAACCTGTACATCTAAGTTCATTATAAAATTAAGTATATAATTTAAATTTGGAAACTAAAGGGTGTCCCCTTAATTTTTACCTATCTAGCCTTATCTTTTGAACCGTTATAGACAATTAGACAGATCCCGTATAATAACATTTATAAATATTTAAAGTTATAAAGGGTGTTTCAATAGTTGATGTAAATTGATGCATATGGCCAAACTCTTGAACTGTTTTAGACAGACATTTGAAATTGACAAAGAATCTGTCCTTTAAAATAAGTGTTTAATATAAAATTTTACATTAAAGGGTGTCCCCTAGGTGATATTGTTTAACCTATATGGCCATATCTTTGGAACCGTTACTTTTTATTGCTGTGTCAGTAATAATAAGTGTAAAAAAATAAAGGGTGTTTTCATATCTGAGGTAATTTGTCGTATATGTCTTTATCTGCTGAACCGTTATGAATAGACATTTGAATGTATAGAACGTACATATATTACTATGTCCGTTAGAGCAACAAGTATTTGATTTGAGTACTATTTTTTACAGATTACTTCCTTTTAAATTTTTAGTTAAGAATTTACGTACATATATTTGTTTTGTAGTCGGTTTTTTAGCAAGAATTATTTAATGAAGCAAGTACTGACATATATTCATATGTGCATATCGAGAGTTTATATTCAAAAAGTGCTATCTGCAAATTTACAATTTTACAGGAGTAGTTTTACAAGAGTAGTAACTAAATTTTGTTTTACAATATCATTTAAAAAAGGGGCTCACTTTGATTAAAAAGTTTGTTATTTGTGTTATAAACATTCTCTTAATTCTATATTCTATTACAGTACTTAGGTATGTCAAAAATAAAATTGATTTTCCGCAATTTAATTATTCTTTTACAAAATTGGTGACATTCTGATTTAATAAAATCTTTTAAACATTTTTGAAAATGTATACAACTGGATGTTGCCAACTGTTGTCACATCCGTAAGCGTAATCCTCACACCTTTTTCTCAACGAGTTTTCCTATTTACTAATTTAAAGTGACTCAACAAAAATGATTTGAGGCGAATGAGGAGGACGTCTCTGAAACACAATATGTAAAGACCTTCTAAAGTTCTGCTATGAGAATGTGACTATCAAATTTAAAATTTGAAGTAAATGTAATGTTAGAAGGAGACAATGTTGAAAAACAAAAAAAAAATTTATTTTTCAAGGGGAAGTCCTATTGACTTCCCTTTGTATATTCTGACAAGCATTTTGCAACTTGTAATTAAAATACATTTTGTTTTGAACAAATAAAATAAATATTGTAACCTCTACCCTATTTTTGATGTTTTATAATTATTTTACTTACATATAAACATTTTCTTCTTCCTTAAGGAACAAGCTTAATTCAAATTATTTATGGTTTGAACGTTTACAATATGTTCTTGTTTAATATGGCTTTTGTCACTTTTATTCTTTAAAAAAAAATATCTTTAATGTTACGACTATCCAACCATAAACACAATGTTTGTCCATAAGACCACACTTTAAACAACTAGAAATAATTATGTACACTGTAAACACTTTGAATAAGGGTTATGAAAATTATTAGCTTATTTATGTTAATACTTATGTTATAATATTTATAGACTTCAGGATGAACTAATACATAGTACTCCTATTTGTTGAAAATACAACAAGTAATATAACATATGCAATATTATTTTGCAAACAAAAAGCTAAAATTTGTCACTAAAAATATAACATGTACCATTAAACGTATTGAATTTAAATCGGCTAAAAAAGCACTTAAGTATTTCAAAAAAAAAATCTTATCTTTTTAACCCTCGGAGGTATACGAAATTTGTGTCGGTAAATGGTATACACAGGTCTGTGCAGACCTACATGGGATTTGTATGCAAATGCATAGTCAGGTGTCATAAAAGTGTCTTTAAATGCGTTTTATGCTAGGAAATCCACAAAATAAATAATTTATACGGATTTTTTGGATTTTCGGCTCTCTGTTTCATATAAGGGAGCACGAACTGTTCGTCTTCTGTCAGTCTTCTTTATATGCCCCAATTTGTCATGTATGACAAAAGCTGCTAATCCCGCAACATCCACCATATTAAAAAACATGTGGCCCGTTTGCAGGTGTAGCACAAACCATCTGGTCCATGGTGTCCACTCCTGCTTTATAGATGTAGTCTAATATTTGTAACGGCTGCTATGCTGGTTTTTTATAGTCGACTTATAATGTTCCGTAGAGATGAGAACCACTGCTTTTTTCTTCTTTGGCACATATGAGCAGAGTGCGACATTATCGTTGTGGTAGGCGAACAATGTGCTCAACACCTCTCTTTTAGGGTCCAAAATCTCCTTCAGTATGGATAATTTGAATTAGCATCGCACAACCACCATATTTTTATGTCGTATCTGGCTAGTTTCGAAGGAAGATATTGGGTGAATCGCGTGCGGCCTCGGTACGGAAACAATTGCTCATCCACAGTTATTTGGGCACCCGGAACATATCGACGCTCTAAATTGGTTATGGGCATGTTCCAAATGTCGTCGATGGCGGCCATTTGTTTTCTACAATGCGAGCGGATCTCGTGGTACCGTTATAAATCTAATATACTTTAGAGTAAGTTTATAATGGATAGCAGACATCGTCGCCTTGTAGATAGGGTTACCATTGTGTCCCCACAACTCATGACTAGGCTGATCGTTTTGCCCGAATATGCCGGTAAACAAGGTAAAGCCCATAAATGCGCATATTTCTGTTTCCGTTACAGGGTTGCTCCACTATCGACAGAAAATCATGAAAATTGTTATTGTAATCTTCATTGATTTGAAAAGAAATTTGTTTTGGCACCAAAAATATCGAACCGAAATAAAAAAAACATGAAAAACCAAAAAGTTATATACTCTTTTATCACTTTCCTCCCATCATTCCATACGAATTACATGTAGGTCTGCACGGACCTGCTGTTTGTCGACACATATTTGTAAACCGGGATTACACCGAACCCAGATCCACTATTGCTCTGATTTTTTGCTCATTGTGTTCGGATATTGTTGCTCCAGGAGGTCATGGAAGGATTTGTCTCTAGCATGAAAGACAAAAATGTTGCACACACTTTTGTATGCAAAAAGTCTGCACAGACCTGTCTATACCTCCGAGGGTTAAAAAGGGAGAAAAGTATATGATTGTTTTCAACAGTACAATTTGTGACACTATGCCTGACAGTTTGTTACATCAACGATAAATATAGTTTCCTCAGAGAATCAATCTTCATGTTTGCTCTTTTTGCTTTTCTTTTATTTTTTATCGTATCTTCAATGTAAATATTTGAACTAACAATATGTACTCGTACTCATATCCTAAGTCTTAAAGAAAAAACAAATAAACTTGTTAAGTTCAGCCAGTGCAAGACAAAAAATTGTATGTTTTACGATTATATATATGTATATATATTTATTCCTATGGTTCCAGTGTGGAACAAAGGGCCTCCAGTTCGATCTATCGTGTGCCTTCAGCATCTCTACCGGCCAAGTTGCTCCCACTAATCCTGCTTCCATTTCTATTTGTCTTCTCCATGTATTAGCAGGTCTGGCCTTTTTCCTGCTACCTTGAGGATTCCACGATATTGCCATTTTTGCTACGTCGTCGTTTGGTATCCTTAGGATACGGCCAATCTACTTCCATTTTTTCTCTGCTAGTTGGACACGGATGGGAATCTCTGCTGTTCCGGTCCATAATTCCATATTTTTGATTACGTTCGGCCAAAAAATCCTCATTATTTTGCGCAGAGACCGCTTTATGAACAACTGTAGAGCCTGTAAATCGTTCGCCGAGGTGTTCCATGACAGAGAAGTACTGATCACACATTTAAGGAGAAAAGGCTGAGCTTGGTTTTTAAGTGGATTTGGGGAGATTTCCACACCGTTTGTAGCGCCCCGAAAGCTTGGTTTGCCTTGTTGATCCGATTTGTAACATCTTCACGTGACCCACCTGTAGATGATATAATGCTGCCCAAGTACGTGAAGGATTGTACGTCTTCGAGTTCGATATTGTTTACCTTAAACTTCGAGGTGTTGGCGGTGTTTAGGCGTAGGACCTTGGTCTTTCCGACGTTGATACGTAGACCAGCGTTAATCGCAATTCTTTGAACTTCCTCCAGTTTTGCTGCCATATACGATAAACTATAGGCTAGTAGACATATATCGTCAGCATAATCGAGGTCTTCGAGACGTCCCTACATGCACCATGTGATGCCTCTTTTTGAGGGGGTTGCTTGTTACATTATAACGTCGAGTACTATGTTGAACAGCAGCGGAGCAAGAACACAGCCTTGGCGTACTCCTGTGTTCACACTAAGATTCCTTCCCAGTAAGCGTTCGTGCAGAAATTTGCATGTTGAATCTCGGTATAAGGCTTTTGTTAGATCGACTTTTTTACCTGGGACTCCTTTGGACTCAAGTGCTTGCCAAGTAGCCTGGTGGTGGAGGGGTCGAAAGCTTTCTAAAAGTCAATAAGTATGCAATATAGCGAGGCCTTTCTACTAACTGCTTGACGATAATGCGAAGGCTGTCGACGTGATCAACACAGGAGCGATGGGCTCTAAATCCGGCTTGATCGTTACGCAAACCTGATGAGATTGAGAAGGACAGCTTTGCATGAATGATGTGGGCCAGTACTTTGTTGATCATCGGAAGTAAGGTTATGCCCCTCCAGTTTCTACACTCTGTCAGGTCGCCCTTTTTTTTGGTAGTTTTATGATAACTCAAAATTCTTCAATGATTGGCTGTATAAGCTTTGCGCTGACAGAGGGGTTAGCCTTGAGTAGTTCGGGATTAATGTTGTCCGCACCTGTTGCTTTACAAATTTTTAACGCTTTTATTGCCTTTATGATCTCTGATTCGTCGGGACATGATGGTTTACGGCTGCTGTTAGCTTATGCGAGTCGTCCCTCTGATTTTGGACAAGAGAAGCAATATCCTCATTCTTAGTCGAATGTAATCACGATCATTTAGGATGTTACGGCCAGCGGGTTTCGGTGCGTTTCAAGTTTCTTTAAACACGTTACTGCAGTTTTCGCTATTTCAGCTTTTACTAATGTTGCGTTTGGATCTTTGTTAATATTCGAGCTCGAGGGAGACTCCCTGAACATTCGTAGAATCCTATGTTGGTGCTATGAGTTGAATTGTTTTAAATTGGAACCTGAGAAAATGCCCCATAACTGAATTCCAAAATACTATATTGGCATGAGGATTAAATTGCAATATAAGCTGAGGCTAGAGTTTCTGCCAATAAGTCAGTTTAGTTGGGCTGCTTCTACCTTTATTTGTATTAGTTTTGATTCTATATAGTCTATATATATGTTCCAATTAAAACGCCGGTCAAGATATATACAGAGGCATTTGACTTGTAAAAGTTGTGATATCATTTCATTATTTGTTCGAATTTGAGGACATGCGTTTCTATGCAATGTGAACAAGTGCTGGCAATTTTTACTGCATTTAATTACTCGATACTACTCAATACTTTTCAAACGGGTACTTAATAGTACTCAATACTTTTGTTTACATAATAAAAATGCACTGTTAATCATAGCTTTAATGGAGTCGTTATATTTTCTATTTAATCTGATACTAAAACTATAACGTTAAAAGTATCGAGTAACTATTTTTGAGTATTGAGTACACAAAAAATGGATCAGACCAGCACTAATGTCAACATTATGTGAGTACATTTTCGTTCGCTCATCTTTATTATCAATTTCTTCACCAATTTTTCGAAATTGTGTATGAGGTCTTGTAAATAACGTGATGGTAGTTGGAGTCTTTCGTGAAAGCCTAGAAAACCTGTGTCCGCAACAAAGCTCTTGGTTGCTAGTTGGTGTATTAGAAGTATACAGTAAATACAAAATTAAGTCCGAAGTTCTCCAAGGTGTTATATTGGGAATATACTACCTTGGAGAACTTCGGCCTCAATTTTTTTAGGTGAGCTTAAAAATTCTTCTTATTTAAGTATAAAGATTTAATTACTTAAGAAACTTTGTAACATCATTATCAGTTATTTAATATTTTGAATATTTCCTTTTTTTTTCGCAATTTTTTATTTATTGAATGCCATAATACCATATTGGTTTTAGAATTGACTTGTATAATAAAAGTTTGCAATCTAAAGCTAGAGTAGAATTTCTGTGTTAACTTTGTTTCTATGTAGCGTCTCCATGTATTTCAAAATTTTCTAAACTGAATATGTGGTCTTGTAAATATCGTGATGCTAATTCAGGTCTTTCGTGAATGCTTAAAATGGTCGTGTCGTCAGCAAATGTCGATGTGTGAACTCGGTTACTAGTTGGCATGTCTGAAGTATACAATAAATATAAAAATGGCCCCAATATACTACCTTGGGGAACTCCGGCTTCGATTGGCTGGGGTGAACTAAAAAAATCTCCTTCTTTCACAATAAATTTTCGTTCGGTTAAATAACTATGTAGCAGCTTATATAGGTTTACGGGCAAATTCAGTTTAAGCTTATAAATAAGGCCTTCGTGCCATACCTTATCGAATGCTTGAGAAACGTTGATAAAAAGCGCAGAGCAGTATTTGCTCTCTTCAAAAGTCTTCTTAAAAATATTGACTAACCTGTGAGTTTGTTCGATCGTACGATGTTTTTTCCTGAAGCCGAATTGATGGTTTGGAATACATCCTTTGTCACTTAGAGTAGGGTTAAGCATCCTCTCAAATAGCTTTGTCATATTTGATAAAAGGCTTATAGGTCTGTATGATTCAATTTTTGTGTGGTCTTTTTCTGGTTTAGGAATCATGGTAACCAAGGACACCTTCCACTCTGTGGGGAAGTACTCAACACGTAGAATGGCATTAAAAATAAAAAGAATGATACTACGAGCTATACGGGGCAACTCAAATAACATCTTGTTACTGGTTTTATCAATTCCTTTATTGCTTTTTCAATATCGCCAAATTCAAATCTTATCGGTACTGCAGCACTTGCCATTTTTTTTTTTATTTTTCAAATTTCATGTATATACATTTGTATTATATTTTTCTGAAGCCAAACTAATTGTTTGGAATACATGTTTTCGCGCATCGGATTGGGCTCAGCTTAGTTATTAATATCTTCTCGAAAATTTTTAATATAATTGATAAAAGACTATATGATACTACTTTTGTGAGGGTCCTTTTCTAGCTGGAATCATGTTAATCAAAGAAACCTTCTACTCTGGTGAAGAAATAAAAAGCAACTAAGTGTGTTATATTCGGCCGCGCCGAATCTTCTATATGCTTCACCACGGAAACATATAGATTTTATTTATACAGACATTATTTATATTGTTGACTCTTTATTCATGCTTTAAATAAATAGAAGACAGGGGCTACACAGCTAAAGAAAACAAATTCCGTTGGCTACAATTGTCGCCGTGTAGTCAGCTACTTAATAATATTAAAAACGACAGCTACATCGTAAACTCTGACATTGTTGTAGAAATATTTATTTTGCTTTTATAAAAATAAATAACTTTTTAAAAAAATTATAAATATTTCCTCCAAAACTTTTTATTTGTATATGAATTTGTAATTTACAATTTCGTAACAATTTCTTTTTCTGAATAAAGTTGATTACAGCCACGGTGGTCGTGTAGCCATGTAGCTTTGCTGGCTTCAAAATAATCGTTTACCTATAAACGTGTGTTTTATTTTCTATGTGTTTAATGCATCTAGGTTTTAAAACAGAGATCTCATCTATTTAAAAATCAAGCGCATTTAAAAAAATTTGTAACTCTAAATAAATTTTTCGAAAATTGTTTGTAAAAAGCTTTTGTAATAATATTTTTTTGTACAATTTTATTTGAAAATTGTTTAGAGAATTTAAAAAATTTTTTTTTTTAAATATATTTTTGAAAATGTTTTAAATTTTTTTTTTTTTAATTTAGAATCTTCCTGTAATTTATATTGAGTTAGAATGTTCAGACTAAAGAAAAAAGAAATTCTTAAAAAAAATTTCCTCATATTTACTCCCATGTGCCTTTTAATTGCTTCTATTTACCAGTGGGTACCCTGTGGGTCCATTGACTTCCTCTGTGTGTATTGCTTTCTATAAAGGTCTTTGATACAAATCAATGCAGAAAAACCCTACCAACCTAAAAACAAACAAAAATCGCCCCCCGCAGGTGATAATGATTCCCCGAAATCTGTATGCACTCCTTGCGATCTACTTGTCGCGGTCTAATATTTATTTTACAAAAAAAAAAGCCCAACGGGGTCATTAAAGCCGAAAAAATTAAAAGAAAAGTGAAAAAATAATAGGTGGGCGTGGTTTTTAGCCCGCAGCCTCCAACGGCATGGTCCGATGTCGCTGAATTGCAATCTCAAAGATTTCGAAACTATGCCTGACAAATTGGTTTGCTTAAATTTTTTGTATCGCTTTTGGTGCTTTGGCAAATTACATTACTACCCGAACACGGACAGACGGACATCGCTTAATCAACTTCCCTATGTATAAGGATCCAGAATATATATACTTTATGGGGTTGGAAATGAATATTGTAGAAATTACACACGGAATGACAAACTTATATATACCCTTTATACCTGTGGTGAAGGGTATAAAAATTTAACCGTGCGGGGCAACTAAAATAACCGTTTCTTTCATAACGGTTGTTGCCTTTTCAATATCACGAAATTAAAATGTTACGAAGACTGTAGTACTAACATCGACTGATAGTAACTCAGTAATACGAATCCATACATTTGGATTGAAAACCTGTTTCAAGTTACCAAATGGTAATTTGAGAGAATAAGACGTACTTAAGCCTGACTTTAAAATTTCCTTTACATGAAATGAACACATTTACCGGTCTTTCTGGAATTTTCTCAGTTTGTTACCAGATATGCGATGGGTAAAATAGGATATATGTATATTTTTCGATATTTCAAATTGTCAGGGCACTTTGCAAACAAAGCTAATATTTATCATCGTGTCATTGGGAACTGTAATAGGAAGAACCTTGAAGAAAGTGACTTTAAAGGTATATATGGTGTGGGACCTCCCATGAAAAGTAAAAAATTATTATCGCATACCTAGAGAACTGTAATAGGTAGAGTCTTGAAATTTTTTCAAAAGAAGATTTTAATAAGTCAGACCAAACCAATTTAAACAAACACATTTTTTTTATTATTGTTAAATGTATCTCTGTTTTGAAATATTTTGTTTGTAAGGAATAATATTTTTAATACTTTTTATCATCTTTTGTAGCCACTTTTTTACTGATTGTATTTTAATTAAAACTTTGACCTTTAACTTTGAAGAAAATCTTTTTTAAATTAATGGTTAAAAACGCGACAGCTTACCCATTTTTCATTTTTCAACAATATGCTCTCATGGAAGTTTCTTAATACTAGAGAAGAGAAAATGTTGCATAATTTATTCATAAAAAACAATACTGCAATATACAAACCAGGCCGAAACAGCACAAAAGTGTTATATTTCAAACTAAATAAAAAACAACTTTTAGAAGTATTAAAATATTATAATAACCACGATTGATTAGAATCGTCAGCACTCTACACCTCTACGGTTTCGTTATATTAACTTGTGTCCTTTTAGAAAATTAGCACGTTGCTATAGAGGTCTGGATCATTTTGAGATATAAGGCATTCCCAAATTGTTCCTTTACCAGTTAAATTTTTTGATGCGATTCATATAAACAGGGGTTTCCTCTTGTTTCCAATAAGTATTCCATCCAATTAAGAGCCTCGATAGACTGATTGGTAGTCTATCAGTCGAGAGGTTGCGGGTCCGATTTTAGCCAAAGACTCTGGGTATTTTCTGCAGACAAGCAAACAGGTTTTTGCTGAGGACCGCAAAAACCTGGTACCAAAATTGGTAATGATGATGTCGCTGGTCTGATTTTTAAAGAAGAAAATTATAATCTTGCAACATTTAAAGCATATCAAACAGTGATTTATGTTACCGTTCCCAAGAAGATTTTGTCTTTATAGTATAATTAGTAATGATGATTCTACGCTAATCTCTGTTGACGATAACGTTGTCGCTGGTCTGATTTTTAATGAAGAAAATTATAATCTTGCCACTTGCATTTCAAGCATATCAAACAGTGATTTATGTAACCGTTCCCAAGAAGATTTAGTAGAATCGAATATCGAAAACAAATATCAAGCATTTGCAAGGGTTGTTCTAGCGATATTGCAACTGATAACAGAGATGGCAATGGAAACAAATGACAGTTTATTCTTTTAAAAAAATGGAAGCTTAAAACATATCTTATAACATTATGCAGAAATGTTATTGATTAACATTCCAGTTAGTAGAAAAATCAAAGAGCCCCAAGGTGCTCACATGTAATAGAATTACCTTGAGCTGGATAACTGCGTTAGTGACAGGTCATGGAAACTTCAAGTATCACCTAGCTATGAAAATCGAAGAAGATGATATTTGCACATTCTGCCTGGAAGAGGCTGCATTAGTAGCGCACATTGTGTGTGAATGTCCAGCAATGACTAGCATAAGAATTAAGACCAAGGACAGAAAGTCGTTAAATTTGGATGCAGTGTGGTCTAAGCCTTGGGCAAATGATATCAATTACTGGAGACTCTGTGGTAACAAACAAGGCCGACAGTTACCAGTCGATAGTCTGAAGTCACTATGGCAAGAATAAAGGCTGGTAGTAGCACGTGACGTAAGGTTGCCCTAAATTACAGGATGGTTGGCTAAAAACATTTAAGATTGAAGGAGGTCGAAAATAGGCCCACTAAGCAAGTGAATTGCTTGTTAGCCTTTTGAAAGTCTATATTAAGACTTCCATATAAAAATACAAATATTGGGAAATCAATTTGATTATCTTTTACAAGGAAATAAATAAAATACAAGTGCTTTGTTTAACCATAATAGGCGACTGTAGGGTAAAAGGTAAAAGGAAAATATATAAGAAGTGACAAAACTTAAGTTTTCTTATTTTGTACTTTGTTGCCCTGACACACATATGAAAAGTTATATTGTTTCTACAAAACATGCATGTTAAAGTAAATGTACTTTATTATGGGAGTTGTTACGAAGGCTTTTACAGATATTTGCACATGAGTACAGATGTTGACAAGTTTTTATGTTAAGGTTATAATAAAGATACCCTTTGAGTTCATAAGTTATAACATTTTCTCTAAACATGTTTTGAAAGAAATAAAAAGAAGGGAAGTAAGTTTAATAGTTTTGGGATTTTTTTGCAGTAGGTAAGTTTATGCAAACTTTTTTATTCATGGTTTGTGATCGTCTTTTTAAAGTTTTCTTAATAAACGTAAAACAATTTTAACTTCAAATGCTCAACTATTTTTCTGTGTTAAGTTTTATTATATTGTCAAATGTTTTCATTTATTTTTTATTTAACTGAAGCCGTAATTAGTAAAAATTTTCCAGTTATTTCAAATTAAAGGATAATATATCAATTTGGTCCTGGCAAAAAAAATTCCTATAATAGATGTAGAGAAATTTACCTTTAAATGTAGAGACATTAACATTTAAACATAATTCATTCGCTGTGCTAAATGTTTCAAATGGTAGCTTACCAAACTTTGTGGTCATTGATTCAAAAGCGAAGACAAAGGCGGCACAGCTATTGATGTTCAAGGTTAAGCATTTATTTTTTTTTGTAAAGCAATACAGAGAACTTAAAAAATTTATATCAAATTAGATTTCGAAAAATGACGACAAATTTCGATTGATTTTTAAAAATGGATTGATTGTTTTTTTGTATTTAACTCTGCTCGTTTTAACTAAATTCTTAAAGATTTCGAAACATACATAGTCCCAGTTTAGACGGACGAACACTTGATAGCAAAACATTTGGAATTTTCTTTTGTTTCTTCATTTGCGTTCACACAAACGAACATGAGGTCGGCAATATTTTATTATTATAGAAGCAAATTTGAAAAAATAAAGTTAATGCCAACGAAGAAAATGTCAACAAAGCATGAGTACCGAACCCAAAAACGAAGCTGAATGTTTCGCATCAAAATGTTTTTGCGTCGTCTAAACTCAGACGTTGATTCAATTGTAATGATTTTTCTGTTTAAAGAGTTTATAGAATAATAGAATTATATTTTATCGGTGCTGAGGTTGCATAGAAATTATTTTACACACAATATTAAACAAACACTTATTTTATTCTCTTTATATTTATTCTTTACTTATAACTGGAATATATCTCTAAAAGGTGTGTACACAGGCTAAAAGTTTCTTAAATAAGTTGCTAAGCTGCTAGATAGTTATTTAACCGAACGAAAATTTATTGTGAAAGAAGGAGATTTTTTGAGCTCACCCCAGCCAATCGAAGACGGAGTTCCCCAAGGTAGTATATTGGGGCCATTTTTATACTTATTGTATACTTCAGACATGCCAACTAGTAACCGAGTTCACACATCGACATTTGCTGACGACACAGCTTTTTTGAGCATTCACAAAAGACCCGAAGTAGCATCACGATATTTACAAGATCACATATTTAATTTAGAAAAATGGTTGAAGAAATGGAGAATAAAAGTGAATGAACAAAAATGTACTCACATAGCTTTCACACTGCGTAGAAAATCTTGCCCCCTATTCGGATAAATAACCAAACGATACCTCAGCTTTCAGACGTCAAATATCTCGGCATACATCTTGACGGGCGCCTTACATGGAAACGGCACATAGAAACAAAGTTAACACAAATGAAGTTGAAAGCAGTCCAACTAAGCTGGTTAATTGGCAGAAATTCTACTCTAGCTTTAGATTGCAAACTTTTATTATACAAGTCAATTCTAAAACCAATATGGTGTTATGGCATTCAGTTATGGGGCACTGCCTCAGCTACCAACGTAGAAAAAATTCAAAGGCGCCAAAACAAGATTCTTCGTATAACATAAAGATCTAAACGAACATCCATAAAGATCTAAACGTGCCATCAGTTAAAGCAGAAATAGCGAAACTTGCCATAAGGTATTTAAAGAAGCTTGAAACTCATCCGAATCTACTGGCCCGTAACATACTAACTGAACCTGGTTACATTCGACTAAGAAGGAGGGACACTGCTTCTCTCATCCGTACATCAGAGGGATAACCCACAAATTACAGTAACCGTGAAACATACATTTTTTTTTTGTCCAGCACTGGTTGGACTTAACAAGTATATTTTTAGACTTAAGATATGAGTAATTATTGATAGTTCAATTATATTGAAGATACAATAAATAAAAATTGCGAAAAAAAAAATTAAATAAGTTGCAAGCTCACTGATCAACCAATATTACTGCTGTTCAGTAGTTAAAGACAATATTGACCTTTTTATGTTTTTTTTTTAAGATAAAAAATATGTTAAAAATGGACGATTATCAATTATTTTTGTGCATGTATTTTTGGTCACTTTTTGACCTTTTTAAGGTGATATCTATGATTTTAAAATTATTAATTTTGTTTTTGGTCGATTTTTCATAGGGTAATTTTGACTTGTACAAAGTCTAATATAGGTTTTGTTTGACGTCGTTTTTTTCGTACGTTTATGTATTTTTAAAATTTTAACAGTCTCATTTTTGCAGCACAGTGGACTAAATATAATATAACGAATTTATGATGTTATATTATTATGTCACTTGATTAGTTCTTTCTAATTTTATGTAAATGAAGTTTTTTATTAGTTCTATTTTGTTCTTTACAGATCTTATGGTCTGCTACTTGTACATATTCGTACATAGTCAAGGTCATATAGAATACTGTCAGCAATATTATATCACCTCCGCCGTATTTAATATATTAGAAAATAAAAAGATTGTAAGTGTACATTTATTGAACTAGTTTTTTTTCTCGAATAATAGTTTCATGGGGAAAAACTTTATGATAGTTGTTTACTTGATATTGACAAGTTGGAAAATAGAGAACTGTTTCAAGTGAATAAGATTTACTTTACACATATTGAGTTTTGACTGTTTTTTACAAATGTTTCAAAGTTGTTTTCTTTTTAACCGACTTCAAAAAAGAAGGAGGTTATCTATTCGTCTGAATGTTGCTTTTTTTTTATGTATGTAACCGCAGAACTCAGCCATTTCTGAACCGATTTTAAAATTTTTTGCTTTATTTGAAAGGTTATGCTTCAAGGTTGGTCCCATTTTAAAAACAGTTCATTATATTAAAAATTAAAGGGTGTCCCCATACAACATACAGGTTTTTTACGTGTATTAAGAACCGTAAAGGGCAGCAAATTAAAATTTTAAAAAATTGCTTGCCGCTATAGCTCCCAACAGCAGAAATTAATAAAAACAAGTAAAAGTGCTATATTCGGCCGTGCCGAATCTTCTATACCCTTCACCACGGTGATTTTATTTATACAGACATGTACAGCATTATCCATATTGTTGACTCTTTATTTAAATAAAGTCGTATAAGAAAAAATCATTATTCATGAGTTAAAGAAATAGAAGACAAATGAAAACAAATTCCGTTTGCTACAATTGTCGCCGTGTTGTCAGCTACTTAATGATATTGAAGCCGACGCTACATCATAAACTCTGACATTGTTGTAGAAATACTTATTTTGCTTTTATAAAATTAAATAACTTTTTCAAAAACTTTTAAATATCTCCTCCAAAACTTTTTGTTTGTATATGAATTTGTAATTTACAATAATAATGTAATTTGTGACATTTTCTTTTGTTGAATAAAATAGAAATTAGCCTAAGTTGACGACATCCACAACGGTGGTCGTGTAGCCATGTAGCTATACTGGCTTCAAAAAAAAAAAACGTTTACCTATAAACGTGTGTATTTTATTATTGGCAGTTTTTACCCGGTATCCTGATGATGTCTATGTGTTTAATGCACCTAGGTTTTAAACAAAGATCTCATCTATTTTAAATCAATCGCATTTAAAAAAAAAAAAAAAATCAAACGCATTTAAAAAAAAATATGTTACTCTATATACACACATACATACATATGTATATTCTTAATATTAAATATATGTTATGTTACAGTCATGATTTTCATTTTCAAAGAAATATTGAAATTTTTGTTTTAATTTTTCGAAAATTGTGTGTAAAAATTTTTTGTAAAAATATTTTTTTAAAAATTTTTTGTAAAATTTTATTCGAAAATTTTTTGGAAAATTTTTTAAAAAATTTTTTTTTCTAATATTTTTCTGTAAAATATCTTTTTGAAAATGCTTTGTAAATTTTTTTGTAAATATTTTTGAAAAAAATTTTTTTAAAAAAATTTTTTTTTTAAATTTTTTTAAAAATTTTTTTTTAAAATTTGATTGAAATTTTTTTGTTAAATTTTGGACCTTTCTCCAATATATTGAGTTAGAATGGTCAGACTAAAGCAAAAAGAAATCCTTACAAAAAAAAAAAAAAATTTCATCATATTGACACATGGGGGGCCCTTTTAACTGCTCCTATTTGTCAGTAGGTACCCTGTGGGTCCATTGGCTACCTCTATGCGTATTGCTTTCTATTAAGGTCTCTAATACAAATCAAAGCAGAAAAACCCTACCAATCTAAAAACAAACAAAAATCGCCCCTCGCAGGGGGTTATTGATCCCCCGAGATCTGTATGCACTCCTTGCGATCTACCTGTCACATTCTAATATTTATTTGACAAAAAAAGGCAAAACAGAATCATTAAAGCCGAAAAAAATTAAAAAAAAACGTAAAAAAACGTAAAAAAAATATAGGTGGGCGTGGTTTTTGGCCCGTAGCCTCCAAAGGAATGATCCGATGTTGCTGAATTGCAATACCAAAATTTTCGAAACTATGCCTGACAGATTGGTGTGCTTAAATTTTTTGTATCTCTTCTGGTGCCTTGGCAAATGACATTACCACACTAACACGGACAGACGGACAGACGGACAGACGGACAGACGGACATCGCTCAATCAACTTCTCTATATATAAGGATCCAGAATATATATACTTTATGGGGTCGGAAATGAATATTGTAGAAATTACACACGGAATGACAAACTTATATATACCCTTTCCACCTGTGGTGAAGGGTATAAAAATATGTTACTCTATATACACACATACATACATATGTATATTCTTAATATTAAATATATGTTATGTTACAGTCATGATTTTCATTTTCAAAGAAATATTGAAATTTTTGTTTTAATTTTTCGAAAATTGTGTGTAAAAATTTTTTGTAAAAATATTTTTTTAAAAATTTTTTGTAAAATTTTATTCGAAAATTTTTTGGAAAATTTTTAAAAAAATTTTTTTTTCTAATATTTTTCTGTAAAATATCTTTTTGAAAATGCTTTGTAAATTTTTTTGTAAATATTTTTGAAAAAAATTTTTTTAAAAAATTTTTTTTTAAAAATTTTTTTAAAATTTTTTTTTTTAAAATTTGATTGAAATTTTTTTGTTAAATTTTGGACCTTTCTCCAATATATTGAGTTAGAATGGTCAGACTAAAGCAAAAAGAAATCCTTACAAAAAAAAAAAAAAATTCATCATATTGACACATGGGGGGCCCTTTTAACTGCTCCTATTTGTCAGTAGGTACCCTGTGGGTCCATTGGCTACCTCTATGCGTATTGCTTTCTATTAAGGTCTCTAATACAAATCAAAGCAGAAAAACCCTACCAATCTAAAAACAAACAAAAATCGCCCCTCGCAGGGGGTTATTGATCCCCCGAGATCTGTATGCACTCCTTGCGATCTACCTGTCACATTCTAATATTTATTTGACAAAAAAAGGCAAAACAGAATCATTAAAGCCGAAAAAAATTAAAAAAAAAACGTAAAAAAAACGTAAAAAAAATATAGGTGGGCGTGGTTTTTGGCCCGTAGCCTCCAAAGGAATGATCCGATGTTGCTGAATTGCAATACCAAAATTTTCGAAACTATGCCTGACAGATTGGTGTGCTTAAATTTTTTGTATCTCTTCTGGTGCCTTGGCAAATGACATTACCACACTAACACGGACAGACGGACAGACGGACAGACGGACAGACGGACAGACGGACATCGCTCAATCAACTTCTCTATATATAAGGATCCAGAATATATATACTTTATGGGGTCGGAAATGAATATTGTAGAAATTACACACGGAATGACAAACTTATATATACCCTTTCCACCTGTGGTGAAGGGTATAAAAATATGTTACTCTATATACACACATACATACATATGTATATTCTTAATATTAAATATATGTTATGTTACAGTCATGATTTTCATTTTCAAAGAAATATTGAAATTTTTGTTTTAATTTTTCGAAAATTGTGTGTAAAAATTTTTTGTAAAAATATTTTTTTAAAAATTTTTTTAAAATTTTATTCGAAAATTTTTTGGAAAATTTTTTAAAAAAAATTTTTTTCTAATATTTTTCTGTAAAATATCTTTTTGAAAATGCTTTGTAAATTTTTTTTTAAAATTTTTAAAAAAATTTTTTTTTAAAAATTTGATTGAAATTTTTTTGTTAAATTTTGTACCTTTCTCCAATCTATTGAGTTAGAATGGTCAGACTAAAGCAAAAAGAAATCCTTACAAAAAAAAAATTTCGTCATATTGACACATGGGGGGTCCTTTTAACTGCTCCTATTTGTCAGTGGGTACCCTGTGGGTCCATTGGCTACCTCTATGCGTATTGCTTTCTATTAAGGTCTCTAATACAAATCAAAGCAGAAAAACCCTACTAATCTAAAAACAAACAAAAATCGCCCCTCGCAGGGGGTTATTGATCCCCCGAGATCTGTATGCACTCCTTGCGATCTACCTGTCACACCCTAATATTTATTTGACAAAAAAAGGCAAAACAGAATCATTAAAGCCGAAAAAAATTAAAAAAAAAAACGTAAAAAAACGTAAAAAAATATAGGTGGGCGTGGTTTTTGGCCCGTAGCCTCCAAAGGAATGATCCGATGTTGCTGAATTGCAATACCAAAATTTTCGAAACTATGCCTGACAGATTGGTGTGCTTAAATTTTTTGTATCTCTTCTGGTGCCTTGGCAAATGACATTACCACACTAACACGGACAGACGGACAGACGGACAGACGGACAGACGGACAGACGGACAGACGGACAGACGGACAGACGGACAGACGGACAGACGGACATCGCTCAATCAACTTCTCTATATATAAGGATCCAGAATATATATACTTTATGGGGTCGGAAATGAATATTGTAGAAATTACACACGGAATGACAAACTTATATATACCCTTTCCACCTGTGGTGAAGGGTATAAAAATAAATTTAAAATTTAAAGGGTGTCCCCATAGGTGACATAATATGACCTATTTGGGTCTATCTTTTGAACCGTTATAGACTAAACCTTGAAAATTTGACAGAATGTCGACTACTATGACCGTTATAATAAAATGTATAAATACTCAAAATTTTAAATTAAAGGGTGCTCCAATAGTTCATTTAATTTGATGTATATGGCCATACTTTTGAATAGTTGTACACAGACCGCTGAAATTTACAAAGAACCTGTAGTGCTAAGTCAGCTATAACAAAAAGTATAAAATTTTGAATTTGGAACTTAAAGGGTGTCCCAATAGTTAATGTAATTCTATGTATGTGGCCAAACTTTTGAACTTTTAGAGACAGACAGCTGAAATTTACAAGGAACCTGTATTGCAAAGTCCACTATAGCAAGTATACAATTTGAAGTTAGAAATTAAAGGGTGTCCTCATAAATTACGTAATTTGATCTATATGACCCTATCTTTTGAACCGTTAAACACAAACACTTGAAAATTAGGCAGAATGTCCACTACTTTCTCTGGTATGATAACAAATATAAATATTTGGAATTATAATGTAAAGGGTGTCCCAATAGTTCATGTAATTTGATATATATGGTTAAACTTTTTAACCGTTATAGACAGATAGTTGAAATTTACAAAGAATCTTTGTGACCAAGTCCTCTATAACAACAGGTCTTTAATTTAACATTGTAATTTAAAGGGTGTACGAATAGGTGAAGTTATTTGATCTGTGTGCCCCTATCTTTGAAACCGTTATAGATAGAGGCTTGAATGGTGTCCCCATACAAGACGGATGCTGGTGAAAATAATTTTTAAACAGTAATAGGGAGAGGCTTCACATTCAATAGTCTTTATTTTTTTCCCTATAATTTTGGCGCATCTTTTATTTGGTTTAAATCTAATTCTTACAGATTACTTCTTACATTTTTAGTTTAGAATTGGTGCCCTTCTATCTGTTTTGAAGTCGGTTTTTTTTGCAAGAATTATTTATTATATTTTCATTATAACGTAAAATTAAACAAAAAGTTTTGGTATCTTCTGAAAAATTTTAGATGAAATAACAACGCACAATTTCTGTGGCAATAAGGAATAAGTCGACTTAAGCTAAAATTAAGTTACTGGCACCTTTGAAATCTCCGTACTTCAAAGTACCCGTGTGCAAAGTTTCAATTGTTTTGTACTATTTTTCAGGAAGTTATAGCAAAAAAACTTTCTGCTTATCTTTTTTCAATGCCGAATCGTATTTGGGAAAAAGCTTAAGAAACTACAAGGTATTTTTCAAAATCATAGAAACTCCTTTTACTTATTAATTGCAACGCCTGCGTACTTTTGGTAGATATAAGATATTTTTCAAAACCATACATTTGACTCCCATAGGTAAACTTTATAGGTAAGTTATTTTTAAAAAAAATTATTTTAAAGTTTAAAATTGCTCTCCTACAAAACTTAAAAATCAGACTTAAGCACTTTTTCCTTATTGCCACAGATTTATTTCCTAATAAATATGTTTTTTTATATTCATAAAAAATAAAACTGATTTAAAGTGTATTTTAGAACCAATTTTTATGAAAAATTTGTTCTAAAATAGATTTCAAATATACAGGCATGTCACAAATTCCGTTCCGAATTGAAATTATTCCGTAGTTACCATTCCGATCGGAATGGTTTTAGCTGCTATAGTTTCCGTTCGGTTTTATTAAATCGAAAAAAATACAAAACCACTTTTAATGTGGCAACATAAGAATGACTGTAGAAAACAATCACTCATGTTCCAGAGCTATATTTAGTTCGGAAATGGAATTGATTCCGCATTTCGCTTCTATAGAAAACGTAAAATGAAAAAATTTTTCGGAATAAAACCACTTTCAATTTGCTATGTGGAATTGATGTTTTAAGCAATTTATAGCCATTTAAACTATTTAGATCATACTTTTATTAGTAATGGATATTATTCTGGACCATACCTTAAAATTCTACTACACACAGTGGTCAAAATTCCATAACTTTTGATTGGATTCGAATTTTTATGCGTGTTTTTTTTTGTTTTGTAGGTTAGACTTTGGTCTTTAATTTTTGCTATAAAATGTAAAAATCGACCGATAAGAAAAAATGTAATGGAGAGTTTAAAATACATTTTAATTTTTATTTGAATATTATTATGAAAGTGAAGTGATAAACCGTGCTAAAAAGGGGTTTTTTATGTCTTAAATATTCAGTAGCAATTATAACTAATACTTAGTAAAAAGTTTTTAACTTAAATTTTGTCAGAAAATGCCAAAATTTTGTCAGAAAATGCCAAAATTTAGCCCCCGCACTGTGGTACATATTTTGAGAATGGGACCAAAAATCATTTTTTATGGTAACCGATTTCAAAGTTATATTACTGCTTTGAAAGCAAATACCAGACTACCTCGGGAACTAAAATATTACTGGCTTATTTCAACATTATAACAGCGAACAGGGTGGTCCAAAATGGACTTTATCTGTATATTGTTAAGACGTCCAGACAGATCTGTGGGCATATCAGGTAAAAAATATAGCTAACATTTAAAAGTATTTTTATCTAGCACATGTTTTTTTATTGGCAGGGTCCGCCAAAAGTTATAGGACCCAACACCCAAGAAGACGATTTGGTGAAAAATTGTTGTCTTTAGATTTGTATTAAGAAGGTCGAAATACTTCAACAAGCAACGTTGCAATGATGTGCAGAAAATAATTGGTTGTGTAAAACTTGTGTTTTCATTAATTTTGCAGAAAATGTCGGACCTTGAGTCAGAAAAATTGGTGTGGTGCCTACAGTCGCAACCCGACGCATATATAATGGGGTATTGGAATGTAGGGGAGGTTTCGGACTACAAACTGTCGAAAGATTTATTTCTTGAATTTTTATTATCCCTCAAAAAATCTTTTTTTGTTTTGTCACATTCGTTCTTATGTTGCAATATATAATACATAAAAAGTGGTTTTGTATTTTTTAGATTTACTAAAACCGAACGGAATCTATAGAAGCTAAAACCATTCCGATCGAAATGATAACTACGAAATAATTTCAATTCCGAACGAAATGTCTAAAATGCTTAAATAAATAAATTTTTTGAAAGGCATAAATATATTTGTCAGAAAAAATTTAGCTAAAATGCCCGAAATATTTTTAATCACAGCAGTAAATTGATAAAATATGTAGCATAGTTTATGCGGCTAAAAATGCTAAAAAATATTAATTTTAAATAGCAAATTGCAAGTGGTTTCATTCCGAAAATTTTTTTTCGTTTAACGTTTTCTAGAGAAGCAAAGTACGGAATCAATTGCACTTCCGAACGGAATTGAGCTCTGTGACATGGCTGATAATTTAATTTTTATAAATATTGGGGTAAATATATAACATGTTTTAAATTTTTAATACCTTTTCATTTCAAAGCAAAGCGAATTTATATCAGGTGGCCTAAAAACGAAGAGGAAATATTAAGGAGTACATTTTTTAAAATTTCTATATGGATTTTGACAGTTATACTTACAGTTTTTGCCCTTAAATGGAAGTTAAACTATCAAACTCCATACAAAAATAATTAAAAATTTTCGTAGTGAAGCCACCTGATATATGTGCCTTATTTCAAAGAAAGAAACAAAAAATTTTTATTAATAACTAAATATGCAACTGCTTGTGCAAACCTTTGGCAACACTTGTTATTTTTCGATTCTCTTGCGAGAACAAAATTAACTTGTGTATGCTTTTCATCACATCTTACGTCTGCATTCAGTGATGGCAAAAGACCATCCAATTGTAGAAGGACAGTAAGGAAAATTAAAAACGTGGTTTGTTTATTGGTGTTTTGTTGAAGCTTTAATATTCTGTAATATTATGCTATTAACATGCATACTTCTCATTGTGTTTTGTAGAATTTTATTACTTATAGAGTATTTTTGGCTTCTCTAAAATTAGGAAAAAGGTTTTCTGATGATCTGGCCTGAGCAACCAGTGAAATACATATAGGAACTAGCTCTTTCCCCCAACAAATAAATTGCATTTTTATTAAAAAACGTTATGGGTAATTAGCATAATATTAAATAATTACGCCCATATTTATAAAAAATAAAATATATTTGAATCTATTTTAGAACAAATTTTTCATGTAAAAGTTGTTCTAAAATATATTTCAAATAAGTTTTATTTTTTATAAATAAAATGGGGGTTAATATTTAAATTCCCAAAAATTTTATTAATAAAAAAATTTAAATTTCACTAAAAGTTTTTATTTGATTAAAAAATATAAAATATTAAAAAATATAACTTATAACTTGGCAATAGCTAGGTTATGATTTTGTTGGAACGATAACTAGTTTATATCGTTATAATAACGAGGATAACGCGTGATAGTTAAAGGAATGTTTTTAATTTGATTAAAATAACGAAAAAGTACTTATCGCTGCAACTAAATCCTAACTTTAGCTATTGCCAAGTTATAATAATATATCTCTCACTAAAGTATAAAACTATTTTACAAAAAAAGGGGGCTGTTTAATATCTGGGATGGCCTAATTTGAAATACACGCTGATACATTTGAGAGAGCCATCAGAAAAAGTTGTATTCGAATATTCCTTTGCTATCATGACTATTTTAAAATTAATTGAGTCCTATACAAATATTCTTAACTTAATACATTACGGGAAAACTATGAGCAGATAAATAGAATTCGAAAGGCTATATCAGGCTCTTATGCAGATTTAAACATGCAGATGAAGTCTTTATATAGTAACCTCAAGATTTTAAACAATTGAGTTAAACGAGTTTTGCAGTTTAAGTATGCAAAAATGGATTTAGGGAACAATTTCTTTAAGCAGTAAAGCAAATAGAGTGAACTAAGTTGAATATTGGACAGGACGCTGCATCTTCAAGTATCACCTAGATAAGATAAAAGCGATGTAGCGACAGTAAATGTTGCTTATAATTGTCCGCAATGACTGGCATTGGAATGAATATCGAAGGTAACCTCTTATTAGACCTAATTAGGGTGCTTTGTTACCAATAAGGAGAGAATTACTTAGCAGTAAAGATTTAAAAATACTACGCAAAATCTCTTAGAAAGACTGCAGTTCAAAAATATATCAAGAGTAGGAACGATCTGCTTTGATAAAATGACTACTTCAGATTTTATTGAAACTTTTATTTATGTATATTGCATGACTCCCTGAATCCCAACAGTCCAAGTTCCAAGTTCCGAACGCTACATTTTAACGATGTTTTCAAGTAAAGTAAAGCCTGAAAAACTATTTTATATTCACGTAAAATACTCTAACCAATTGTTAGCACTGCAAATTACTCTAACTTAAGAGAGTTTTCTGATTTTGATTAACTTGATAAAAGTCCAATTGAAGTGTGGTTCCGCAGGGGACACTTCATAAAATTTCAACTGAGAAGTCAACGTTTTACTGTAAAATTATGTGAATGTTTTTATAATTCAGTGTTCAAGTTGTTATAATTGAATGTGGAGAATATTTCACAGATATTACTATCAAAATATTACATTTATTACGATTACATTAAATGTTACAGAAAATTTTCTTCTTTATGTGCGGGACAAGTGATGCTAATAGTGTATTATCGCTATGTAGCTTAAAGAACTAATACTTCTTACAAGACACCCATGCTAACTTCAAATGAATGTTCATTTGTCTTCTCCATTTGCAGAATCTTCTGAGTTACTGTAGGCGTCTTGAAAACGAAGGCCTTAAACCTTATCACAATAAATCATCATGAAATGGCCCTTTTGAATATTTGGAATAGCAATAGCGATACTTGCTATAAAAGTCTGACACAATCTTTTTATCTCCTTCAGATAAGATGGATGATACAGAACTAGTAGGCCTATTCTTTTTGTTAGTTAGTAGTGGAAATTCGTTTATAAGTTTTCCAACAACACCTCCCTTTTATGTAGGGCTATTAGGCAAAGCCATTGTTAATGCCTTTCCAAGGCTTTAAGAGTTTTTGTAACTAATTTCGAAAACTCCATTTCACCATTTTGAAAATTTTCGTTTAAAAGATAGCTGTCATTTTCTAGCTCTTTTCTTTTGTTTCTTTATATTCTTTTATGCATTTTAATTTGATATGAATTATAAAAAAAATAAAATTTTAACAAATTTTTTCCTTATAAATATATAATAAAAATTATAATTTTTCCAACATTTTTCTTTATAAGCACTACAAAAATCAATTTTTTTAAAAATTTTAGTTGTTGCACAGGTCTCTAGCAATAATTTGCCTTTTACAGATTTAATAATATCAATTAGTCGACGAGTTATATGCTGAAAATTGGCATTTGACTGCAAAGTTCGAAGGTTGATTAAAATAATTCGAACTAAATACAAACGCCGTCATACGGGTATTCTAGTTTAGCCTCCATTTTCAACCGTAACTCTCAGAATCGACCTAACTTTTGCTGGCCTGTGATATTTAAACAAGTAAAAGTGCTATATTCGGCCATGCCGCATCTTCTATACCCTTCACCACGGTGATTTTTTTTATACAGACATGTACAACATTATCCATATTGTTGACTCTTTACATAAATTAAAATGAGTCCTATGAGAAAAAATTGATTATTCATACTTTAAAGAAATAGAAAACAGCGGCGACACAGCTAAATGAAAACAAATTCCGGCTACTGTTGTCGCCGTGTTGTCAGCTACTTAATTATATTGAAGACGTCAGCTACATCGTAAACTCTGACATTGTTGTAACTGTTTGAACAAATTATAAATATTTCCTTTAAAAGTTTTTGTTTGTATATGAATTTGTAATTTGAAATTTTGTGACATTTTCTTTTGTTGAATCAAATAGAAATTAGCCTAAGTTTACGACAGCCACAACGGTGGTCGTGTGTATAGCCATGTAGCTATATTGGCTTCAAAATAATCTTTAAACATGTGTATTTTATTTTTGACAGTTTGTAGCCGGTATCTTGATGTTGACTATGTTTTAAAACAGCGATCTCATCTATTTAAAAATCAAAAGCATTTAAAAAATATGTAACTCTATATACATAAATACATATATTCTTAATATTAAAATATGTTATGTTACAGTCATGATTTTCATTTTCACAGAAATATTGAAATTTTTTTTTAATTTTTCGAAAATTGTTTGTAAAAATTTTATGGAAATATAGTTCGAAAATGGTTTGTAAGGTTTTTTGTAAATGTTGAAAAAAAAATTATTATTTTTTTTAAATTTAATTCAATATTTTTTTTTTTAAATTAAAAATTTATTTTTTTTTTATTTTATCAAATTTTTTTTACCAGTGGGTACCCTGTGGGTCAATTGGCTAGCTATATGTGTATTGCTCTCTATAACGGTTTTTAATACAAATCAAAACAGAAAACCCCTACCAATCTAAAAACAAACAAAAATTTCCCATCGCAGGGGGTTACTGACCCCCCGAGATCTGTATGAACTCCTTGTGATCTACCTGTTGCGGTCTAATATTTATTTGACAGAAAAAGCAAAAAAGAATCATTAAGCCGAAAAAAATTAAAAAGAAACGTGAAAAAAATATAGGTGGGAGTGGTTTTTGGCCCGCAGCCTCCAAAGGAATGATCCCATGTAGCTGAATTGAAATCCCAAAATTTTCGAAACTATTCCTGACAGATTGGTGTGCTTAAATTTGTTGTATCTCTTCTGGTGCCTTGGCAAATTTCATTTCAACCCGAACACGGACAGACGGACATCGCTTAATCAATTTCCCTATGTATAAGGATCAAAATATATATATATATTTTATGGGGTCGGAAATGAATGTTGTAAAAATTACACACGGAATGACAAACTTATATATACCCTTTCCACCTGTGGTGAAGGGTATAAAAAACAAGTTTTATTAAAATTTTTGAGATAGTCTTTTTTATTTTTTTTTTAAATTTACATATTTTTAACGTGTCTTAGAAAGTACACCATAAAATTTTTAGAGTTGGATCATTGTGGGATCAAAAGTTATGTTAAAAAAATTTCATTTTGATTATGTACAAACTAAAAAAAATAGAAACTGTTAAAATAAACTGAGTAACAAACGTAATAAATATTCGTTAAAACTGAAAAATATGTAGTTTTTAGGGTTCCGTAACCAAAGGGTAAAAACGTAACCCTAATACTTTCGCCCGTCCATTTGTCAGCGCCTTCTATCTCTGGAATCGCAATTGGTACACTATAGGGTGTTCCGAAAGTGTTGTTCACGTATGTGTTTTTTTCTTGAACTGTAGGAGGTATGCGCTTTACAAACAGTAAATAAAACTTTGTTCGCTATATAAACCTAAAAGTAAAGGGTGTTCCGATAGTAAAGTGATTTGCATGTAGATGGCCTAAGTTTTGAACCATAATGGATAGACTTTTAACGATTTCACCTAAGCTGTATAACTAGGTCTCTATAGCAACGAATACTGAAACTAATAGGGTTATCCGAAAGTGACAAGTGAAAATTTGCACATAGTAATTTAAACTATGTTCGCTATATAAACAAGTATAAAAAACTAAAAATTAAAGGTTGTTCCAATAGTGACCTGATTTGCGTCTATATGGTCTAAGTTTTGAACAATAGTAAATATAACAAGAAAACAATTACAAATTAATTAGTATTTAAGATATGAAATATAACTACAATCAATTTTTGCTTTGAACCGTTAAGTAGTATAACTATTTTATATTCTTTATTTTATTATTCACCACGAAAATATAAGGCCTTCCTTCTGCTTTAATTTTCCATCTTGGTTTCCGTTTAAGATGTTTATCATTAGATAATAGAAATATTTTTTTATTTTTTTGTCTTCCAGCAAATTGTTTTTGTATATACCTTCTTTTTTCTTATAATAAAGTTATCCAACGACATTATGTTAAATGTTATTTGCTTGTTCTTTGACTGCAACATTAAAAGTTAAGTATTCTTTTATGTTGTTAAGATATTTGTAGAAGTTTTCTCTCTTTTTTATTTCCTTTTATATTCATCTCTATCAGACATCCTTCTATTTGTTTCAATTTGAGCTTTTTATAAATCAGGTTGCTTCTCGTTTTGTTGCTTCTGTTTACATAATTGTTTAAAGAAAAATTAAATAAATATATTTTTTATTTTCGTTTGTATAAGAAATAATGGGTGAGTAGCTTATATATTAATAATGATGGAGGTGTTGGATATTTTACTTTTAAGGAAGTGGGGTTTATGTTAAAGTGCTAATTAAAATTTTCAAGGAAGAACAAAAGCAAAGAAAATATTCTTGAGGTTAAAAGCTGTATTTAAGTTTATCTTAAGTAAATATTATTTTTATTATTTATTTGATTTTATGCTTTATATTTAACGTTAGAATTTTTGAATGCGTTAGAAGAGGTTTTGTTAAAAATGATATAAAAATCACATAATATTCTGGTATGTACAACATACCATACCATACAATTTATATTTAAAACAAAATATATTTATGCCGAAAAATTTAATCTTGGTTTTAATTTAATTTCAGTTAATTTAGATGCTGGCAGTGAATTAAGGAGAAAATATAATACCTATGAGCAAAAAAAAAAAATATTTTTAAATATGCACCCAATTCTGTTTTTACACGGTATGAAAATAAGAAAATTATTTTTTTACACGATTTTATTCCATTTAGCACGATTCAAAATCTTTCGAGCTTAGATTTTATTTGTAAAATTTAAGTTTTGCGAAATATTTTCATATCAATAATTTAGAGGAATTTCCTTTTTCTGCAAACAACCATTTATTTTTACTTGTTAGAGCAATTGAAATGTGTTAATATTTTGTGAACTATCAATGCATCTCTACAAGAAGACGACGAAAACTACAAATAAAAAACTACAACGTAAAGCCATTTCTTTAGAAAACAAAATTGAAATTTTAGATCGCCTTCGAAATGGAGAAGGCTTAACATTTCTTGGAAAAATGTTCGGTTTAAACGAAGTCACAATAAAAGCTATAAAATTAAGATTCAATTGGGAACTAAACTATCTGTTAAGTCTTCATCATACACTAAAGATGCAAATAAACGGCCCAAATATGTAGATGCATATATGTGTAAAATAAACACGATTTCTTCTTCTTAAAAAAAATTTCGTTTTTCACTAATTTTAATAGGTTTTAGAGATAAGGAACCAATCACCTATTTTCTATACGATCAATATCTTTTTTTACACGGATTTTTCTGGAACCAATCTACCGTGTAAAAACAGAATTAGTGTATTTTTAACCGACTTCAAAAAAAAGAAGGAGGTTATCAATTCGTCTGAATGTTGTTTTTTTATTCTTTTATGTTTGTGCCCCGCAAAACTCAGTCATTTCTGAACTGAAATTAAAAATTTTTTCTTTATTAGAAAGGAAATGCTTACAGATTGGTCCCATTTAAATGAAGTTAAGAATTTTGAAAATTAAAGGGTGTCCCCATATAACATACGTGTTTTTTACGTGTATTATGTACCGTAAAGGGCACCCTTTTAAAATTTTAAAAAACTGCATATCACTATAGCTGCCAATAACAGAAATTAATAAAAAAAATAAACTTAAAAATTAAAGGGTGTCCCCATATGTGACGTCAATTTAAATATATGAACCATTATAAACAAACACTTGAAAATTGGACAGAATATCCAATAATTATAATCACGAATTAAATATTTATAATTAGAAGTTAAAGGGTGTCCAAATAGTTGATGTAATTTGATGTATATTGCAAAACTTTTGAACCGTAACAGAGAAACGGTTGTAATTTACAAAGAACCTGTAATTCTAAGTCCGTTATAACATCAAGTATATAATTTAAATTTGGAAACGAAAGGGTGTCCCCATAATTGATGTAATTTTACCTATCTAGCCCTATCTTTTGAACCGTTATAGATAAACACTTAAAAATTAGACAGAATCTCCACTACTATGTCCCGTATAATAACTTTTATAAATATTTAAAATTTTAAAGTGTGTCTCAATAGTTGATGTAAATTAATGCATATGGCCAAACGTTTGAACCGTTTTAGACAGACATTTTAAATTTACAAAGAATTTGTCCTTTAAAATAAGTGTTTAATTTAAAATTGTACATTAAAGGGTGGCCCCTAGGAGATATTGTTTAAGCTATATGGCCATATTTTTGGAACCTTTTCTTTTTATTACTGTGTCAGTAATAATAAGTGTAAAAAAATAAAGGGTGTCCTTATATCTGATGTAATTTGTCATGTATGGCTTTATCTGCTAAAGCGTTATAGATAGACATTTGAATGTACAGAACGTATAAAACTATGTCCGTTAGAGCAACAAGTAACGAGTGATTTTTTAAGAGCTTGAGAAATTTTTTTTTAAAAAAACGCAAAAAATTTGCAAAATCTCATCGGTTCTTTATTTGAAACGTTAGATTGGTCCATGACATTTACTTTTTGAAGATAATTTCATTTAAATGTTGACCGCGGCTGCGTCTTAGGTGGTCCATTCGGAAAGTCCAATTTTGGGCAACTTTTTCGAGCATTTCGGCCGGAATAGCCCGAATTTCTTCGGAAATGTTGTCTTCCAAAGCTGGAATAGTTGCTGGCTTATTTCTGTAGACTTTAGACTTGACGTAGCCCCACAAAAAATAGTCTAAAGGCGTCAAATCGCATGATCTTGGTGGCCAACTTACCGGTCCATTTCCTGAGATGAATTGTTCTCCGAAGTTTTCCCTCAAAATGGCCATAGAATCGCGAGCTGTGTGGCATGTAGCGCCATCTTGTTGAAACCACATGTCAACCAAGTTCAGTTGTTCCATTTTTGGCAACAAAAAGTTTGTTAGCATCGAACGATAGCGATCGCCATTCACCGTAACGTTGCGTCCAACAGCATCTTTGAAAAAATACGGTCCAATGATTCCACCAGCGTACAAACCACACCAAACAGTGCATTTTTCGGGATGCATGGGCAGTTCTTGAACGGCTTCTGGTTGCTCTTCACTCCAAATGCGGCAATTTTGCTTATTTACGTAGCCATTCAACCAGAAATGAGCCTCATCGCTGAACAAAATTTGTCACATTTGAACATTTCGAACCGAACACTGATTTTGGTAATAAAATTCAATGATTTGCAAGCGTTGCTCGTTAGTAAGTCTATTCATGATGAAATGTCAAAGCATACTGAGCATCTTTTTCTTTGGCACCATGTCTGAAATCTCACGTGATCTGTCAAATACTAATGCATGAAAATCCTAACCTCAAAAAAATCACCCTATATAAACGTATTTGTTTTGGGTACTAGTTCTTACAGATTACTTCCTTTTAAATTTTAATTTAAGAATTAGGCACATATTTTTTTTTGTAGTCGGTTTTTTTTGCAAGAATTATAATATTTAAAAAAATGCGTTTTTGTAATAGAAACCTCAGAGCTCAAAGTATATTCATATTATTTTCTGTCTGTCTGTCTTCCTGTCGGTGTTCGCATCACTACTTAATAGATTTCACCAAAATTTTGTGAGGAGGGTTAGTACCCTGATTCAAATATAGGATGTTTTTTTCTGCAAAAATATCTCATTTCCAGGAGAAAATGGAGAAAAAGCAGTGAAATTACGCTGAGTTTTTGTTAACCGATTTAAAGGTACTACATACTTTAAGGCATCTTTTATTTATTTTTTTATATAAAGCTGGATAGAAAAGGTTTCGCAACAAATGGCGGTGTTTTAAAATAGTGAAATACTTACTGCCAATAGCCGATTGAATAAAATTTGTACACCTAATTCTGAGTTTACACGGTAGATTGGTTCCAGAAAAATCATTGTAAAAAAATCCGTGTGCAAAAAGACATTGATTATATACAAAAATAGGTGATAGGTGATTTATCTCTAAAACCTATTAAAATTAATGAAAAACGAGAGATTTTTTAAGAAAAAGAAATCATGTTTATTTTTGCTCATATGTATATGCATTTACATATAATGTGTATTTGCACCGTTTATTTGCATCTTCATAGTATAATGAAGACTTAACAGATAGTTTCGTTTCAGATATCAACGATTGTTTGAATTTTAATTTTGTTATAGTTCTTATTGTGACTTCGTTTAAACCGAAGATTTTGCCAAGAAATTTTGAGCCTTCTCCATTTCGAAGACGATCTAAAATTTCAATTTTGTTTTCTAAAGAAATGGCTTTACGTTGTAGTTTTTTATTTGTAGTTTTCGTCATCTTCTTGTAGAGACGCATTGATTGTTCACAAAATATTAACACATTTCAATTGCTCTAACAAGTAAAAATGCTCAAAAATGCACAAAAAGGGAATTACACAAAATTTTTGAATGAAAATATTTCGAAAATTTTAAATTTTACAAATAATATCTAAGCTAAGATTTTGAAACGTGCTAAATGGAATAAAATCGTGTAATAAAAAAAATTTTTTATTTTCAAACCGTGTAAAAACAGAATTGGGTGTATTTGCAATAACAATATTTAAAGTTAAATGTTGTGACTTAATTTGACGTATTTGGCCCTATCTTTTTATGTTTAGAAAGACACTCGAGAATAACATAGTATTTATACTGTTATGTACGCAAATTTTGAAAAAATGGTGTTCTCATAAAGGAAGTATTATCTTTTGAACAATAATAAACAGACGCTTGAAATTTACATAGTCTTTAATTTTATGCCCGCTATAATAAATGGAAAACAAAACATAAAATTAAACACCGAAAAGTGACCCATATACATAATTCTGGCGTATTTTGTTTAAATACTATTGTTTACAGATTACAGGCCAAATGTATAAAATATGTTACTTATGAATATGGTCCTACTGTTTTAAAATTATTAGTTTAGATTTGATTTCGGTCTGCCTGTTTCAAAATATTTTTTTTCAAGAATTATTATCTCAGCTCGTGGAGCTCCTGTTTGTTTAATAAAAACAGCTGATCCAGCTTGTTGGTCAACTAATCTATATCTATTATTTTTAAATAAACTTTATGCGCCAGAATGCGTAGATTATTCTTCTTCTTAGCCGAAGACAACTTTAATACTCTTCTAAAATTTGATTGCGTTCTGCTGATTTATTGAACACAATAAGCTGCGTTAAGTTCCCACGATTGTCTATGCGTGCAAGAAGACAATGCTGTGGGTTGACGATTTACTCTAGTTGAGAACAGAATGGGCTGAAAGTCAATCCAAGTAATACGGATTTAGTATTATTCTCTAGAAGATCCCACCTTTACAAGATCCCACTCTTTAGATGGGAATGAATGGGACATCACTCTCTATCTGATAGTGCAAAACACATAGCCAAAATCTTAGATAGTAAATTGTATTGGAAACTGCACTTCGAAGCTAGAGCGTCGAAAGCCATAATAGGGAATTACCCCAGGAAATATGAATTGGTTATTTGAAAAGGTAATCAGACAAATACTACTTTTTGGAGTAATTGTCTGGCGGAAGAGCACTGGATACTAGGGTAAACATCTATATTATAGAAAAGGTATTGTGCAATATGTCGATCCTTAAATGGGTGCGGCGACATGAAACTATACCTGGAAACTATGATGTGGAGGAACTAACAAGGAATCTAATCTATTGTATCATACCCCTCTTCGTTATTTCGGATGCCGAAAATGTAGCTTCGTGACTTATAGCAACAGTCACTGGTCACTGCACTGGAAAACCAACGTCCTTGAGAGCCTTTCTGGTGTTTAAATATTGGAATCAAACAGGATTAATTACTTTCTGTGGAATTGGATTTGATTTTCTAGCCCACTACAATTTGGCGAGGTATAGCTACTTATCTGATCATATAACTTGTTCCACTCGTCTGTATCTTTATTTTCTGTATTTATCTTTCTTTTGTTTTCTTTTTTTTGAGGGTAAAACAAAGAGAAAGACGTATTGTAGCCAAGTGAGCTGTCTACACATAGCTACCTGCCAAACCTAACATAGTTGTGAAATTATATGTAAGACTAATGAGAAGTATTATCTGGCAAAGCGTACTCAGGTTTTAGAATAAGAAATAAAGCGGCTAAGTTAACGTTTTCCAGTAACACTCTAATTGCAATCGCATTTTACTTGACCTAAATGCTTTTAGATTTGAATCTTATATGCCTCAAGAATCATAATCTATCACCGAGAATTCTCGAAGAGCTAAATTCTTGCCTTAGATGCCGTTGCAGGACTTCACTAAATACTTTCACGCATGTTTTATTGCATGCGTTCTATAATAAAACCAGTATTAGAAATTCGGAAAAAATTTCGCTATTTTCGTAATGTCTGCAAAACCAAAATAAACTGTATTTTCATAGAAACAAAAGATTGTTTCGAATTGTTTAATATTTTTAACTGACTCTTAACAGCTCAAAGAATAAAACTTGTGCATTCATTCTACTGCTTGGAGTAAGACTGAATTTAGACGATGATTTTAAAATATGTTTTTTGTTCAGGGTAGAGAAGAAGGTGCGATTTGTGTTTTGATTTCTGAAATTGTATGTATGTATAATTTAATGAATTTCTTAAAAGTAGATTTTAGATATCTAAAATGGTGAATTTGACTTTTCACTTATTACGATTATTTAAATACACTTTTGGAAGAATATGAGGAACTTGAGAACCAGGATTGAGGAACATGGATTGCAGTAATATCTGCTTTATGCCAAACACTTTATTTGTCAAATTATTTTTTTTATATAATTGAAGTGTTCAAAACTTAAATATAAATTATACATAATTATTTCCAGCTAGTGATGGGCAATGGATTTTTAGAATTGTGCTAAAGGAGTCGAAGGACAAAGTAATATGCTAATTTTAATACCAATCTTATTTTCACTTACCTTCACGACCCTTAAATTCAATAAACAATATAAAAATATCTATATCTGTATATATGTACATATATACGCAAATACTCGTATGTATATATTTTGCAAATTTTTTATAAAAAATGTATGTTTAATAGCATTTTCTTATATTTGTGAATATAAAATGACTTTAAGCTCATTTACTATTTAGTAACATTTTATTTTTTACCCTATTTTTATACCCTTCACCACAGGTGGAAAGGGTATATATAAGTTTGTCATTCCGTGTGTAATTTCTACAATATTCATTTCCGACCCCATAAAGTATATATATTCTGGATCCTTATATATAGAGAAGTTGATTGAGCGATGTCCGTCTGTCCGTCTGTCCGTCTGTCCGTCTGTCCGTCTGTCCGTCTGTCCGTCTGTCCGTCTGTCCGTGTTAGTGTGGTAATGTCATTTGCCAAGGCACCAGAAGAGATACAAAAAATTTAAGCACACCAATCTGTCAGGCATAGTTTCGAAAATTTTGGTATTGCAATTCAGCAACATCGGATCATTCCTTTGGAGGCTATGGGCCAAAAACCACGCCCACCTATATTTTTTTTACGTTTTTTTTAATTTTTTTCGGCTTTAATGATTCTGTTTTGCCTTTTTTTGTCAAATAAATATTAGAATGTGACAGGTAGATCGCAAGGAGTGCATACAGATCTCGGGGGATCAATAACCCCCTGCGAGGGGCGATTTTTGTTTGTTTTTAGATTGGTAGGGTTTTTCTGCTTTGATTTGTATTAGAGACCTTAATAGAAAGCAATACGCATAGAGGTAGCCAATGGACCCACAGGGTACCTACTGACAAATAGGAGCAGTTAAAAGGGTCCCCCATGTGTCAATATGATGAAATTTTTTTTTTTTTGTAAGATTTCTTTTTGCTTTAGTCTGACCATTCTAACTCAATATATTGGAGAAAGGTCCAAAATTTAACAAAAAAATTTCAATCAAATTTTTAAAAAAAAATTTTTAAAAAAATTTTTAAAAAAAAATTTTTTAAAAAAATTTTTTTCAAAAATATTTACAAAAAAATTTACAAAGCATTTTCAAAAAGATATTTTACAGAAAAATATTAGAAAAAAAATTTTTTTAAAAAATTTTCCAAAAAATTTTCGAATAAAATTTTACAAAAAATTTTTAAAAAAATATTTTTACAAAAAATTTTTACACACAATTTTCGAAAAATTAAAACAAAAATTTCAATATTTCTTTGAAAATGAAAATCATGACTGTAACATAACATATATTTAATATTAAGAATATACATATGTATGTATGTGTGTATATAGAGTAACATATTTTTTTAAATGCGTTTGATTTTTTATTTTTTTTAAATGCGATTGATTTAAAATAGATGAGATCTTTGTTTAAAACCTAGGTGCATTAAACACATAGACATCATCAGGATACCGGGTAAAAACTGCCAAAAATAAAATACACACGTTTATAGGTAAACGTTTTTTTTTTTGAAGCCAGTATAGCTACATGGCTACACGACCACCGTTGTGGATGTCGTCAACTTAGGCTAATTTCTATTTTATTCAACAAAAGAAAATGTTACAAATTACATTATTATTGTAAATTACAAATTCATATACAAACAAAAAGTTTTGGAGGAGATATTTAAAAGTTTTTGAAAAAGTTATTTAATTTTATAAAAGCAAAATAAGTATTTCTACAACAATGTCAGAGTTTACGATGTAGCGTCGGCTTCAATATCATTAAGTAGCTGACAACACGGCGACAATTGTAGCAAACGGAATTTGTTTTCATTTGTCTTCTATTTCTTTAACTCATGAATAATGATTTTTTCTTATACGACTTTATTTAAATAAAGAGTCAACAATATGGATAATGCTGTACATGTCTGTATAAATAAAATCACCGTGGTGAAGGGTATAGAAGATTCGGCACGGCCGAATATAGCACTTTTACTTGTTATTTTAAACTTTTTTCTAACGTCTTATCAACAATGTTAATATTTGTGATTTATTTAAGGGAAAAGTTTAGCTTCCTATTTACAGCAGAATAAAGTGTACAAAGCACCGACCCATTTTATTATTAAATGCCCCAAGGTTTGCTTTAGAGATTTAACAGGTAAAAACTGTTTTTCTTATTTCCTCCATATTTCAAATTATGGCTGCTTGTTAAACCAGTTTTTTGCTGGCTTCTGATTGTAATGATTCCGTAAAAAAGGAAAGTTGTATAACAAAACACAAATTCACAGTGCCTCAGGGAAAATGAGAAAAAAATATCATTTACTAATTAGAAAATGACGAATGTAACAGCGCAACACTTCCTTGGTGTTTTCTTTGCTTTGTTTTGAATGTTTCCAAGATAAACTACGATTTCAATATAAATCATTTCAAAAACAATTTAAAATGATATGTAAAGACTTATTTAATATAACTTTATTTAAAAATATTTCCAAAAGACATTTAATCTTCTCATTCAGAGTGTACTTGTAAAGGATAGAATATTCCTTTTGTAATCAATTCACTTGGTCTTTGTTTACATTCTTTTCTCGTAACCTTTTTTTTCGGACAGCACCCCTGATACTTATGCAACGCATTGTGCCAGAACAAGGAAATTAGGTTATGGGGAGGAGAAAAGAGGGAGTAGTGTTTGTGGGCAATCGCTTTAAATTGTCCTACAATGAAAGTGACAGGAAAGACCTTTAGAGGGGGTTTATTCCACATACGAAACATTCTGCGGATTTTCCCTGTAATGCGTAGTGCGATTCACCGGTCAACCGACCACAAATGGATGGGCTCTTAACGAAAAGCGTGTTAAACGCAAAACCATGCGGATATCTAATTCCATTAGAGCAAATACCATTATAGTAACGATAAAACAGTATTAATCACCACACATAGCGTCGATGCTTTAGTGAATCAATAGAATTGGATATCCTACTGTCACCAATGAGCTTCTTAGCCCCTTTCTTGTACGCAATAGTGTATCTCCAAAATAGACTTTGGGACTGTAGTGTTATTCTGACACGGTAGTGTTATCCAGACACGACTGCCTGAAAACCACGTACTTTAAATCAATGGTTTCTGCACTTGGTTCTTGTGTCAATTTCATTAGCGTTAAGGCCACTTTAATAATGCGGTTTTGTCCGCCGCATATTTCACTAAATATTATTATATGTGTGCATACTGGAATTGTGTTTTATATGCTTGGTAATATAAGACAAGCAGAGATTTCTGTGATCCCCTACTTACTAAGGTCTCATTCGATACGTACATTTACACCTAGGTTGAAACAGTACATATTTCTACGGTAGTATGCCTCACACACTGTTTGTTTTGGAAACGAAACGGAAATTATGCCTTCTTTCTAACTCTCGTTATCGTAGTGAGGATTGTATTCCTTATCTAAGTCTCTGTAATCACTATTACAAAGTATGTCTCCCATTTCATCAAGTCACTCACATCAATTCCCATGGAATTTGCAGTTTTGTTAAGTGCTCTACAAAGGTGCTGCCTTCTAGCGTCTAAAAGTCTAAGTTCTATCACTTTGTTCCATAACAGATTAGTTATTTTAGATCCCATATAGCTGCACGCAAAGAAAAAACATGGTTATTGTATGGTCAGGGCAACCACACTATGTTCTCTATAACAATACATGTTAGCTGTGAACAAAGTATAGTTATTTTAAAAAATACTTTGGTCACGATAAACTTGTGTTTGTTTACAGTTAATTATTAAATAGTTATACGCACCAAAAAAGCAACATGGTTGATATGAACCATATTAAAATTCAAAAGTCAACCAAACTTTATTTAATTATTTAATATTTAAAAATAAAGTTATATTTATCACCATAATATATTATTATTAAACATAGTATTTTAGGTATGACTAAAAATAAACAAATAATGTTTGGTTTTAAAAATAAATATATAAATATATTCATACGTTTTCACATAAAACCATTTACATGTTTCACTTTATATTATAGTATGTTTATATTATAAACATAATTACGGTTGTATTTTACAATGTTATTTTTATGTAAGACAATAATATGTTCCAATGACAACAATATTATTATGGTTTAAAATAATATAGTTTGAATATAACCATATAATTCAACCGTATCATGTTACTCTTACATTATCGTTACCCTAACCATGTTTTTTCTTTGCGTGTGGATATCTAAAAACCGCAAAAAATGATTTAAATCACTATGTTTTTCAGCCATCTATTTGTATTGGAATAAATGAGAATCTTTAAAAAAAATCAAATCTCTGAATATTAAATTATAGACCTACTAGTCTACCTGGCGACCGGACAATAAATTTAAGTCCTAAGAAAATGGTTGGCATTATATCTACCCACATCATAAGCGAAAGTTGATTTCTGACACCAGCCATTAAAAGTGATAGTTTATAGCCCACCTCTTGACAATATTCGATAACCTGACCACCAGAATTTAGTTGAATTCTTACGACTTTTTTACGTCCAAAGCCATTTTTTACGCTTTTATCGGCCAAATTTTTTACTTTTCATTCAAACTGTTTAAAAAACAATCTCCTCTAATTACGGCCAAATATCAGAGCCATAAACAAACCTCGATTGTATATCTTCTAATCTGAAAGTGCGGTAGCGGTAAAGCTGTCCACATAAAAGAGTTGTAGACCCCAAAGAAAGTATGGATGTGATTGTCCTAGCCATTCTATAGAAATCTGCAAAGTACGAGGTTGAGGCAACTTGTATGAAACCCAAAGATTGACACACCGCAGCACTTACCACATAAGGGTTCGTACTGCAAATTTCCAGGTTAATTAACTTTCCCAGCATTTTTTAGCTTAAAAAGCTTTTTAATACAGTTATGACATGTAACCAGGGGGGTTATTACGTATTTCGATTCGAAAGAAATCGTTTTCGAAACACAATGTTAAAGTCATGCAAATTCGAATGATTTCCTCTTCGAATCGAAATACGTAATAACCCCCCAGATCAGGCAAACAAATTTATTATCGTGTTGTAAAGTACTTGAAAAAAAAAAATGGATTTCTTTTTCGCCAACCATTTTATAATTTATGATCACAAATACTAAAAAAAGTTTTAAAATTTCCTAATACTAGTCTTTACTTTCAATTTCTGAAGTTATATAAGTAAATTATTTACCCCAAACTATGAACTGTATTAAAAATTTCAACTCTTGACTTATATGATTTATATGACTAAAATAATTCATAAATTTTACAAACTAACTTTTCTAGAATATTCAAATTCTTTTATTATGCTTTTATACGGTTTTAAACAAGAAAATCAAATTTCTGGTTCACAAGCTTATTTAAACACGTTTTTCATGACAGCTATTTTGGTATTAATGCTATCGGTCGCTTATGCTTATGACGGTGTGCCAGGCACGGTTAGACTTTTTAAAGTTTTATTTAGTCCCAGTTCTATTTGTTAGATACTTTTTTCCATTTTTTTTTTTGTAATTTTAGACACTTCCGTTCTTTCATTTGTTTTTTTTTTTTGGTGTGAGTTTTTAAACTTGCTTTCTCCATTTAAGGTTTTGTTACGTACTCATGTACGTAACAAAAATAAAATAAAAGCAAATATTTTTTTTTTAACTTTCTCTTTTCAGTCAGTTTTTCTACGAGTTTCGGCATGTACTTCTAACATGAAAATATGCTTCATTATAAGACAGTTTTCCATTAAAAAAGAAAAAAAAAAAACAAACACCAAAAAGCAAAAAACTTTTGCTAAATTTAGTACATAGAGTAGTGGCGCCATAACACATACTATCAAATTATATACTTGTGTTAGAAGAAGAACAAATTTGCTCTTTAGAGTGAAAATTAATATCCAAGCCAAAAGGCTTTCAAAATAGTTTATAACAAAATTATTAAAGTAATTTGAATATTATTGTGAAAGGCTTCCTAACTATTTTTTAATTAACAAAATTGAACCCTTGCTATAAGGTTGTAAGTCTATAATATACAACAAATTTAAAAGTCCAACTATATAAAGGGTGGTTAAATTTGTAAAGGCCGATATTGATTTTGAATATAATTTTTGCAAAAAAAACCGACTTCAAAACAGATAGAAGGGCACGAAGTATAAACTAAAAATGTAAGAAGTAATCTGTAAGAATTAAATTTAAACCAAATAATAGATGCGCCAAAATTAGCGGACAAAAGTAAAGACTATGTGAATGTCAAGCATCTCCCTAATACTGTTCAAAAGTTTAGCTATTTTCACCAGCATCCGTCTTTTATGGGGACACCATTCAAGCTTCTGTCTATAACGGTTTCAAAGACAGGGTCACATAGATCAAATAACATCACCTATTCGGACACCCTTTAATATACAATTTTAAATTAAAGACCTGTTGTTATAGAGGACTTGTCCACAAAGATTCTTTGTAAATTTCAACTATCTCTATATAACGGTTAAAAAGTTTAAACATATACATCAAATTACATGAACTATTGACACACCATTCACTTTATAATTCCAAATATTTATACTTGTTATCATACCAGAGAAAGTAGTGGATATTCTGCCTAATTTTCAAGTGTTTGTGTTTAACGGTTCAAAAGATAGGGCCATATAGATCAAATTACATAATTTATGGGGACACCCTTTAGTTTCCAAATTCAAATTGTTTAATTCAGTTGAATGCTGAATTAGGTTAAGCCTAGTTTGCTTAACCTCCGTTGGTCGCTTCTAGGTAATGCACCAAGAAGGCGATGTTTAATTTGTTTGTTTTCTTCAAGGAGATGCTCCAAGAAGAGTGAGTTATCCAACACAAGCACTTAAACCTGGTTGGTAGCTAATAACACAAGCACTTGTAACTTGGTTATATGTTTGAATCGAGAACAAATTACAAACAACCACCTTGTTTGATTATTTTATTAATTCTCTTCTTTATTAATATAAATTAATTCTTAAATACTATTTTATTGATGACTAATAAAAATATTAACAGACAGCATAAATACAAATTCATCAAAATTTAAAGTGACTTCAACAAATAAACAAAAATTGTAATTTAAGTTTAAAGTGTAATGACTTCAAAACAAATAAGCAAAAAATTTAATTTAAATTTAAAGTGTAATGACAAAAATTGTAATTTGAGTAAAAGTTGAAGGTTTTTTAATTAAAAATAACAAATAGCTGAAACTAGCAATTTAAGGTTGTTGCACTAATTTCGCGCAGTCATATGTATGTATATCGATGTATATAAATGTACAGACATACATGTGACAGAAATTTAATGCGAAGGTTTGAACATACACCCCGCCGTTGAGCCATGCTCAACAGACTACAAATCAGAACAACCTTAAATTACCTTTCTTTGTGTGTGTTATCAGTACTATATTTATGTTGAAATTATGTGACTGTTACCGCAAATTCTTGGGCTGGAATATGTTGACGTGCCGCAGGCTGTGGAGTTTGTTGATTTGAATTAAACGATTTACAGCGTGTCTTTTTCCAAGCAACTGCCATGATGATTATGATTGCGAGAGTGAGAGCGATATAAGCAACGGTTCCGTGGTGATATTGTATGTGTTTGATTTGTGATGGTAGTTCATCAGATACCTTTTGATGTAGTGTGCTCTGTATCTCGGAGATGTTTTTGATTTGATCAGCATACACTTTATTTTGGACTTTCTCAAACTGGACTTCAACAGGATAAATAATGTCACTGAAATTGCTCATTCTTATGTAGGATGCTTGAAGAGATGTTGAGACGATTTGATGACCCTTGATGATGATAGAGTTAAATTTGAGTGTGCAATCTGATGCTAATTTTAGGAGACCGGATCCTTTTAAGGTTAGCTGAGATTTTTCTTGTCCGCATACTGAACTTATTCGCGAAGGCTGCTGCATTGTATATAGCCATTGATTGCTGTACTCCAATTGTGTTAGCAATGTGCTGCCAGCAATAGGACCAATGTCACATCCCTTTTGAATGTTATGGTTTAGAAGCGAAAGTTCACATAAGCATTTGTTCGCGTTTGCCTTGTATTTTGATTGCATATGTTGGCATAGGAATTCGTTCTCTTTAATGGTTGCACATGTGGTCCACTGCCTTTCTGTCAAGATGAAATATTGATCTCTGTGAGCATTTACGGCGAGAAGGTCACCGCATGGCATTATGGCAAGCATTGTGCCATTTGTTAGAACCGGAATTTGGTGTGGTTTAAGAAGTTCGAATGTTTCTGGATCACATAACGGAATAGATATGTGAAAAATGACGTGGTCTTTGGTCACGCCTCCCTTTACGTTCATGAGTTTGTACAGCTGCAACATGTTGTCGTTACTTACTGGTAATTCTAGGGATGTTGGAAGGTGATTTCTTATTTGCACTATCTCAGATTGAAGTTGAGATGGTGACAACAGCATTGGACTTATTTTTCCATGGTGTGAATCCGTTAATGCTGCTATAATTTCGGATTGAATCCTATGTAACCTTGATGAGGTTACGGAAAGTTGAACAGATCGTAACATAAACATTCGAAACAGCTTTGCTTGATACTGTTCGTTTTCAGTTTCGTGTAATCTGGATGTGATTTTAGTTAATTGGTCGTCTACGTTCCTGAACTTTTGTTTTACATTCTCCTCATTTTGTTTTAGTACATTTAAAGTTGCGTCAACAATTGATGTCTGATTCATTAGGAGTTGCTTCAGATGGTTTTCATTTTCGTTGACTGTGTTGATAGTAATTGTCATTTGTTCGGCGTAATCCGAGTCTAGAATGCCGAACAGTGAATTAGCGACATTACCAACAACATTAATTGCGCCACGTTTGACTCTTCTTTTGAGCAGGAGATTTTTATCCTTTAAGTCTGTTATGCTAAAATTAATTTCCTGGAGAACGTTTGAGCAAGTAGTCTTTTGGGTAAGAAGATTGCATAGGTGAGTTAATGCTGTTGTTTCATGTATGAATGTAGCCATTTCTTGCCAAAATGGGTTTAAATTGTAGTAGGAGATGATGTTCCATTCTGACCGTGATATTCTGGTGTTGCCAATACCTTCAAAGTAGAGACCGATGTTGGGTTCAAATTGCGTTATTTCTATTTTATTTGTGGCTACTAATGGAATCGAAAGCAATATTGTGATTAGTGTAGTTATGATTGAGCCCGGTAAAGTCCGCTGTTTTTTGGCGAGTGGCATACTATTCGATGTTGACTGAGGTGATTGTTTTTCAGCCAGTCCTTCATGATTAGCCTTGGATTCTTTGAATTTTAGATCTGGTTGTTGCCCGTCCTCTTCGGGTTCGTCACTGAGCTTAGGAAGTGGGGCTAGATACTGAACTGCCCGTTTGAAAATGCCTGATGATGTCTGTACGTCTGCAACTCGTACAACATCGTCGGGTCCCTTATACGTTTTTATTACGCGCCCCAATGGCCATTTCATGACTGGAACGTTGTCTTCTTTTAAAGTGACGATTGTACCTGGTTTGAGATTTTTAGATTGTTCTCGCCATTTGTTACGGCATTGAAGTTCATTTAAATAATCTCGAGACCATCTCTTCCAAAATTCATGCTTAAGACGGGAAACTAATTTCCAACGCGTTTCCAATTTAAGGTTTGCGGGCTTCGCTTGGGCGTCAATTTGAGCTATTAGGGGTTCGCCAATTAGAAAATGTCCAGGAGTCAGTGCGCCTATGTCGTTCGAGTCATTCGACATAGGTGAAATGGGTCTGGAATTCAATATTGCTTCAATTTCCACAACTATGGTTTCGAGTTCTTCATAAGTTAAAGATGCGTTCCCCATCGTCCTTACCAAGTAGTATTTTGCTGATTTAACAGCTGCCTCCCAGAGGCCACCAAAATGAGGAGCTCTTGGCGGAATGAAGTTAAATTGAATACCCTTTTTGTTGCAGGCATTTGTAATAGCTTCTTGAGCATCTGGTGAATGTATTATTGTGGAAAGTTCGGGCAATTTATTTTTCGCTCCGACGAAATTTGTAGCGTTGTCGCAATATAAATTTTGGCAATGTCCCCGCCGGGAAACGAAACGTTTGAGTGCACCTATAAATGCATCAGTTGTGAGATCGCTCACCAGCTCCAAGTGCACTGCCTTTGTGGCAAAGCAGCAAAATACGGCAATGTAGGCCTTGTGCGGTCGTTTTCCCCTGAGTTTGTAATGTACAGTAATTGGCCCGCAGTAATCGACTCCAGCATTAATAAATGCTCGGGCTGGTGTTACACGTGTTGATGGTAGGTTTCCCATTATTTGGTGAAATAGCTCTGGCTTGGCTCTGCTGCATGTAGTGCATTGATGGACTGTGGCTCTTGCCATAATTTTTCCTTTTATTGGCCAGAAGCGCTGTCGAACAATTCCTAACAACGTGAGCGCCCCACAATGTTTGTGGTCTTCATGAATCATTTGGAATATCAGTTTGGAAATGGAATCATTGTACGGAATGAGAAGTTGATGTTTTGAGTCATATGCTAATGAGGAGGCATCGAGCCGGCCGCCAACCCTAATTAGTCCACTTTCATCCAAAAAGGGTGCTAAATTCTTGATGGTGCTCGTTCCAAGTAACGGTTTGTGTTCCTTCAGTTGCTTCATTTCTTCCTTGAATTCGGAAAGTTGCATTTGTGAAATAATAGGAACCAGTGCTTGGCTGAGTTCCGTTGTAGTTAATAATTTTGATGGTTGCCGCATCTGTTTTTGGCTTCTTGTGTGGGTAATGAAGCGCAGAACATATCCAATAATCCGCTGCAGACGATGGAATGAATTTTTGTGGTTAATTTTGTAAACAAAATCAGGTTCGTTTGTTGTCATTGCTCGTGATTCGATTGACCTTGTCTTTCTTTCTAGGTTTGTTGAAATTTTGGAGCTTATATTGAACTTGGGTGGCCAAACATTTTCCACGCCATGAAGAAACATTGGACCATAGAACCAAAGAGTACATTCTTTAAGGGCCGTTGAAGACATTCCACGAGATAATATATCTGCAGGATTGCATTTAGAGCTTACGTGACGCCACTGTTCTGCCTGGGTTTCTTCTTGGATTGCGGAAATTCGATTTGCTACAAATGTGTTAAATGATGCTGATGATGAGTTTATCCATGAGAGTACAATTTCCGAATCAGTCCAAAACCATACTGGACTGGTAAATTTAAGATCAGATCTGATTCTGGTGGCTAGTTGGGCTCCAAGTGTAGCTGCGCATAGTTCCAGTCGTGGTATTGTTTGTCGTTTGAGTGGAGCTATGCGAGATTTGGCACAAAGTAAATGTACTATAATGGTGCCATCTTTAAACACTGATCGGATATAAGCTGCAGCTCCATAAGCCTTCTCGGATGCGTCAGTGAAGATGTGTAGTTGTTGGGATTCTGGAACTCCTCCTTTGAAAATGTGTCTGGGTATTTGAAGCGTTTTCAATACATTCAAGTCTGTGCGAAATGTGAGCCATTTAGTGTGCAGTGATTCCGGCAAGGATTGATCCCAGTCTAATTTTAGCTCCCACAGTTCCTGAATAAACATTTTTGCCGTTACTATAATGGGAGAAAGAATTCCCAATGGGTCGAATATTCTTGCAAGGTCTGAGGTTACGGTTCGTTTAGTTATCCGCTTGATGTCTCTAGGATTGACTTTAATGCCCAGTTTGTCGGACTTCGGCAGCCAAACAAGTCCTAGCGTCTTGATGGTATCAGTTTCCACGCTTTCAAAATCTAAGTTCACCTCCAAATCACTTTGTGGAATATTGTAGAGTAATTGTGGATGATTTGCGCACCATTTGCGTAAAGTAAAACCACCTTTCTTCATCATCTCCATGAGTTGTTTTTGTAAATGTATTGCGGTTACTAAGCTGTTTGAGCCGCCCAAGCCATCATCTACGTAGAAATTTTCCTTGAGAAATTGAGAAGCAAGGGGATAATGTATCTCATTTTCTTTAGCCAATTGCTCCAGACATTTCGTTGCTAAGTATGGAGCTGCTCTTGTGCCATACGTAACTGTATTGAGTTGATAGTATGCAATGGGCCTTGTGGTATCCTTTCTCCAAATTATTAGCTGAAATTTACGATCCTCTGGGGCAATCAATACCTGTCTATACATTTTTTCAACGTCAGTAGTGAACACAAATCTTGGCATTCGAAACCTTAGGAGTATGGAGAATAGTTCTCCTTGCACAGTTGGTCCCGTGAACATCAAATCATTTAGCGAATATCCTGATGTGGTTTTGGCCGATGCATCAAATACTACTCTGAGCTTAGTGGTTGAACTTTCGGGCCTTAATACGCAATGATGTGGAATGTAGTAGTTTGGGGAATTTATGGATTCTGTTCCCAACCTTTTCATATGTCCCATTGATTCATACTCATCCATGAATTCAGTGTACCTTTTCTTTAATTCTGGATTCTTTTGTAGCCGACGTTCGAGAGCGAGAAATCGATTAAGAGCAATGGCATGTGAGTCACCTAAAGTATCGGGGTTTTGTTGAAATGGTATTCTTACTATGAAACGATCTTGATGGTTTCTACTTGTATTTTGTGCAAAGTGCTCTTCACATTGCCTCTCCGCTATTGACAGTAGGGTTTTAGTTGTTTTAACTTCCTCTAACTCCCAAAGCCGTGCGATGGAAGCTTCAAGTCTTTCGTCTTCAGTACATATGCCACAATATGCGTCTGCTAGGGGTTCTTTTGTTATTTTTCCTGCTACAACCCAGCCCAGAACTGTGTTTTGTAGGATAGGAAGTTGTGGAGACAATTTTATTTGTCCTATTGAGAGTAATTGGTGATAGTGTTCAGCACCCAAAAGTATATCAATTTTATTTGATTGATTAAACGATGGGTCAGCTAAAACAAGATTTTTCGGTAGTGGCCACTCGTCAATGTTTATGAATTGTGACGGTTGTGGTGCTATGATTCGAGGAAGGACAAGTGCTTCCAGACGAGTTGAAAACTTGTTGACTCGGGAATGCAGTGCCACATTGACACGATGTTGCGTTTTGGTGTTTGAATTGCCGATTCCATTGATATGAACTGATGACACCTGTTTAGCAATGTTAAGTCGATTTGCCAACCGCTCGGTGATCAAGTTGACTTGTGATCCAGAATCAAGCAAGGCGCGACATTCAATTTCAATTGCATCAGTTTTGAGTTTGACTAAAGCTGTACTGAGAAGAACGTATGAATTGGACATTTGACCACTTGCTGCTGCTACTGACGATGCTTCTGGAGAGCTTGTTGTTGCTTCATTGATATTGTGTTCATTTCTTTCAGGTGAAGTGATTGCAGATGTTGATTTTGTCTGAGATTTTCTTTCACTTGATGATCCCTGTTTTGGTTGCTGAGGGTTGATTTTTAGGTGAAGCAGCGAGTTGTGTTTTTGCTTGCATGTCCTGCACACTCCTGACTTGCAAGTGCTTGCAGCATGTCCTGACCTTAAGCAGTTTACGCACAGTTTTTCTCTTTGAGCGAAATTCAGTCGATTTGCTGGTGAGAGTTTTAGAAAGTTTTGACACTGATGCAGCTGATGATCGCCATTTTTGCAAAAAGGGCATGTGATTTGTGTCTGTTTGGCTGAGGTGGCGGAAACGTATGCCTTTGTAGATTTCTCTTTTTGATTTGTAGCTTCCAAGGATTGGAAGCGATTCTCGAGAAATGTTAAGAAATCTTTGAGGCTTTGAAGTTCCTTTGGATTACTTATAGTCCTCTCATACAGAGTGAGAGTGCCTCGATCCAATTTTTTTACCAGTATATGAAGTAGCATGGGGTCCCATGAGGTCGTATCGATCCTCATATTATTAAGTGCATGCAGACATTCCTGAGTTGTGTCATGCAGTTGTTTGATGGCAGCAGCCGATGATCCAGCACTGGGTTGATCCAAAAGCTGTTGTATTGTTGTGGATACCAGAACGCGTTGATTATTGTACCGTTCTTTCAGTAGGTTCCACGCTGTTGCGTAGTTTTCGGCTGTCGCTGAAAGATGACTGATTAGTCTTTCAGCTTCGCCTCCCAAGTTCGACTTAAGGTACCACATTTTTTGTACCGCAGGAATTGGTTGATTGTTCACTAATTGCGTGAACAAATCATGAAACGCGCTCCATTTTAGATAATCTCCATTGAATTTTGGAATTATTACTTTTGGAAGCGGTAGCACAGTACTTTGATTAGGTTCGGGAACTTGATTTGGAGTTGGTGAAGATATCTGGAAGTTTTCTATGACCAGCTTCTCCAGATTTTCATAGGAGTCCATATCGTAGCCTTCCTTTAGTGGATCGTCATTGGATTCCCATATTTTGAAGTGTAGCTCTTGGATTTCGCCCCACAGTTTTTCTTTTAGTTTCATATTGGTTCCTGTAGGGTCCATAGCTAATAATCGTCTCAGTGAAGAAATCATGGCCTTTTGTCTTCTTATTGCGGCATTTGTTGGGGTGGACAGAAAGGCGCTCCCTTTTCGAGCTGCATGATCGTCCTTAGTACCTTGAGAGTCACCCGATGTAAACGTTTTTGATGCCTCAATCATGCCTGATTCAAATATTGTTTTGTATTTAGTGACGAGGTCCTCAATTTGTTGATAGTAGCCTTCGGTGAAATAATTGTGTTCTAACGGGGGTTTATCTAGACATCGGATTTTGTTGTCCGTGAGCTCGAATTCGTTCCAAGCATCGTCTAGTCTTCTGATTCGCTCTTCGTAATAAGAGACGGTTTTTCTGGATGCGGAATCCTTTTTGAAATTCCGAATGATGGATTCGATCAGCTGTCCTGTAGTTCGTTGAGAAGTTACTAGCAGATCCATCGAGTTGGTATTTCCGGTAGCCATTGTAATGTCCTTGATAAATTTGCAAGGATCAGAAGGTTGCGTGTCGAAATCACGTCGGGGTCACCAAATGTTTAATTCAGTTGAATGCTGAATTAGGTTAAGCCTAGTTTGCTTAACCTCCGTTGGTCGCTTCTAGGTAATGCACCAAGAAGGCGATGTTTAATTTGTTTGTTTTCTTCAAGGAGATGCTCCAAGAAGAGTGAATTATCCAACACAAGCACTTAAACCTGGTTGGTAGCTAATAACACAAGCACTTGTAACTTGGTTATATGTTTGAATCGAGAACAAATTACAAACAACCACCTTGTTTGATTATTTTATTAATTCTCTTCTTTATTAATATAAATTAATTCTTAAATACTATTTTATTGATGACTAATAAAAATATTAACAGACAGCATAAATACAAATTCATCAAAATTTAAAGTGACTTCAACAAATAAACAAAAATTGTAATTTAAGTTTAAAGTGTAATGACTTCAAAACAAATAAGCAAAAAATTTAATTTAAATTTAAAGTGTAATGACAAAAATTGTAATTTGAGTAAAAGTTGAAGGTTTTTTTAATTAAAAATAACAAATAGCTGAAACTAGCAATTTAAGGTTGTTGCACTAATTTCGCGCAGTCATATGTATGTATATCGATGTATATAAATGTACAGACATACATGTGACAGAAATTTAATGCGAAGGTTTGAACACTTGCTATAGTGGACTTTCCAATACAGGTTCTTTGTAAATTTCAGCTGTCTGTCTATAACAGTTCAAAAGTTTGGCCACATACATAGAATTACATTAACTATTGGGACACCCTTTTATTTCCAAATTCAAATTTTATACTTTTTGTTATAGTGGACTTAGCAATACAGGTTCTTTGAAAATTTCAGCGGTCTGTGTACAACTGTTCAAAAGTATGGCCATATACATCAAAATAAATGAACTATTGGACCTTTGAATATTTATACATTTTATTATAACGGTCGTAGTAATTGACATTCTGTAAAATTTTCAAGGTTTTGCCTATAAAGGTTCAAGAGATAGGCTCAAATAAGTCAAATTACGTCACCTATGGGGACACCCTTTAAATTTTAAATTAATTTTTTTATTAATTTCTGCTGTTGGGAGCTATAGCGACACGCAATTTTTTAAAATTTTAATTTGGTGCCCTTTACGGTTTTTAATACACGTAAAAAAACATGTATGTTGTATGGGGACACCCTTTAATTTTTAATATAATGAACTGTTTTTAAAATGGGACCAACCTGAAAGCATAACCTTTCAAATAAAGAAAAAAATTTTAAAATCAGTTCAGAAATGGCTGAATTCTGCGTTTACATACATAAAAAAAGCAACATTCAGACGAATAGATAAACTCCTTCTTTTTTGAAGTCGGTTAAAAAAGAGAACCACTCATATATAGGGGCGGAAAATTAAAATTTTCGAACTCGATTCTTTTTCGTAAATAATTGAATTTCACCTTTTTTGTAAAATAAGTAAAAGCTAAAATAAATGCATATAATTTTAATAATGCAATTTAAAATTATCATAAAAATTAAGGTAGAGATGAAATTTAAGTTTTTATGCGTCCTTACTTGCTTTATATGCTATTGGTTAAGTGATAAGGTAAAAAGTAAGTCTTAACAAACTTTAATTAAAAATGTAACAAAAAATTTTGCAACTTCTTAGTTGCAGTCCTTTTTAACGTATGAGTGCGATTTAATTGATAAATATTTATTATATTGATAAATATTATTGTCCCAAATTCATGAAATACACTGAACCAAATTTCGTAGATAACATGGCATAGTAATATAATACATTTATTTGCAAGGCGGAATCAAGAAAAAGTAAGCAACCTGTTTTTGCCTGATAATGTCAAAATATCTTACTAAAATATAAAAAAAATGTAAATAACATGAGCTGTGTTCGCAAACACTTCTATGACAAATTATTCATTATAATAAAAAATAATTAAACATTAAAATGAGAAATAAAACTGGTTTACTTTAAATAATTAAAATAAATTATATGTAAAAGCAAGCATTTTTAAGAAAAGATTTTAAATATTTAATACCTCATACATAGAAGTATAAAAATATTTCAGATATTTGTTTAATATAAGTAATCAAATTTAATTTAAAAATTAAAATTTATAAAGATCAATCTCCAAAAAAAGTTCATTTTGATCAAGATTAAAATTGCTGAAGTTTTCAAAGTTATTATGGTTGGTCACCTGTACAAGCTATAATATAGCTAACCAAGGCACACTGTCATTATTCTAAATAGTCCTTACATTTTTGGTTTTAATGCACGACTGCTGAGTACGTTTCGCCTTTATTATTTTATCTGTATTTCTACAGAGTCCCTGCATATATAGGAAGGACATCTAAATAAATATGCAGTACCTGTGAACTACATCTTAGGAGCCTAAAACATATACGGCTAATTTTAGTAAGTCTGGAATTGAGTGGGTTGCGTATGGCCCTGAAGCAGCTTCAAATCCACCTGACCTGACCTGACCTGTTATTTTATTGTCATCTGGTTATGCTGGTTGCCAAATTTCCGCCTACGAGAACTGATTTAAGTTTTACTCAAAAACATACATATTTTTTCTTTTCATTTAGTAAACATTTTAATTTAAATAAAGGATTGAATAAAATTCAACAGTTCACAAGGCACTGAGTAATACAAAAAAAAAAACTGTAAAATTATTACTAATTTTTAAGTGTTCGAACACAGTTATAATTTATATTTTTGTTTTAAATATTTCAAATGAAATGCCCGTAAGAGGAACTGGAAGCTTTATTCATTTATTTTTTTTAAGAGGAAAAACCTAAAGAGGCATTAATGATTTGCACTTTTGTTTTCAGATTATATTGCAGATTTTTATCAAATGATGATAAAGATGTTATAGAGATACAACTTTAATAAAATACTAAATAATTATTGCAGTTTTTGACCTTTTTTAAATTTTTCTGAATTCTAGTTTTTAATAAGCACTAGGTCTTTTTATAAAAATGTTTTAATAATTTTTATTTTCTCAATATTTCGCTACACCATTGGGTAGCATCTTCAGGAAATAAAAATAATAAAAGTTTTAAAATTGAAATGATTGAAAAAAAATTCAAATGAATTAAAAAATTTGTTGTCAATCTATTTAAAAATTCTAACATTTCAATACATTCAAGTAACAACATTTCAAAAACAAATAAAAATTAAAATAGCAAAAATTCTTACATATACATACATATACATAAAATTTTGATATTCAAAAACATACAAACATTTTAAGAGAAAACACAATAAATTTTTAAATTCATATACATAAATTTAACCGAAAATGTTACAAAAAATTAATGTTTCGATTATAAATATTTAACCGAAAATGTTACAAAAAATTAATGTTTCATTATAAATATTTGTTTCAAATTCATGTTATTTTTTATGCATTAAATGCAACATTTTCTGTATCTGCTTTAAAATTTATTCTTTTTTCAATTGGAACTTTAATTATTTATAGCATTTCTAACATATAACGACGTTTATAATTATTTTCCAAATTTAAAATTGATACATTTTCAAAGTTAGGATAATGATTACTTTTCGAACAGTGTGAATATAAAGCCTTTTTTTTGCAAACTGATATTGTCTCTGTATCTGTGGTCTGATTTATTTCCTGAAGATGCTATACAATGGTGTAGCGAAATATTGAGAAAATAAAGATTATTAAAACATTTTTATAAAAAGTGCTAGTACTATAGAAAAATAGTGTTATAGAAGTTAAAAAAATACTTTAATAAAATAATTAATTTTAGTTAATTTAATTTTTTTATAATATTTACGTTCTATTAAATAACGAAAAGAAAATAGGCATATTAAAGAAATTTCTTCAATATAAGGAATTTAATAGAATTATATTTTAACGAAAATCGTCTGTAGATTTAACTAAAAAGTTTGCTAGTTGGATAATAACCTACTTTTCTTCAATTCTACATCCCACTTTACAGTATTTAGTTAAATTGTTGGTTCACTGTAGCAATCATAGATGGTAATACTTTTTCCAATCCAATAAAGATTACTAAACAAGACATTCTACGGTACAGCACATCAAGCAAATATCCTCTATGGCTCTGCTACCATAAATACACACACTTTTTGATTGGTGAAGCAGCGTTAAATTTGCCCCTTAAATGAACGGTTCCTGTTGGCTTGTTGCTATATACTTTTATTAATCACTAGGTGTGTCCGCCACTTTGTAAGCGTCCTTGAACTATTTTGTTTGACTTTGCTTTGAAAGCAATTCACACAAAAAACCCTTACTTTTATAGTTCCGCCTTAAACTGTGCTTCAGTTATGGTTATGTATTTACTTTATAATACAGCGCCATCTGTTAGTGGTTAGTGCTTTATTTATGCGTTATGTATTTAACTTTACTATTAAAATAACTGCGTACTTTAACTGCTTTTTCTCCACTTTCCCTTGGAAATTAGATATTATAAAAAAGTATCTTTTATTGGAACCAGGATACTAACGTACCTCCTCACAAAATTTTGTTAAAATCCATCTAGTAGTTTTTACGTGATGCGAACGCAAAGAAAATCAGACAGACAGACAGACAGACAGACAGATGGAAATGAGTTGCTATTTTATTATATGTATAGATATAGATATATATTTTAAGGTATTTCGATGTTTAATCAAACGTTCTATTCAATTAATAATTCAATTTCTTTTTAATTTTTTACAAATTGATGTGATGTTATATTTTCACTCCAACTTGTTTTGGATTCAACTCTATCAACTATAAATTAAGCATGTTAAAAAATTTTACTGTCTTTATATTTTCTTAAATCATTACTTGATTATCTAAAAAACATAGATAACTTGTGGGCCAAATGAATCCCTCGACATTATGTAACATACGTTACATAGTGAAAGAACTTGACTACTATATGAAAAAAGATATTTAATTGTACGATTTATAAACAAAATATTGTAGTTTATGATTATCTTTTAATAAAAGAATCCTTTAGCGACAGCACAAACAGAAATAATATTTTATTACACAAACTGTACAAAGCTTTAATAGAGGTGGCATTAAATTAAGCACGAATACATCTTTCAACCTCATACTTTTCCGCATGTACGTGGTAATGAGTTTTGCACCAACATACATTAGCTGTTTGTTCTGAAGACTATGAAATCGTAACTAATGTTTTAACAACAATGTAGTTTATGGTAGAGAAAGGCCATCGGAAAAATCGTTTAAACATCCAAGTTTAGGAAGTCTTTTAATAATGCAAGGAAAATGTTATATATACAAAAAAGCCTTATATCGATAAAATAACTACAGCTAACATTCAATATTCAATATTTAGCTAATTATTATTCTGAAAAATTACAATATATTTGTGTTTAATAATGTAAAGTTTGCAGTACCTTTAAATCGGTAAAAAATAACTTTTAACTACCACGTATTTCAAAGTAGTAACGAGCCTTAACCTCGTTATTACAAATAAAAACCACTTATCTCTCTGATAAAATCCTGAGCAGCTGGAAACTTATAATAATGACCCAGATAATTTATAAAAATTTTATTATGCAGATCGGTTAAAGATCATAAAAGTAAATTGCGATTATACGAGTATAGTGGAAAAATTCAGAAAAAAGCGCAAAAACAGAAAAATTTTCAAAAATATAGAGAGGGTAAGGTTCAGCAAGTAAACTTTACAGGAGACTCGTTAACTGTTTACTCTTTTTTAAGATTTTTTTTACACGTGATTTAAAAAAAACTTTAATTATTTAAAATTGTTTTCTGTATCTGACTTACATGCAGAATAGCCAAATTTAAGAAACGAATATTCGACTTACATGCAGAAAAATAATGTTTTCGATACAATTTCAACTTCGGCGGGGTATGGGACCACTCTCGTTCGATTCTCCAGTAAATTTTACAGCAGTTAAAGTAAATCGATCAACCTACTATTAGGTCCCTTTCTCTGTAGTTGAAATTCCCCCCGGGGGCACTAGTTGTAATTGCAATCTACCTTCTAACTACTTTGACGCAATGCTTCTGGGGTATATGGGGTATATATAAGTCTTTCGAGGCCCGACCAATGTCAAACGACTGGTACTACGAGAACCGGTAAACCCACAGAGAGCCGCCTATCTATGTGTCTGGTTATTGATATTGAAGGCTAGGCAGAGATGGTGCAAGATTGTTGCACTCTCAACAGAAGGCACCAATAGAGTGTTTAATGTTATCCAAACCCCTAAACAAGGAGTACATCTTGATCACTAAAAAACTGGATCACTAAAAACCTCACAGACCTACAATTCAATGACAACGAGACAAAACTAATGGAGAAAGGGCTAAAACATAATTTACCTTTTTAAAAAATTCAAAAAACAATTGAAACCCAAATTATAGACGTCGAAGCAACTATTACTTACTTAGCAACTGAACAGTACTATTTTAAACGTGACTTGAAAATTATGTTTTTACATCGGAAGCGCTCGCCAAATATACCAAAACAGTCAGTGACGACGGTCATCACCGAAAGGTATGAGAACAGTATTTTATTTAATGGCAGAACAAATCCAATCAGCCTAATTTTTGGATGGGTCCTTTTCCATAGGTATACTCATTTCGCTAAAAGTTATTAGTATTATCTTGACTATTAAGGGTTTTTTTTACCAACATTGCGGTAAGTATTTCGATTTCTTATATATAATAAGCAATTACAGTCCTTCATGGACCAATGCTTCTGCAACTGTTGCTCTCCAATGTTCTCTTTGTAAAGCTTTTTGTCGGTAGACTCTAGCTCTCATTATTCGTAAGTCTGCTTCTACATCATCTTTCCATCTTTTTCTCGGTCGTCCTTGTTCTTTATTGCCTTCTGGTTGTTGTTCAAATATTTTCTTCACTGTGATATTAACTTCCATAAGCAAAACATGCCGTCGTATTCGTTGTGCTTTTATAAAACGTATGATATTTTGGTTTTCATTCAGGGCCTCCACTTCATGATTGCATCGGGATCTGTAATACCTGTTGCAATTTCTATTGGACCAAATATTCTACGAAGTATTTTTCCTTCAAATGTCAGATATTTTCAGGCTCCCGATTTCACACCCATATGTTAAAACTGGTCTTATGAGTGTTCTGTAGAGATGAAGTTTGCGTTTTTTAAATCAGGTTCTTTTTGCAGATTGTATTCGATCTTGTATAGCTACGTTCGTATCCCCGTGCGCACTTAAATTTATTCCGTCGTATTTATATTCATTAACGGATATATATCTCTCATCATCAATGGCGCGGTCTGACGCTTCTTGACGTGTGTTTGATCTATGCATATACTTGGTTTTCCCTGTGTTAATCATTAGACCTGAGGTAAGTAATGCGTCCTTTAATTTCTTGAATATGATCTTTAGGGTGTTTATACTTCTAGCCATGATTAAAATGTGGTCAGCATAAGCCCAATTTTGAGTTGATTTGTTTTGATTTCCTATCACGATATTATTTAAGAAATATTTGTTGTACACCCTTAACTGCTTACAACAAATTTTAAAACGACGTAACGTAAACGTAAAAACGATTTTTTTATTAAATCCAGCCAGATTTGTAATTTAAAAGCATTAAATTTTTAACTAATACCATAAAAAATGATTTTGGATCATACAATCCGATTACGCTAAGTTATATTTACGTTATTTTGGAAGCAAAAGGATAAATTTTGAGCATATTATGAACATATTATAAACATACCTACTCATATGTATATCAATATTATGTTAAAAACAACCACATAATTAAATCATTATTAGTTAGTTGTAAGTTATATATAGATCTTAAATGATGCTTAAAATTATTCTGTTTGAACTTAAAAATTTGCTAAAAAAATTTAAGTTGTTTGTAGGATTTTAGAAGATATTTCAACCTGACTTCGTAAATTATAGCACATCCTTTGGTAGCATTTTAAGTTTATGATTTCTAGTAAAAAAACTGTAATATTATTTAGGCAACAGGTCACTTGTAACTAAAGAATAAACATTTTGAAATAGAAAGCACTCACATAAAATACACCTGCACGTAGTCACTTATACAGAAACGCACTATCATAAATCTTAATCCAGTTTGTATGATATATTGTTATTCATTTATTTACGGTTGTTTAAATTTAGGTTTAATTTTTAATTATTTTTTATGCTAGAGCATAGTACTAAATGCGCTGTGTAAATATCAAGTGTCCGCCTATAAAGTTTAGAAGAGAAGGTAAAATAGCTTAAATTCGCTACTTATAGGAAACACACTTTTATTTTTATTAAAGTTATTTTCGTTACTTCTTGTTACAGTAGATATTGTAAAAAATAATTTGTGTAAACTTTAAGTGTCAGCCTATTACTGTTCAAATATAAGGACTTTATAAAAAAATATCAGCAACCTACCTATTGCGGTTCAAAACCTAAATCAATATAAGTGAAAAACATGTTATTGCAGAACACCCTTTAATTGTTATAGCGGCGATGGCACCACATCTACTGTAAAAATTTCAAGAGTCTACCTATTACGGTTCAAAAAATAAGACCATATACGTCCAAATCATGTCGCCGTTGGACCACGCTTTAATTTTATTATTTGTTATAGCGGTCATTGCAATTCCATTTCTATGAATATATCAAGAGTCTACCTATTTAGATTCAAAAAATAAGACAGTATACATATGTGAAAAACATGTCACTGTCTGCACACCCTTTTATTTTTAGTATTTAAAGAGTCTAGCTATTATGGTTTAAAAAATAAGGTTATGTACGCGCAAATCACGAGACTGTCGGAATTCCCTTTAGATTTTACTATTCGCTGTAAAGGCCATACTAATACACCTCCTGTCAAGAAGCTACCTATTACACTGTAGAACAAATTAAAGTTAGCATTAGTTAGGTCGACTCTGAGATTGAGGGGTAAAAATAGAGGCTAAATTAAAAGACCAGTATCGCAGAGTTTTTTATGTTATTTCGTTTTCGTATTTTTACCCCTCAGTCTCTGAAACTATCTAACTTTTACTAACTTGAATTTGTACCAAAGTGTTATAGTTAAAAAATTAGGTTATACTAATTGCATGACTGTCGGGGAAACCCCTTTAATTTTTGCTATTGTTATAGAGGCCGTTATAATACACCATCTTTGAAAATTTCAAAAGTCTATGAATTATGGTTAAAAAAAATCACATTACTATTGGAACACCCTTTAATTTTTAGGTTTAATTTTGCATACTTGTTTAAAAAGCGAACATAGGTTTAATTACTGTTTGTAAATTTTAAGTGTATGCCTACTACAGTTCAAGAAATAAACACATATACGTAAATAACACGTCTCTGTCGCAATACCCTATATTTCTGTGAAAATTTCAAGAGTCTACCTCTTACGGTTGCAAAGATAAAAGGCGCTGACGGGCAGACGGGAAGACATTGTAGCGAAAAAATCAATAGGGTTACGTTTTTACCCTTTGGGTACGGAACCCTAAAAATGGTCATGAAATTTAGTCATATGTGACCCGGTCTATGAAAAGGGAAAAGGTGGCTTATGAAATTTCGAAAAATTAGCTGTTAAAGATAATGCAACAACAACAACAAAAAGTGGAAAATTTTTTTTTAGTCATAAGCCACCTTTTCATAGGCCGGCTCACATATAGTAAAATAAAATATTTAAAATTATGTGATATGAGCAGTAGACTTTATGTGAAAAACTGTTTTTATACCCTTCTCAACAGGTGGAAACGGTATATATAAGTTTGTCATTCCGTGTGTAATTTCTACAATATTCATTTCCGACCCCTTAAAGTATATATATTCTGGATCCTTATACATAGAGAAGTTGATTAAGCGACGTCCGTCTGTCCGTGTTAGTGTGGTAATGTCATTTGCCAAGGCACCAGAAGAGATGCAAAAAATTTAAGCACACCAATCTGTCAGGCATAGTTTCGAACATTTTGGTATTGCAATTCAGCAACATCGGATCCTTTCTTTTGAGGCTACGGGCCAAAAACTACGCCCACCATTTTTTTTTACGTTTTTTTTAAATTTTTTTCGGCTTTAATGATTCTATTTTGCCTTTTTTTGTCAAATAAATATTAGACTGCGACAGGTAGATCGCAAGGAGTGCATACAGATCTCGGGGGATCAATAACCCCCTGCGAGGGGCGATTTTTGTTTGTTTTTAGATTGGTAGGATTTTTCTGCTTTGATTTGTATTAGAGACCTTAATAGAAAGCAATACGCATAGAGGTAGCCAATGGACCCACAGGGTACCCACTGATAAATATGAGCAGTTCAAAGGACCCCCCATGTGTCACTATGAGGATTTTTTTTTTTTTGTAAGGATATCTTTTTGCTTTGACCATTCTAACTTAATGTAGATTGCAGAAAGGTCAATTTAACAAAAAAATTTCAATAAAATTTAAAAAAAAAATTTGTAAAAAAATTCATATGTATATATTTTTACATAAATATATATACAAGTTAAGTATTTCTTTTATAGAAATACTAAAAAAAATTATTTCTCCTTTTTTCGTGTGGTCTATGACCACCTTTATTGACTTAAAATTTCAATCTGATTTTTTTAATTACAATTTTAACAATTTATGACTTAATTACTTGACCTAAATCTAAAAGTGGCGTGATATTATTCTTAAGAGTTATTATTTGCTGCAGACGCTGATGCAGCTTAAAATAATTAAATTAGTTCATAAACCTTTATTTTACGAAAGAGTTAAAAAGAAAATTTATTTAATAAGTTCATAAACTCTTATTATGCTTATTTTACAAAAAGTTCGAAGAAAATATTATTTGACTATGTTGGTCAATTCATGTTGTTGTTAATTTAAGATTATTAAATAAGTTCATTAACTTTTATTAATGCTGATTTTACAAATATAGTTAAAAGAAAAATTATTTGGCTTTGTTCTTTAATTAATGTTATTGTTAACTTACATATAGATCAGAGTTAAACATTTCATAGCACAATTGTGCTAAAACAATCATACGTATACTCTTACGCTCTCGTATTCAGTCGTCGTTTAGGTATTGATGACTACACATGTGCGAATGCTTACGCATTTTTTTCAGGTTTTTCTTGTTTTTTTTAGTAATTCTTATCCAGCGAACATTTTGAAGTCAGAATGATATGTGAAAAATATTTCATGATAAATAATGCATTTGGTAACATGCAATGTCTTCTATGTTACCAAATGTTTAAAGAAAATAGGGAATATGTTATTAAAAGACATTACGATTCTTTTCATAGTGACATGAAAAGTTTCGAAGGTAAGGAAATTCGGTGGAATCCGCTATTAGGGAAAAAATAATAAATTGTGAGTATGTTTCTTTTTGTTTAGATGAAAGCACGGACATTAATGATCTTTGCCAATTGGTATTATGTATTCGCTGCGTGGATAGCAACTACGAGGTTTTTGAGACAATGTTTTCTCTAGAAACATTTCATGGAAATGTAACGGGCAAGCTTTTATATGAAGTAGTCAGTGAAAAGCTTTTTGATATTATAGATAGAAAGAAGATTGTTGGAGTCTGTACAGATGGGGCAAATGTAATGACCGGAAAACACGAAGTCTTCATAGGTTATCTAAAAAATATCAGTTTAAAGCTTTCAATGCATTATTCACCAGGCCGCTCTTGCATCAAAATGTTGCCAGTATGAAGACTGCAGAGTCTATAATTAATAAAATAAGAGGAGGCCATCATGCACTTACTCGCAGAAAGTTTGTTAATTTTTTAAAAAGCAAAAACAGCGCATATAATGACCTTAAAATGTATACTGAAGTCCGCTGGCTTAGCCGTGGTGATTGTCTAAATAGGTTATTTAACTTGAGGGAAGAAGTGCTGCAGTTATTAGAAACTGAAAATATAGCAGACTGGGCAATACAGGCTTTAAAAGATAAAAAATTTATTTTAGATTTTGCATTTTTGGTCGATATAACAACTTTTCTGAATGACTTTAATTTAGAACTGCAAGGAAAAGAAAAAAACTTGTGCGATCTCTCTAAAATTCTATTTAATTTTAAAACAAAAATATTTTTACTCATCTCTGAAGTTCAAGCTGGTGACTTTTCAAGTTTTCCAAAAACTTCTCTAATATATGTCAAACAGGACGATGGCACAACATTTGATATACAGCAGTACTTGAAACAATTTGTTATAACTTTCAGGACAGATTTGTAGATTTTGAAAATATACAGAAATTTATTGATCTTTTTGAAAACCCTTTTAACTGCGATGTTACCAAGTATGAGTTTGATATACAATCTGAACTGATAATACTACGTGAAATAAAGTGAAATAAATGCTCCGAAGGTAAATAATATATTAGATTTTTGGAAAAATTACAAAAAATGCCTTAAAATATTTGTCATTATTTCCCTCTACTTACCTCTGTGAGCAAATTTTTTCAGACTTGAAATTTATTTGTACAAAGCAGCGAAATAAGTTAAGCTCGGTACATTTAAAAAATATTTTGTTAGTAAGAAACTGCCATAAAAGCATAAATATAGATAACTTTGTAGGTTAGTGGTTAAATTAAAAAGATTTTCAAAGACATCAAGCATAAGAACTCTTCCTATTTTTCGGTTTCTATTTTTTACCATTATGAATTATTTATTTATTACTATTATAACGTATTTATGCAATTTATACAATAAAAATACGTATCTATTTAATTGGAAAAGGGTACAATATTTCTTAAATAAATTATATTTGAAATGATTCACTTTGTGTTTGTTGGGTAATTCTCTCTCATAATACAACCTCATTTTAAGTGGTGTTTACCCCTGATATAGATACATTTCTGTATTAATAAAATCACCGTGGTGAAAGGTATAAAAGATTCGGCACGGCCGAATATAGCACTCTAACTTTTTTTTTTTTAATTTCAGTCTTACTACTTAGATTTCACTGATAGCACCAACATCAGTGCTTAAATACACGTGCAAAGTATACATTACTGCTAGACTGCAAACGTGCAAAAAAGCTTTGAATCAACATCAAACACAATAAAGCAAAGAAGGGTCAAATATATTTATGATGACATAAATATTAAAACATTTTTAATAGTTAGCAAAAACAACACTAAAAAGTTTTAGCTGTCAATAAAAGAATGAATATATTCTGCATACATGTATGTCCATATGTATGTTTTATATATATTTTACAAAGTAAAATGCTTTAAAAAGTTTATAAACATTTCTAAAGTAGTGACACGATAACTTGTTTATTAGAAAGTATCTTTTTTAAATAATAAACATCTTCGGACAAAAAGGGCAAGCCTCTTAAAAGTGATATATCGATATATCGATTATTGTATTTAAAGTTTTATAAACAGCATTTAACATTTTAATTTATAAAGTTCAAAGCCTTAAAGATTCAGCTTAAGAAAATATTTTGGCTTTCATAGCTAAGTTTGTCTGTCAGTTCCTTTATTAACACAAAACTAATCTATGATTTTTTTGTTTACACTATTATTAGATAAGTTTCATGTACGATGTTTTTAGGACCATATAATTTTCTAAAAGATTTGATAAGATGTTACTTTTGCGCAGTGTATGAAAATAAACAAAAGGAAACGTTTGCTTTAGTTTTGTTTTGTACTTTTCAGTGAGTAAAACAAAAACAAAACGGATATAATGAGAATAATTGTGTCATTTAGTTTTGTATTGTTTTTGGTCGTGAACACAAACTGTACATTACTTTTAAAGTACTTAGGTATGTTACAATATAATAAAGTATGTTACAATATAAAAGGCAACACAACACATCAACTTTTGTAGATGACACAGCTTTTTTAAGTATTCATAAAAGTGCCCAAGAAGCATCACAACTTTTACAAGACCACATACTCAATTTGGAAAAATGGCTAGAAAAATGGAGAATAAAAGTGAATGAACAAAAATGTACTCACATAACTTTCACACTGTGTAGGGACTCATGGCCTCCTATTCTCATAAATAACCAAATGATACCACAGCTTTCAGATATCGGGGGATTTGTGAATAAAAAATTTTGTGAAATTAACATTTGTGTGTTAACATGACTACCCCCAGTAAGGTTATTATTAGAGATTATACCGAGATTCATAGCAGTGTTCATGATTTTAATTTTTTCCCCATTAATTAAAATGTCAACATTTATATAGGACTAATAGATCTCTTAGGAATTATTATGCACTTTGACTTGAAAGGGTTTAGCAAATGACCGATTACAGACCAGCCCAGCGAACTATTTTATTATTGACTTCAGAAATTTTACAAAAGGTGTATAACTATGGCCGCTATAACAACAATTAACAAAACTTGAAGGGTGTTCCGATAGTTATGTGATTTTGATTCAAGAACTAAGGGTTGCTCCGTTAGTATCAGCTTTTAACTATTGTCGTTAAAAATAAAAGGGCGAGCCGATACTCACGTTATTTTAAAAGTATATGTAATTATTTTTTGAACCATAATAGCTCGACACTTTAAATTTATAGAGAATATGTAACAAAAAATATAATAAAACTAGAAGTTAAAGGGTGTTTCAATAGTCAAATGATTTTACGTTTATGACCTAGTTTTTGAACCGTAATAGGTAAACACCATTAAATTAAACAAAGTATGTTTTACAATGTGTACGTACTATAACGACAAGTAGCAAAGCTAATATTAATAAAAATTAAAGGTTTTTGATGAATTGGGCTATATCCGTAAACGTAATAGGCAGATACTTTTAAACAGGCTATGTGGTATCATGCTGGTTTTACAAATATTTATAAAAATTAGTTAATAGTTTAATTGTAAAATCTTATAAGACGTGATTTTGACATTTTATTATATGTTTTCAATAAGAGATTATTATCAGCGCAATTACTGCTGAAAACTAGCTAGATTTAAAGGCAGATTTCAAGTAAACCTTGTAACACAAGACTATTTGAAACAAGCAATTTAAACCCTGAAACCTACCTTTTTCTTCGACTTTCTTAAAAAGTTGGCAAATTATGAAATTCGTTACTTACAGTTAAAAAACTCTATTTATAAGCATTTGTTTTAAAATAAGATATTCTTTGGGATTTGGCCCAATTATTTTTTATTATAGGAATGAAACCTTCGTGCATAAAATTACAAAACACTAATATCAATATTTATAATAAAAAATACTTAAAATATATTTTAGAACAAATTTTTCATACAAAATTACTTATAATGAATATCGATGTAAATATTTGTTCTTAGACAAATAAGATAAAAAAAAAATAGTTTGTCGAATATTTCGAAATTCGTAGATGCTTTTTAAAAAACGGGAAAATTTATTTATTTAATAAATTTTCAAACTCTAGAAACTTTTTTATTTTTCATAACATTTTTTTGTATAAGATATCAAAAATAAAATTGCTATTTATTCTGGAAGTTAGTTTCAAAAGTTGAGGTAATGTATAAAATATATTCTTCAGTCCTTCTAAAATATACTCTTAAAAATCTGCTTTTAATCTCTCCCTTTATGAAACCTGCAAATATATTTGATAGAAATTGGTTCTGGATAACAATACAATGCGTATATCAACATCTTTACTTTTAAATATTCCCGAAAAATTCAAGTGCTTTATTTGGACCTACCAAATCTTACATATCCTTTACCATTTTCATTTGTTCACAAAAGAAAACTGAAAACTGAAAACGGTGTTCATGCTAACAGGCTTATGTTCAAATGGAGATACTTACATTTCTTCTTAAAATATTTTCTTAAAATATTTTTTTATCCTTAAATTTTTCTATTTAATTCAAGGACTTCATTAACATAAGTTGTTTAATTAAATTAATATTTTAATGTGCAACTTCGTTTTAAATAATTCCAAAATTTCTTATACAGTTTTAAAGTTTATTTATAAAGAAAATCAAATTTATTTAATGCGACCTAATTTTTAAATAACATATTCGCCTTACAATTCACCAACGGAAATGTTGTTATTATGATTAATGATATCCTGTGCTCATGTGAGTAAAATCTACGTGCTTGAATTATTATATAAAACTTTTAATAAAAATGTAGGAAAAAGAATAACCAAATGGGTTTTGTAACTTCAAACATTTATATTTTTCAACAAACTGACCAGATGTTAATTAAATGGTTCGTTTTCGGTTTTCTGTTAAATAATATGATTTAAATTATTTAATATTATGCTAATTACCCATAACGTTTTATAATAAAAATGCAATTTATTTGTTGGGGGAAAGAGCTAGTCCCTATACGTATTTCACTGGTTGATTTAAATTATTCTAGTTAGAAAGAAAGATGGTAACCTCTGCTTGCATTTATATTTACAAGGAAGTATGTTGATTCATGTAAATTTATACTTAATTGTAAAATGGTTACATGGCTGTCATGTAAGGATATAAATACTGCTACAATATTAAGGGTTGCAGGAAACATATTATGTGGAAATTTTAAATGATTTAAAACTACCAAAGGGTTAAATCTTTTGTTGTTTTTCGGTAAGTTGTAAATGTAAACAATATCTACTGTATGAAATTAGGGATGACATTTTACATATAGGGACAATATAATTTATTTAAAGACAATATTTTAATTAAAGCAATATTAAATTTAACAAAGAATAATGAAAGATTAATGTATTTAATTTTAACATTTTATATTTTTCTAAGAAATAATACAAATTATCATGCGACAATGCTCTAACTCAAATATCCTAGACTTTCTTAAATAATATTTATTTATATAATTTTTTATTGTTTTTACTTTGCGAGTATAGATATATGTGTAGATATATAAACGAAAATGATCAAGTATTGATTAACAAGAATCGAAAATGTATTTCTATTTTATATTTTATTTTTATGGTTATTTAAATTTTAATAGTTATGCAATATTATTCAAGGGAAAACTTTATAGAAAAGTATTAAATTTAATTTTTTTAACCGATTAAACACAAATGAAAAATAAAAGACAACAGATAAGCATTATAATTAACTAGCTGTGTCCGACACTTCGTCAGCGTCCTTACTATATTTTGTTTGATTTTGATTTGAAAGTAATCCACATCAAATTTTAAAACAGTTATTTTTATATTGCTTCAGTTATGGTTTAGTGCACTCGTCCCTAACAACGTCGTTAAGGAACAACGTGCGCGCGTCAATATCGGGTAAAGTCAATTAGGCCGTCCTTATTACTGGGCCATGGAGTGAATTGCGTTTCACACTAGCTGATTGGCGTCCTCGAAAACCTGTACTGTGGTACTGTTATTGGTAGTTGCATTAATCAGCCACGTTTAATTGTTTTGGTAACCGTGTGTGCATTGGTGGTGCACCATTCTTAACTCTTTACTGAAGGAGTACTACTAAAATCAAATTTTCACCGAAGGAGCAGCAATAAAATCACTGGAGTCTCACTTCCTGTACGACGATAGAGGTCGAGCTGATTTTGGAGGAAGCTAACGATATCATACCCTAACACTTTCGTTTCTACCTCTGCCATTACCTAACTTTTAGAATACAATAAAAATATATAAAATTCTAAAATTGTTGTAAAGTGCTCTAAATAGCATGTAAAATATCCCGCTGATAAAAGCAAAAGTTGCCAAGTTTGCAATAACTTTAAACAGGTAAAATTACGTACTTTTACTGATTTTTCTTTATTTTCTATTGGAAATGAGACAAATTATATTTAATGTACCTCCTTAAACTTTGTTCGTTGTTCGTCATGCGAACAGTTAAAAATAGCTATTTTGTATCCCGTATATTTAAGGTATTTATAGGCTTCAGTTAGAGTTTATGTTTCCCGGGATAAAATTTTAAAATTTATATAAAATTCTATAGTTATTGTATACAGAACTCAATATAGTGGTTTTCAAGAATAAAATGTACTGTCGATTTTGCAGTATCTTTAAATTGGTAAAATTGCGTACTTGCACTACTTTTTTTTTGTATTTTTTCTTTTAAATAAGATATTTTTTCGGAAATAGTATCCTTTATTTGTATCAAGATACTAAGGTACCTCCTAACAAATTTTATTAAAACTCATCATATAATTTTTACGTGATTCCTTCACAGACAGACAAAAATTCTAAAACTTTCTGTTTTATATTACATTTCGATTATCAACTGCAATAGCAAGAACATTTTCAAAAAATATTTAAAAAAAGAAATGATTCTGTTTATTATATGTATAGATAAATATATATATAAACTGAAATTAACACATAATAGTTTTACCTTAACACAGCCAAATCCTATTGTTATATTTTTTGTTGACTTTTAATAGCAATACTATTTTTTAATAATGCTGTATAGATTAGTGCGTAACTGGATCAAAAAAGATTTTGTTTTCCATGAATATATGGGGTGATCCATTTCGAGGTTCCCTACTTTTTTAAGGAAAAAAAAAAAAAAAAAAAAACATTCAAATTTAATGGAGAATATTTACTATCATTTAAAAGAACATTCTTTGACATTTATTTTTTGAAGATTATGTCTATCAAATGTAGGCCGTCGAATTTTCGATGACTCGTTCGATCGACTGGTAACTGACGAATGACACGCGTGATGTTTTCCTCCAAGTCCTGAATCGAAGCGGTTTTGTCCGCATAAACTTTGGACTTTACATATCTGCACAGGAAAAAGTCTAACGGTGTGTAATCACACGATTTTGGTGCCCAATCGACCGGCCCAAAACGTGAAATCATGTACTCACTGAAATGTTCTCTCAATAAATCCATTGATTGATGCGATGTGTGGGAAGTGGCGCCGTCTTGCTGAAACAAAATTTCGCCGAGATCACGAACTTCAATTTCAGGCATCAAACAGTCGGTTATCATGACACGATAACGGTCGCCATTGACGGTTACGTTTGCACCGGCATCATTTTTAAAGAAATATAGATCGATGATTTCACCGGCCCACAAACCACACAAAACAGTTGTTTTTTCTGGATGAAGTGTCAACCTGAATCACTTCAGGTTGCTTTTCGTCCCAAATGCAGCAATTTTGTTTGTTTACATACCCATTGCGCCAGAAATGGGCCTCATCGATAAACAAACTTTGCCACGATCTTTTTAGAAATTTTCAAGAGAACATAGAGCGAAGCGATTCATATGTAAGTCTTTCCATTATGAAAAGCCAAACAGTACTAAACAAAAATAATATGACAGCAAGACACGACTCACAATTAATCTGTCAAAAAAAGGCTATTTAAAAAAGTACCTCGAAATGGATCACACATTATTTTCTATATGACAGTTTTTTTAAGACAACACTACCTGCTAAGATTATTGCCCCCCGGCTCATAGACTAGTGCGCTACCACTCAGTATATCGAGTGCCTCGTAGAAATTATAAAATAAATATGAAAACGTCTATTTTTAACAAATTTTGTTTTCTGTTTTATTTAAAATTCTACATTGATGTAATCCCAAAGAAGCGTATACTTAATGTTTGGCTTCTATAACAAAAAATCACTTATACGCGAAAATGTTTCACACTGATACCATAAATCAATCGATCATAGTAATGCTAATAATTGCCTTATTCTGTTAAGTTTCCCAATTTCACACGGTTTTTACTTTTATGATTTTCAAGTTCATTATTACAATTATAATATAAACATTAACAAAATATTATAAAGGTTATATAATTATAATGATTGATAAATTAGAAAAAATCATTTAAAAATAATTATTAAAATCAAGTTTTTTCCGTAACAAAAAGACAGCTTTTATGTTAAACAAAAACAAACATATCAGGCAGTATAGCCGAGGTGTGAAATTACCTTAAAGCTATAAAAAACAAAAAAAATAATAAACCTACCGAATATAGCATCACTTATAAATTATATTTAATCATTCTTTATGAATAACAACATAACAACATCAGGCATTACATTCCATACTACTACACACATCACATATAATCGATTGCTCAGGATAGAGAATATATTTAAGTAAAAAATCGAAACACAGCAGCGGCAAAATTTCTTGTAATGAATAGTATAGAAATTACAAACAGAATGACCAAACCACCTGTGCCAAGCGTATAAAAATTACTCAATATTCAATGTTATTAATACATTTTTTACTAAAAAATCTTAAACTAAATAAATAATTACCAAAATTTGTTTTAATTTTTTATTTTATTTTTAATGATTAATTTTGTACAATGAAATTTATAATCAAGCTTAAGTTCGTTTTAATTAAATATATTACAAATTAGGTGATAATATTAAAGACAAATTGGGAAAATTTAATTTTTAGACATCAGCACGAGTGGAATGCACATTTTCTAGACAGCCACGTCCGTCATCAGCACTACTTGTATCTAATCTACTTAGGGTAGTGTTTTTAGTTGTAAGCATCATCTATTTAACCAACCAAACCCAGATAAAGGAATACGAGAAAACTTGTATTCAATTATCAATCGTCAATTGGTGAGAACGAAGTCTACTACTACCTTAAGCTTCCCTCTTGTTGAATATTTTTACTTTAATATTTACCACCTATATTTTGTTGTTCCTTCAGCGAACCTTCGGTTAGCAATGAAGTTACTTTTTGTTTATTTGTTTTACTTCCAACATTCGTTTTTAGTTAACACTAATCTAGTATCAAACCAATCTTTGTTGAGTAAACAAGATTGAGCGGTGCTTTGCGATTTTTAATTTTGAAAATTTTAATTGTTATTAGTCGAACTGAAAATGTGCATTCCACTCGTGCTGGTGTCTAAAAATTAAATTTTCCCAATTAGTTTTAGATCGAAATAAAAAATTTTTTTGGTAAAATTTAAATTCGTAGGTAAGTTTTGGGTTGGATTTATCGAACTTGTAAATTAGATTTGTTTTTAGTTCTTCTTCATATGAAAATGTGACACTTTGGTGAAACTTCAATTGTTTAGTGAAATTTTGATTAGTCGATAATATAGACTTAAGTTATTATTTTGAAAGTAATAATAATTTACAGGAAAGAACACAATAACGGAAAACCTTAAAGAAAAAACGAGGAGAACGAGGCTCTCTTTTTCACCATATTGCCATCCTTTACGGAGCTAGATTATTGAGCTTAAATCATTTCTAGTTGTTCTAATGCTTTGGCAATGTTGACTTCAACACAAATACAGACAGACTGACGGACACCGCTATATATAAGGATCCAGAATATACATAATTAATTTTGTCCACAGTTAATATTGTAAAAAATGCACTCGGAGGGACAAACTTATATAAATATTCCTTTCACCTGTGGCGTGCTATAATAACTTACCAGAAATACAGGACGGTTGATGAAAGCTGCTGCCAAAAAAAGAGGAATTACTTTTTTTCTGTGTAACTACTCTGTTTCATTTTTATTTTATAGATTGAATTTTAGGTTTAACTAAAATGGAGAATCGGGACAATGACAGAAGAATTTGGATAGTGCTTCAACTTGTCGGGCCTTACTTTATTAAATTGGTCTTACTTTTAAGGTCTATGGAGTCCGTCACTTTAAGATGTTGAAAAAGTTTTTCTTTCCACAACTACGCCGAAAGAGAATCTCTTTTAACTCTGTGTAGTTTCAACAGGATGGAGCACCTTGTCACATAGCTACGTCTATATATATATATATTGTATTTTCGTTGATAACAAGAAGTATACGTGGTCAGGGGCTAAAATTATGGCTATTTCAAATAGCAATGCCGAGTTCTTACGTAAATTGCTTGCTGACTGCAATTGTCTAATTGAAATTTGTGTCAGGAATGTAACTCTTCCTCGTGATGAACTTCCAAGTACCTCGTCTCAACAATAGCAACACATTTAAATTATTGTCGTATAATGTAGCTAACTTAGAAAAATCAATAAATTTTGGAAATTTTGTTACTTTTATAAACCAATTTGATTTATTTTTTCTTTTTGAGACTCATGTCACTGCCGATAACCAACATCGTTTCAACTCATATTTTCAAAACAATTTTTTAACCTGGATTCCTGCTAAGAAAATTCATAGAGCTGGTCGTGCAAGTGGTGGTAGTCTTTTCGGATTTAGAAAAGAGTTGCAAAAACAACACTCCTTTAAATTTCATAACAATAATGATAATGTGATGGTGACAGCGAAAATTGATGAATGTCTGTTCTGTTTCATTCCAAGATATTTAAACTGTACTAGCTGGAACTTGGATTTAGAAAAATTTGATAAATTTTTGCAAGATCTCAGTCCTACTAATTTTTGTATTGTTGGCGATTTAAATGCAAGGATTGCAGATGAGCAAACATTTGATCCCAATTTCATATCTGATTTACCACTCATAAGTGAACAGAGATGCTCTAAGGATAAAATTGTAAATACCCAAGAAAAGAAACTTCTGGATATTATGGAAAACGTTGGAGGAATTGTACTGAATGGTAGAATTGATGGTGATGATCAAGGCGAATATACTTTCTGTGGCGCTGTTGGCTGCTCCGTTATAGATTATGCTATCTGTTCTCACAGCTTTCTCAGATATATTGATCAGTTTTCTGTCGCATCGAAACCATATTCAGACCATATGCCTATATGCCTGAAAATTAAAGCCCCTAGTTACGGCAGCCTCCCAAAACAAAACTCAATTTTAAATAAATTGCACTGGAATGACAAAAATAAATCAAAATATATTGATAACCTCAATTCGCTCTCGGCAAGCATTGATTTACAATCAAATATTAGCGCTGATGATCTAGTTGATGAAATAAAAGCAAAAATAAAGCAATCTGCTGTAAAAACTCCCAATAAACGATTTTTTGAACCAAAGCAAGAATGGTTTGACTGGTGCTGTGAGCGACAACGAAGAAACATGTTAAAAAGTTTATCAGAATTTAGAAAACATCATTCAGCTGCCACCAAAATACGTTATCTTGTCTCTAGATCTAAATATACTCATATCTGCAGTAGCAAAAAACTGGATTTTTATAACAATAAAATACAAAAATTAAACAATATAAAATGCAGTAGTGACTGGTGGAAGTTATCCAAAACTATGAAAACCTCCAAGCTTATCGTCAAAGGAAATTTAAATGCTGATGATTTCCGTAGCTATTTCAGTTCGTTGCTGCAATTTTCTGATAATGATCAACTTCTATTGTGGTCCATGCCTTACACAGTTGACCCTCACTTAGATTCTCCATTTGAAATGATTGGAATAATAAACGTCCTCAAAAATTTAAATGCTAACAAATCCCCTTGTCAAGATGGAATTCCATATGAATTTTATAAAAACGCTCCTACTTGCTTTATAAGAGAACTATTAACAGTTTTTAATAAGATTTTTTTGCGTGAGACTATACCCACAAACTTTAATCAATCGTTACCAGTACCTCTGTTTAAGAAAGGCGACCCAAACGATGCTGCTAATTATCGGGGACTATCGTTGATTGATACAATTTGTAAAATTTCCAACTCCATATTATTAAACAGATTAACAGAATGGATCGAACACTATGATATATTGAATGAATTTCAAGCTGGATTCAGAAAAAACTACTCGACTATCGACAATATATTCAACTTACTTAATATCGATTCCCTAAATAAACAAAATGGAAAAAACACCTACGCCTTTTTTGTGGACTTTTCATGTGCTTTTGATCGGATTCCTAGAAATAGTCTTTTCTATAAATTTTCATGTTTAGGCCTTTCATCTAAATTTATTAGAATTCTACAGAGCTTATATCAAAATACCACTAGTCGTGTTTGGGTCGGAGGTACTATTTCGGATCCATTTACCTTTGATGTTGGTGTAAAACAAGGATGTATCCTGAGCCCACTATTATTTTCATTATATATGAATGACTTGGTGGATGCTCTCCCTGGTGGTGTCAACGTTGCTAATACAACAATAAAAGTATTGCTCTACGCAGATGATATAGTTCTACTATCGGACTCTCCATCTGAACTACAATGTATGATTGATGCTCTATATCGTTACTGTGCAACTTGGAGTTTAAAGGTTAATCTCAGTAAATCTAAAATTATGGTAATGAGATCTGGTACCAGAATCTCTAGTCATTTGAATTGGCACTATGGCGATGAAAATATTGAAATTCTGGATAGCTATAAATATCTTGGTTTTGACATTTCATATAATCTTTCCTGCAAAACTTATTTAAAAAATAAACTGTCGACATCCAAACTTGCAATTAACACTACTTGGTTATAGTATATACAAAATCCTCGTATTTAAAATACAAACAAATTAAAAATATTTAATGCTGCTGCTCGTTCCATCATGTTTTATGCTGCACAAGTCTGGGGTTACCAGAAATACGACGAGGTTGAAAAACTCTCCAGATTTTTCATTAAAAAAATGCTATATTTACCTCCTACCACTCCAAATTATATGCTCAATCTGGGCTAAACTCATTGTATATTTCCATATCAAAGCTTCACTTCTGCTACATAAATAAAGTACTAAACATGAGCTCTGGAAGGTTGCCGAGTATATTAGCTGAAGCTGTAATATCACAAAAAAAATTTCTGGGCTAAAGAATGGCATAACTTGTGCCAAAAATTAAATTACATTCCTCCAACAGATCGTCCTATTTGCACGCAGTGGGAATCCTTGTTATTTTTATTAGAAAGAAAAGAACGAGAGGAAAACATACAAAAAGCTATCAACTCTCAAAACCACGATCTATACTCCCAACTCAACTATAATGTTGCTCCTATATTCGCTTCAAATTTTTCATCGCACGTCGCATGTCTTCTTATCAAAGCCAGAGGCGGATTACTAGGACTTAATGGCAGATCATTTAATAACAATTCATCAACTATATGCACAATCTGTAACCTAAATCTAATCGAAAATACATCCCATTTTCTGGGAGTCTGTCCTATTTACAACCAAATAAGAATAAACTGTTTTGGTAAAAGTAATCTTTCCATTATTGAAGTCGTAAATATTTTAAATGGTAGCAATTTTGATGCGCTATACAAATATATTGGTATGTCATTAAAATATCGTAAACTGATTATTAACGAGTTTGATGTCTAGTCATATCTCTACTCCTAATAAAAAATTTAATATATGTACTATAATATAGTTATACTTATTTATATATAAAATAATTGTTTGTCAATCTGGCTCACAACAATAATGTTATGCCATATATATAGATTTTAACATTAAGAATATTATTTTTTGTAATCAATGAATGTGTAAAATGAAAAAAAATCTATTAATAAATAATATAAATAAATAATATATCTATATCTATATCTATATATTAATTCCTCTTATTCCTATAAGGAGCATAGGGCCTCAATAAATTTCTTCCAATCAATTCTATTTGATGCTAGGAACTTAATTTCATTTTAATTTTAGCTTTTTCCTGCTCTCGACACTTCTTTATCTAACTGCCTTCTCCAGGTATGGGCGGATCTTCTTTTCCTTCTGCTACCTTGGGGATTCCAATCAATAGCGTTGTGGATAAAAACTCCGGGTGGTCTTCGTAATGCGAGTCCAATCCAACGCCATTTCATCCTTAGTATTTCTAAGTGGATTTGGCTTTGATGTGTGCGTGCCCATAGCTGCTTATTTGATATCCAGTTGGGCCAGAAAATTTTCGGAATTCGTCTTAAGCTTTTGTTGATGAAGACTTGCAAGGTGGTGACATCTTTAGTAGCCATATTCCAAGTTTTGCACCCATACAAAAGGATGGATTTCACACACAAATTGAAGATATGAGTTTTTGTATGGAAATGTATGGAAATTGATGGAGATTTCCAGAAGGTGTTGAGTAGGCCGAAAGCTTGGCGGACTCTAATTGTTCTATTTAGGACGTCAGCCGATGAGCCTCCGTCGGACTGACTATGTGTTAAAAGGCATATGTCATCTGCAAAGTCATGTGCTGCCTTTATTGTTCCTCGTTGCGTATCTCATAACAACGTCCAATACTACGTTAAAGAGTAACGGCGATAAGATGCAGCTTTGTCGGACAGTTTTCGTTCTTGTATAATCATAATAATTTTCATAGGCACACCTTTACTGGTGAGCGCTTACCAAATGGAAGTATGGACAACCGTGTCAAAAGCTTTTTCAAAATCTATAAAGATCAGGTATAGCGGGGATCTCCATTCCACTGATTGCTCAATTATAATACGATATAGCTACGTCTGTTATGAGAGAATTGCGAAGAAAATTACTCAATAGTTCCCCGATGGCCCCTCACGTCTCCTGACCACACTGCACCTGATTTTTTTTGGATATTGCAAACAGGAAGTTTACAAAAGAAAACCAACCAATTTGGATGATTTAAAGCAATCCATTCGTACGGTTATTTAGTAAATTTCATTAATATAGCAATATTTATCAGCCACCTGTACATAGGAAGTGATAGATTTTGTAATTAATTACACATGCAATTACTAATTGTAATTGAAAATTTTCAATTACTAAATACAAGTAAAGTAATTGAAATAGGGACTAAAATAAATAAAAATTACTTGTAATTTGTAATTGAAAAGTTTCAATTACAATTACATGTAATTAGTAATTGGATTATTAAACATGTAATTGTAATTGAAATTTTTCAATTACAAATTACATGTAATTGAAAATTTTAAGTAATGAATACATTTTTTTTTGTAATTATTGTCAAAAAATATTTAATTACAAAAATGTTTAATTACATATAAATTATAAAAAAATAATAACAATCCTATTTGAATAAATAAATTTGGCGCCTTAGTGTTAAAATAATACTAGCGAACAAATATAACCTTTCAACTGGTGCTGAAGATGTTAAGGGAGTATTAGACCGTAAAAAAAGCCGTTAGTATTGTAGGATAGTTTTTGAGGTAATTTAGAAACGAATATAGACCACTCAAGTAAATCTGAAGTGCAAATTTCAAAATATATTCTTTTTCACAATGTTAATGTCTACGGAATAATAAATGAAAAAATGTATATTTGACCGCAAAGTTTTCAAAATTTTGTAAGCGATAATTACCTTTATGAAGGTGTTCACCGTAATTGAACATGGATGCAGTTTTCGTATTGCTCGTTTGAATAATACAGTTGATCATGCAACGCAAGATAAGCTTGACATTTTTAGGGATATAATTGAATTTCGTTCAATTGGAAGTAATGATTACTGCCTAATTACAATTACAATTACTTTTAATTTGTAATTGAACTTTTTCAATTACAATTACATGTAATTAGTAATTGGAAAATTAAATTACTAATTACAAGTAACTGTAATTGAAATTTTTCAATTACAAATTACAAGTAATTGTAATTGATTTTGTCCCTGATTTCAATTACATTTACTTGTAATTAGTAATTGAAAATTTTCAATTACAAATTACCTGTAATTGTAATTGAAATGTAATTAAATCCCCCCATGTTTGCCAGTAACTTAGTTTAGTAGCAACCAATTTTAATTTTCTAAGCGGTTTAAAAAAAACTGTCCCCTTTCGAATGGTTTAAGTAGCCTTGTTAAGGAATATGGGAGCGGAATTTTTAAATTTTGGAAATATTTTACAAAGAATTTTGTTAAGAAACCATACTATTTAAGAACTTATTAATCATTAATTAATTTAAAAAAATTTTATTTTCGAATATTTTTCTGTAAAAATATCTTTTTGAAAATATTAAAAAAAAAAATAATTTTTTTTTTAAATTTAATTTTTTTTTTTTTTTTAATTTAAATTTTTTTTCGGTTAATTTATGACCTTTCTGCAATCAATATTGAGTTAGAATAATTAGACTAAAACAAAAAGAAATCCTTACAAAAAACAATTTCCTCATATTAACCCTCATGTGCTTTTGACTGGTCCTATTTACCAGTGGGTACCCTGTGGGTCCATTGGCTACCTCTATGTGTATTGCTTTCTAGAAAGGTCTCTAATACAAATCAAAGCAGAAAAACCCTACCAACCTAAAAACAAACAAAAATCCTACCTCGCAGGGGGTTATTGATCCCCCGAGATCTGTATGCACTCCTTGCGATCTACCTGTCACGGTCTAATATTTATTTGACAAAAAAAGGCAAGATCAGAATCATTAAAGCCGAAAAATATTAAAAAAATATAGGTGGGCGTGGTTTTTGGCCCGCAGCCTCCAAAGTAATGATCCGATCTTGCTGAATTGCAATACAAAAATTTTCGAAACTATGCCTGACAGATTGGTGTGCTTAAGTTTTTTGTATCTCTTATGGTGCCTTGGCAAATGACATTTCATACCGAACACGGACAGATGGACATCGCTTAATCAACTTCTCTATGTATAAGGATCCAGAATATATATATTTTATGGGATCGGGAATGAATATTGTAGAAATTACACACGGAATGACAGACTTATATATACTCTTTTCACCTGTGGTGAAGGATATAAAAAAGAAAAACACTTCTACAACTTACTGCCTGTTACGGTTTAAATCATAATTTCATCTAAATATAACTTTTTCAATGACAATAGTTATTGCTGTATTAAGAATTCTGTTCATATATTTGCGATGCACAATACAAATTTAAACTCGTTTATTTTATTTGTAAGAGGCTTAAATACTTTTTCGTAATTAGATTTTAATACTCAAAGAATGGGAGAATAAGTTTGTACTTGTTCAAAAATAAGATCAATTAAAATTGTGTTTCAAACCACAATTAAATCAATTAGTAACTTTACTAAGTACACGTACTCATATAGAACTTCAAATATTTTATTTAAGTAATTGAAAGTTTATACAGATACTGCATTCATTTATTTTTCATTTTCTAAAAATATATTTAAAAATTCATTATTGTTACTGTATAAGCAATTGTTATAAAAGAATACTTTTTGTACTGATATTATAAATCGGATATTAAATGTTTGAGTTCTATACACATTGTGGTCCTGTTTTTTTGGTTAAATCATTGGCTGCTTTTTAACAAAGAAGTTTTACAAAAAAAAATATCTTAAAAAGGAATGCAATTATATAAATTGTAAAGTAAAGCCTTTAAAAACTTCTTAGCATGAACATACATATAAAATATGTAATCCAATATCAATTAAAGGTAAAGGTGGAAATTGCTGCTGTTATCTACTTGTTGGTTACAGATATTTAAAGGTAGTAGATGCTTTCGACTGTTACTTAGCACGTGACTATGGACGAACTGGGTACCATTTATGCCGACAGTCAGGCTGCGATAAAGGCTTTGAAGATAAACAGTAATAACTCATAACAAATATGGAAGTTTAAAAGGACTTCTTATGAATTTAAAATTTTCTGGGTTATGCAGGGTGCTAAATCATTGCAGTGTCAAGGAGAATGAGGATGGTGGCGAACTGGTAAAGACTCTGAGGCGGGGGAAAGATCGGCGAAGCCACTGCTCAGCCACTACTATAGGGGACTCAATAGGCTCGTTCTTGGTAGAACTGACCAGCTCTTGGAAAAGTAGTAAGGAATCAAGACTAGAGACTGCTAGACACTGCTTTTTTAGATTTGGAAAGGGGTTAGGATTTTATCGGAGCTATAAGTAGCATTTGGTTTTTATAAGTATGCCAAAAATAACCTTTAACTATCACGTACTTTAAAGGTAAGTTATAACGAGTGATTTTTTAAGAGCTTGAGAACTTTTTTTAAAAAAAAAATGCATAAAACGCATTTGAAACGTTAGATTGGTCCATGACATTTACTTTTTGAAGATAATTTCATTTAAATGTTGACCGCGGCTGCGTCTTAGGTGGTCCATTCGGAAAGTCCAATTTTGGGCAACTTTTTCGAGCATTTCGGCCGGAATAGCCCGAATTTCTTCGGAAATGTTGTCTTCCAAAGCTGGAATAGTTGCTGGCTTATTTCTGTAGACTTTAGACTTGACGTAGCCCCACAAAAAATAGTCTAAAGGCGTCAAATCGCATGATCTTGGTGGCCAACTTACCGGTCCATTTCTTGAGATGAATTGTTCTCCGAAGTTTTCCCTCAAAATGGCCATAGAATCGCGAGCTGTGTGGCATGTAGCGCCATCTTGTTGAAACCACATGTCAACCAAGTTCAGTTGTTCCATTTTTGGCAACAAAAAGTTTGTTAGCATCGAACGATAGCGATCGCCATTCACCGTAACGTTGCGTCCAACAGCATCTTTGAAAAAATACGGTCCAATGATTCCACCAGCGTACAAACCACACCAAACAGTGCATTTTTCGGGATGCATGGGCAGTTCTTGAACGGCTTCTGGTTGCTCTTCACTCCAAATGCGGCAATTTTGCTTATTTACGTAGCCATTCAACCAGAAATGAGCCTCATCGCTGAACAAAATTTGTCGATAAAAAATTTCGAACCGAACACTGATTTTGGTAATAAAATTCAATGATTTGCAAGCGTTGCTCGTTAGTAAGTCTATTCATGATGAAATGTCAAAGCATACTGAGCATCTTTCTCTTTGGCACCATGTCTGAAATCTCACGTGATCTGTCAAATACTAATGCATGAAAATCCTAACCTCAAAAAAATCACCCATTAGTAACGAGCCTTATCATCGTTATTATAACGAAAAACTACTTATCGTTCTGATAAAATCCAAACTTTTGCTATTTGTAAGTTATAATAATATCCCTTAGGGTCTTTACGAAGGTAATAAGGTATCATTGTTCGATGAGAGTTTAAGGGAAAGAAGGGAAACACAATGGACCAATGGGTTGCAGATTGGTGGGGCCTAGTACTAACTAGCTGACCATTCCTACTATTTTTTAATAAACTTTTATATAAATCTAGTTGTGCCCGCCACGTCGTGGGTATCCTGACAATATTTTGCTCAATTTTACTTTGATAGTATTCCACACCAATTGTAAGACAACAATGTAATTCCACAAAGTAAAAATACAAATCAAATACAAATTTTATTCAATTGGCGCCTAATGTTGCGCAATAGTTTTTAAGATATCCCAGTTTTAAACTGAAAATTTCAGTACCTTTAAACCGGAAATTGCGTTTTTTCACTGCTTTTTCTACACTTTCTATTGGAAATGAGATATTTTTTGCGGAAAAAAGTATGCTATATTGGAATCAGGATGAAAAGTGACTCCTCACAAAATTTTGTTGAAATCCATCCAGTAGTTTTTACGTGATGCAAACATAAATGGAAAGCAGACGGTAATAAGTTACTATTTTATTATATGTATAGATAACTTTATAAAATCCAATCGCCAAAGTATTTTTTGTTAATTATGTTTAATTTATTTTTGATAATACCCGCAAAATCAACCAATTTATGCTTTTATAAATTCTTTCATTTGCGAATTTGAGTTTTGATGTAATAGTATTCGTGGATTTAGCGCCTTTGAATTGTTTCTAAGTTGAAGCTAAAGCAGTAAAGTAACACCATATGTAAAGTAAGCTAAAGGTAGAATTTCTGCCAATAATATAATTTATTTGTATTGCTCTTAATATCTTTCGTGTCACGTTTTCTTCCATGCGACTTTTCCAGACGATCGAGCTTTATGCTAAGGTATTTCACTTTTGAAACTTGAGGCTTTTTTTACGAATTGGGATATAAGGTATTTTAACTAACAAACAACAAAAAAAAAAAAAAAAGAAAAAACACAATTATAATTAAAAAAAATAAAAACAAAGGAAACACCAAAGTTGAGTTGTCAAGAAAATATTTTTAAAATTTTGGCTCTTGTCAAGGTATATTTATCTTACTAGGTAGTGTCGTCCGCCCAGCTGATTTAGTAGTTCGACATGTCAAAAGTTGTATGTGTTCAGAAATTTTATAGTGTAGAAGTGAGAAAGCAATAAAACACATACACGCCTTCTCAATTTTCTTATATGTTTTTTGACATTTCGAACTACAAAGCAACAACAAAATGCCATGTTGTTCTTGTATTGTTGTATTTGTTGTAGGGACGCCACTACCTAGTAAAATAAATATACCTTGGCTCTTGTTGTTATTTTTATATTACTGTTAATTTTTATTGGTCAACCATAAGTTTTTTCGAAAGTCGAGTGACCAATGATGTGATTTATTGAAATTGAATTGAATTATAGAAATTATAAAAACGTAAAATTTACAATAATTTAAAATTCCTGGTATAATAACATCTTGCGATTTAAGTGCAAGAATTATCTAAAATGTGTTCAATAACAAGGCTAATTGTTTACAATATTTTAAGTCGTAATAAAAATCAAAGGAGAGAACAGAACGTAATTTAAGGAAGAAGATAGACGCATACCCTTGGGTAACCGCAAAAACACTTTTAAGTGAACTAGGAGAAGAATTTAGTGTGACAGCCACCACGAAAGGGTAAGGCAAGTCTTTAAGTAGAACGGATACCCATCAAAAGTAACTTGAAAGAAACCATTGCTTACAAAGCAAAACAACAAAAGGCGATTGTTCCTTGCTGTAACGCATATTTCTAAACTTATTGACACTGGGATGTGGTTATATTTTACGAAGAGATAACAATTTTGCATTTCTATAACGATGGGCCCAAGAAAGTGCGGGAAAAAATCCTAAAAGTGTTAGAAAGTCGTAACATAATTCCAGTAGTAAATTTTGGAAAACTTTCTTTAATGGATTGTAGGTCCAAATCTAGTAAGGGAGTTGAAGTAATTTGTTTTATTAAAAACACAATGGCTGCGAATCAGTACCTGAATATATTAAGTGGCCATCTAATTTTCAGGGCCAATAAACATAGATTTATACAGTCAAACTATTTATTTTGCCTACAGATGAAATTTGATCACAAGCTTAAGTTCGTTTTATTCTCTCTAAAAAATAATAAATTAAATTACAAATTAGGTGATAATATTAAAGAAAAATTGAGAACCGAAGGTTGCCTGAAGAAACAACAAATATAACGTGGAAAATATTAAAGTAAAAATATTAAACAAAAGAAAAGCTTTAGGTGGTGGTAGACTTCGTTCTCACCAACTGACGATTGATGATTGAACACAGTTTTCTCGTATTCCTTTATCTGAGCTTGGTTGGTTAAAATGGATGATGCTTACAACTAAACACTACGCAAAGTGGATAGATACGAAGAGTGCTGATGACGGACGTAGCTGTCTAGAAAATGTGCATTCCGCTCTGCTGTTGTCTGAAAATTAAATCTTCCCAATTTTTCTTAAATGGGTGGGTATGGGGATGTGGGTTACCAAGCAACGATCTGATCGACTTCAACTTGGTGAAGTCCAGTACCTATCTGGGCCCTCCTTCATCTCAAGTGGACACACACCTTCTCGCGGTTCCACCTGGAGTAGCTGCTTCAAACACCCGTCTTGATGTAGTGAGCTAATTTGTGCCACGAACTGTTCACCATAAGAACTTAAAAAAAATGGTTGGGGCGTTGGATTTGTAATCCACCCTCACAAAAAAACAAAAAATAAGAAACGGTCCCCTACAAAAGTTGAAGACCACCGCAAACGAATAAAGGATCATGATTTACGGATATGTACGTGGAACGTTCGTACTTTGTACAGAGCAGGTGCAATGACCCAATTGGCGGAAGTACTGAATAAGTACAGATCCGATGTTGCTGCCATCCAGGAAATAAGATGGAATGGACATGGTGTCACCAGAACACCATACGGTGACGACTTATACTGTAGCTGCCATGATACTAGACACAAATTTGGATGTGGCTTCGTAGTCAGTAGGAGAATTAAACATCTTATCTCCAGGTTCACTCCAGTTGACGAACGGATAGCTACGATACGCATCAAGGCGAAGTTTTTATATATAAGCCTTATTTGTGCCCATGCCCGGACGGAGGATAAGGACGATCAGGTCAAAGACACATTTTATGAGCGCCTAAGAAACATATCACCGTTGCCCCAATCACGATGTTAAAATTGTTCTGGGTGATTTTAACGCGAAAATCGGAAGGGAAGACATATACGGTACAAGAATCGGCAGATTTAGTCTGCACGAAGACACCAGTGATAACGGCTTGAGACTGATATCCTTCGCCACGGCACGAAACATGGTAGTGAGTAGCACTAGGTTTAAACATCTCGATATTCACAAGGCAACGTGGGTACCCCCTGATCAATCAACGAAGAACCAAATTGATCACTTTGTTGTGGACGGAAGGCATAGTTCCAGTGTGCTGGATATGAGTTCGATTCGACGTGCCAACATTGATTCGGATCATTACCTTGTTGCAGCTAAGGTTCGCACCCGTCTTAATCTAGCGAGAACCACACGAACGATCCAACAAAGGAAGCTGGACGTCAAAAAGCTGCACGCACAACAAACTGCTACCGCCTACTCCACTCAACTAACCCAAATGCTACAAGAGAGCACTCCTTATCCCGACGGTATCTGCGCAGAATGACAACGTATTGCAAACTCCATGGAAACTGCCGCCAAATCCGTACTTGGGTTTCAAAAGCCTCCCCCCAAAAATCCATGGTACGACCAGGAGTGTCACAATGCAACTGCACAACGCTGCATACTTGGCAACACTGCAGTCCATTGCAACGCGGGGAGTATGGGAGAGGTTCCGGGAGAAAAGGAGAGAGCAGAAACGTCTGTTCCGCGAGTGTGATGAGATCGAGATGTACAGGAGTAAAAACGAAGTCCGAAAATTTTACCAAAAAATAAAACACCAAACGGAGGGCTTTGGTACTGGTAGTTCCTCCTGTAAAGATAAAGACGGAAACCTAGTCACAGATACTGAAAGTGTACTGAGGATGTGGAAACAACATTTTTCCACGCTGTTGGTATCAGATAATAGTAGCGACATACCCCTGAAACAATTATTGACGATGGTGTTGAATGTACACCACCTGGCAAAGATAAGATCGACAAAGCAATATCCCGGCTGAAGAACAACAAAGCTGCAGGTGCCGATGGTCTGCCCGCAGAATTGTTTAAAGCCGGAGGCGACGAGTTGGTAAGGAGTATGCACCGACTTGTTATAACCATTTGGCTAGAATAACGCATGCCCGATGACTGGAACCTCAGTGTGCTGTGTCCTGTACATAAGAAAGGAGACAAAACCATATACGCAAACTATAGAGGTATAAGTCTCCTTCCTATTGCATACAAAATTCTATCGAGCGTAATATGTGAATGATTAAAACCTAAAGTCAGCGAAATAATAGGACCCTACCAATATGGCTTTAGGCCTGGTAAATCGACCACCGACCAAATATTCACATTACGACAGATCCTGGAAAAGACTCAAGAAAGGCAGATCAGCCGACAGCCCGATACGAGCAAAGGTATTTAAAGCCATGTCTGAGTTTGGTATACCTGCAAAGCTAATACGCTTATGCAGAATGACGCTAACTGATACAAGATTATCGGTGAAAATTGGAAAAGACCTCTCCGAGACGTTTAATACCAAACGAGGTTTTAGACAAGGTGATAGTTTATCCTGTGATCTATTCAACATTTTGTTGGAAAAAATATTGCGTGATGCTGCAGTTAACAGAGCAGGCACAATTTACAACAAAAAGCATATGCTACTCGCTTATGCCGATGATATTGACATCATAGGGCGGACTGTGCGAGAGGTAACTGCAACATTTTCCTGTATCGAAAATGAGTCGAGGAAAATGGCCCTGGTAGTAAACGAAGATAAGACAAAGTTTATGGTATCAAAGAACAACGAAACAACAAGACTGGGTCAATATGGTGACTATAACTTCGAGGTAGTGAACAACTTTATCTACCTCGGTACCGCCATAAACCAAACAAATAACATCAGTTTGGAAATAAAAAGAAGAACTATTCTTGCTAATAGATGCTATTTCGGGCTAAGCAAGCCCTCTCTCGACGAACTAAAATTACACTCTATAGAACACTTATATTATCAAGCTGAGGATGGTCTCGCAAAACTTGGTGCTAGAAACTGGAGGCGAAGCGCATTAGATCGACGCGCATGGAAAGCTATTCTTAATCAGGCTACTGACCAAAACGGTTGTTTATAGCCATATAAGTAAGTAAGTAAGTAATTTTTCTTAAATATTCTTAGAGAGAATAAAAATGAACTTAAGGTTGATTTAAAATTTCATCTGTAAGTATAAAAAATAAAAAAGGAAACACATTTTCTATTATAAAAGTCAAAACGAAAACTTTTTTTCGTATGTAGATTTGTAAACTCGGTTGCTATTTGACATATAGTTTTGTATTTGGGATAACTTCTAAATCATATATTATTTTACATTTACATTTAAATACTTCTAAAATTTTAAAATATTTGGATTTACATAATACGTATGTGACTTTTAAAACACTGAAAAGACTCATGTTGTCAGGATTTAAATCCACCTGGAAAACTTTGTTGTTTTAATTATTATTACGTGCAAATGTAACTAAATTGCTTAAAATTACATGTATGTTTATCAAACTAACATAATTATAAAACACAGTTTCAGTGAAAATTATAAAATATTTACATTTTACATTTGGACATTCACATGAAACGTATGATACTTGTCTGTCTTCGCGGATAAAATTATGATTATTTCGTGATGCATTTACATAACGCGTATTTTACACTTAAATAAGGTGGTCCAAAATGTACGCACCAAAAATTAAACTTTCTCCTTTTATATATATTAATACTTAAAAGCTATCTCTTTAATAAAACTTAGCTTAACTTTATTTATTTATTAAGTATTACAATACAATTACAAACTATATTCTAACTTATTTTTTTATCACTCGTTGTAGTGTAACACCCAGAATCGAACCTACAACGCCAAGACTGATAGTGTAGCACGCTACTAGCTGGCCTACCGTGGTACCCAACTTAACTTTAATTTTAGTAAAAGATATTAAAATTGTACCTTAACTCTGTATAAAATGTGAAGCCCTAATGTAAATATTTATATCTTTCCATGTAAACATAATTTTTAGCAGCGTTACAAATTATGATTAAATTTGTTAAGTACATGCGTGACCAAATATTGTTGATAATTAATAATTATATTTAATGAAAATAAACAAACAAGTTTAATATCATTTAGGAGTGTATCACAGCGTTTCGTTCCGTTTGGAATACTTAAAATTTATTTATATGGAAACGAGTTTAGGTACATTCGCATGTCAATATACATATATACATATATAAACAAAAGTAATTACTACCAGCTTAGTTTTATACGAGGAATATTTTATACTGTGTGATATTTTGTATTAAAGATAATAAATTCGAAAAAACAACGTTTTATTTGTCAACACACTTTCCTTTAAGGAAACACATATCTTCAGAATGTAAAATTTCTAAGTGCTCGTACATCATAACAAAAAAAGAAATAAAAAACAGGGATGACGGTCTTCACCGGAAGGTATGAAAACAGCTTGACCATTGAAATTGCCTATCCCCATAGTACTTATCAAGTCTTTCTTTAGCGTCAGTGATGGTGTATTATATAAAACTGTCTCTCTTTTTTTTCATTTTCATTAAAATTAAATTACCAAGGTTGTCTGATTTCAAAGATTGTCGAAAACAAATTAAGAGACGAAAGATGCTTCACTAAGATACAGCTATAGTTATAGAGAGTAGTGTTGTATTGAAACTGCACTGGAAATATAAAATTCGCGGAACTATTAAGCTACCCTCGTAACAGAAGACAAAAAATAATAATAATTAAAGAAGATACTGAGTTTGGAAGAAAACTTGTTTTGGCATAAACAATATTAAAGCATTTTTGGTCATAAACTGATAACATCATTATATAACCATTAGGAGAAAATCCTAAACCATTGCCAAAATTGTAGAAAACTGTGAGGAAATATATAATATGTGTAGCAATATGCCAAAATCGACTTTTTGCGAAAAAGAACTTTTTTATTGTTGAAAATGGTTCTTTAGGGTATCAGAAGCAACTTTTGTTCCGCGACTTTTTTATAATTCCGTTATTTACAAAATTACCGTTATTTTTAGGTTCTGGAAGAAAATCAAAATTTTGACCGTTAAATTTCCAGAATTCGACCAAATGTTGTTTGGCAACTTTGTACAAAAACATATGGCGAGTACTTTTGCAGAACATATGAACTCAAAATATTTGCAAATACAGGGTGTTTTGATGCATTTTTCAAAAAAAATGAATTTTACGCCATCTAGCGGCAATAATTTGTAATAACAAAATTCAACAATTAGAAAGGTAATTTAAATACCTTTCCAACAAAAAAAAAACTTGAAAATCGGATAAAAAATAAGCGAATGAGAAAGAAAAGATCTATTAGAAAATGAAATAGAACCAAATTTATATTAAAATATATATGAAACTTTTATTAAATTGATCATTTAAGTTTACATTTTTAGTTTTGCGAAAAAATTTTTAGTTATTTTACTAGAATTGTATTTAACAGAAATCTTTATTATTTATACTTTTAAAAACATCAAGTTATTTTATTATTTAAATTTTTAGAGATCTACATAAGAGTGCAAATTCTTTAGCTTTTCTTTGAGTTGGGACTCTAAATCCAAATTTGCTGTTTGCCAAACTTTTTCACCGTGATATTTATAATTTAAACCTCTCAACATGTTTATTTGCTTTTTAAGAATTTTTATCCGATTACTCTGTACATCGACATAACATAGTTCATTTAATAAATTAAATAATTCCATAGGCTCATTCACATCAAGCAAATTAATAAATAGGATTTTACTCTCCGTACGTCGTTTTTTTACTTGTTGTTTGCTCTCCATCTCTTCCAATCTCTTTATTCGTTCCTCAGCATTCCATTTTTTATTTTCCTGAAAAACCTTTTTCATTATTTTCACACCATTTTCTATATCTTGCTTCGTTGGATAGAACTGCAAAATATCGAAAAGGAAGTGAATGCATTTGTTTTGCCGGGCCTTAACTTGCTGACATCTGGTGTATATTTCTTTATGAGGTGCCATATCCTCGTTCCTCTTCGCCATCGCAAACACTCTCTCCACATTGATATTACTGTGGAATGAGTATACATCATCTACAGGTCTATCTATATATCTTTTTAACATTGAATCTTTCGCAGCCGCTAAAACTGTTTGGAAAATGTTAACATCTTTTTTCAAATTTGTAGTAAGCAAATTAAGCTTGTCTGTGTTAAACGCAAATTGAAATTTGTGGGGAATTAAATTTAAGAACGACGTTTTATTTATTTCTTCGAACTCTAAATATTCAAATATTTGATACAGCACATCCTTGAAAGTAAGATGATCACAAGCAACAATTGATTTACAAGTGCTAATATGTTTTAGTGGTTCAATGCAAGCTGCGTGGATAAGTACACAGACTTCAAGTTGATACAGAAAATTTGTGTCTGTAATATTACCATGAATCATTTTAGCATCGGTGTACGCTTCAGGATATTTTTGCACAAACTGAAATAGCAAATCTTTTAATTGCAATATTATAATAATATTATATGTGTAGAAAAACATAATGACTCAGATTCACATACAAACATATGTCTGTACATTCAACTATAAATGAGAATAAATTCATACTTATAGATGAGGACAAGTATGCATATACATATACAAGTATGAAAGTGAATGGCTAAATATGAGAAAAAAATAGGAATGAAGCTGGGAAAGTATAAACAATTTTAAGAAGGAAAATCAAGTACCTATAAAAAGTTTGTTTAATGAAAAATGTGTGAAAGTCCAAACTAAAATATAAAACTTAATATAAAATTAACGTATTCGTTGAGTTAAGTATAGAGGTACCCCTAGACTCGCTGTAAGAGGACATTTTAGTGAAAGCAATTTGTTTAAATAAAAAATATTTAGAATTTCAAAATGCAAAATATTTTTATCGCACATTTGTAGAAAAATTAGTAAATTTGTTTTTTTTTTTAAATAATTGTTAAAACATAAAATTTTAAAATTATTTTTTCTTACTTTAACAGATTTAAAAAAATAAAATTAATAAATATAAACATTCGATAAATCAAACTTTTATTTGGTTATACCTATGTACATACATATATGCCTATGATTAATAAATTAATATTTTGTTACAGCCGTCTATAGATAAAAACTGCACTCATCATTAATTTAAGTAAATTAATTCTTGCAAAAGAATTTGCCTTTTTTATCCATAAAAAAATAAATCTTTAAACAATGAAGTAAGAACATAAAAAGAACAATAATTAAATCCCAAGATTTCTTTACTGTTTACTGTTTATTATTTATAATTTGTTTTTATACAATTCACCGCAGTGGAAAGTGTATAGATGTATAATGGTAAAAAAAACATTTATGCTGCTCATAGAGCAATAATATAATAGTACTCATTGTTCGGAAAACATCCCGCTAAAAACACCTGAAGACGTAGAGCGGAGTGTTGTTGTTTTGATCACAACCTCAAATTAGCTGCCCAACATTCAATAAAAATAACCCGACAACTAGCTAGATACAATCAAATTTATTCTGTAGATGTCGAACGGCTCTTGGCAGAAAGGAAGGAAAATTCGTAGATAATGGCACTCAGAGAGAAAAGCAGACTGAATGAACGAACCAGCTAAGAGCGATGCTGGAATCTCGAAGAGTAGCATCCCTAAAAACTATTTGGGAGACTTAGACGCAACTCCTCAATCAGATTAATCATTATGGCGTGCTTGTAGAAACCTTAAAAGGCCAGTCTTACGTAAGCCTCCCTTGAGAACTTAATCTGGAGGCTGGGCAAGGAGTCATACCGAAAAAGGCAATTTATTTGCTGGACATTTGAAAAAAGTTTTTACCCCAAATATATTGACTGATATAGTTGAGTTGCCAATTGTTGAGGCTAGTGCTGTAGTATTGAAATGGCAATTACGCATTTAAACACCAAAAAAGCCCCTGAAGTTGATAAAACCAGTAACAAGATGTTATTTGAGTTGCTCCGTATAGCTCGAAAAATCATTATTTTTATTTTAAATGCCATTTTACGTCTTGAGTACTTCCCCACAGAGTGGAAGGTGTCCTTGGTTACCATTATTCCTAAACCAGGAAAAGATCACACAAAAATTGAATCATACAGACCTATAAGCCTTTTATCTAATATGTCAAAGCTATTTGAGAGGATGTTAATAACTAAGCTGAGCCCTATTCTAAGAGACAAAGGATGTATTTCAAACCATCAATTCGGCTTCAGGAAAAACCATAGTACGATCGAACAAACTCATAGGTTAGTCAATGCTGTTAAGACGACATTTGAAGAGAGAAAATACTGCTCTGCGCTATTTATCGACGTTTCTCAAGCATTCGATAATGCTTGAGAAGGCCTAATATATAAGCTAAAACTGAATTTGCCCCTAAACCTATATAAACTGCTAGTTAGTTATTTAACCGAACGAAAATTTATGGTGAAAGAAGGAGATTTTTTGAGCTCACCCCTTTTTATTTTTATTGTATACTTCAGACATGCCAACTAGTAACCGAGTTCACACATCGACATTTGCTGACGACACAGCTTTTTTAAGCATCCCGAAAGTCCCGAAGTAGCATCACGATATTTACAAGACCACATATCCAATTTAGAAAAATGGTTGAAGAAATGGAGAATAAAAGTGAATGAACAAAAATGTACTCACATAACTTTCACACTGCGTAGAGAATCTTGCCTCCCTATTCGCATAAATAACAAAACTATACCACAAGTTTCAGACCCGAAATCTCTTGAACGGCGCCTTACATGGAAACGCCACATAAAAACAAAGTTAACACAAATGTAGTTGAAAGCAGTCCAACTTGTGACGACCAAAAAACGTAATGCTCGTTTTTGGGCCATATGAATTGAATTTATTTAAATTTCTTTTCTATTATTATATTAATTAGCAAACTAAGTTAACATACTTTAATTTTTAAAGTAAATTTTGAGGGTTCCATACACAAAGGGTAAAAACGTAACCCTATTGCTTTAACTACAATGTCTCTCCGTCTGTCGGCGCCTTTTATATCTGGAACCGTAACAGGTAGACTCTTGTAATATTCACATATGATGTATAACTGTGGCCGCTATAGTAGCAAGTACTAAAACTTATAGGGTGTTCCAAAAGAGAGGTGTTATTCACGAGTATGTGTTTATTTCTTGAACTGTAGGAGGCATACGCGAAAAATTTATAAATAGTAATTAAAACTTAGCAGCTACAACAATTACTAATGACTAAAAGGTGCTCCATCAGTGACATGTTTTTCACGTATATTACTTTATTTTTTGGACCGCAATAGGTAGGTGCCTGATATTTTTATAGAAAGTGTACTGCCATGGCCGCTATGATTATTATTATTAAATTACTAAAATTTAAAGAGTGTTCCAATAGTGACGGAATATTCGTGAATATGACTTTAATTTGAAAATTAAAGGCTGCCCCATAAGTCATGAAAAAATTAATAACTTGAATTTTTAAAGTTGTACTAAACATAGTACGGAACCCTACATTTGGGGGTCTAACTCGCACTTGACTGGATTATTTTTATTTGAATTTAAATAATCGCTATGATATATATATACTGAATTACTGAACTTAAAATGAAATAGTCGTTTTAATATAATTTCAAATTTGTTTGTGTGAAAATTCTTTTGCAGTAGATTATATCGCTTTCGCAAATACACAAAAGTTTTACCAATTTCTTTTTCATTGTCATAATTTCAAAACTTTCGAAAATTGCAATTTGTCACTTCCTGTGCATACACAAACGAATACTAACATACTTTTATTCATCAACAAAGCAAACACATAGGTAACGAATAAACCTGTTCAAGAAACTAACAATTGAGAACAAAACTATTAAAAAAAATACAAAAATAAATTGAGTTTTATTTCTATTCTTTGCAAACACTTAACATGAAAAGCTTAAAATTGTGTAGAATTAATCTTAAAAAGTGCAAAATAAAAAAGTTATTCCAAAAGAAATTTAATCGAAAAAGTTAAAGCTGAGATAAAGTTGCCGAAAAAAAACATTGTTTTCAAGTATTAGATATGTTGTTTTCCTAATTGTTAAAAAAAAGTTACAAATAGGAAAAAATATTTCTTCAGGTTTTTTCATTTCATATGTATCTATCTGTCTGTATTCAATATATTAATATATACATATACATATATCCACACATCCCCCATGGCTTTTAAATAAGGCTGCTTATCTCATTATCATCTTCTTTTCCGGGAAATTAGGGAAAAGTATCATGACAGAACATTTACATATTTACAATCAAAATATTATGGATCACTTTTAATAACTGTTTTTCAATTTAAAAAAACTTTCCACTAACATTTCATTTAAATTAAATATAATTCTAAATTGTTTTTGAATGTCAATTTTATAACTGGCGAAATATGTAAAAACAAATAATTATTCGTTTATTCTAACCCACAAAAAATAACTTAAAAGAACAGTAAAAAGTACTACTTTTTTCATTTATTTCGGCCCTCAAAAAACAAGCTACAAAACATTAAAATTAACTGATTTTTTGATTTCTTCTAATTCTCTAAAACAAACCTAATAAAACATTAAAAACAACAGGTTTTAAGTCAAAACTACTGATTATTTATCTTAATACAAATTTAATAATTTAAAAAAATAACACAAATAGATTATTTTTCTTTCTCTCGCTCTATCGCCAATCTATCTATCTGAGCCAATAGATTTCTAGATTATTCTTTGCTGAAAAAATAATTGTCTTTTAAAGATATTGTTTATATTTATGTATTTTTATGAAAATTTTAAGTACTTTCCAATCAATAGTTATGGTGCTTTTTAATATCTTTTGTATTAATTATGTTTTATTTTAACAAAATGGCATTTTTTTTTAAATATCTGTTTCTTAAATTAATTTTTTAAGCTATTGTCAACTAATAATTTTCTACTGACTGATTGTCGTTTGTTTCTTTAACAATAGTCATAAAAATTTAAATAAATAATTTCTTCATAAAACAAACATATTTTTTCATTTATTTTTTACTTAACTGGAAGCTTCTTAAATAAATTACAAAAATTTTATGTTAAATTATTGAGTATACAAACGGCTTCAGATGTAACGAGACGGTATCAATAGCTTTCTATCTTAAGCAGATAAAGCCATCATTACGTCCATACTTCCCGATTTTAGCTCTATTTTTTCCGCAGAAATAATAGCAAGCAACACTGCAATAAAATACTGCTAAGAAGAAGGGAATTTCGCTATATGTTCTGACTCTCTTTCAGCAATCTACGCACTTAATAATATTAATAATAGCGAGTTTTATACAGCAGTTATCAGAGACGTATTAATTCAAAAAATGCCAAAGGTCATTTTAATTTCAATACCAGGTCAACGGTAATAAATTTACGGATTCTATGGCAAGACTTGCATACCAACCACTTTTAATTTAAACAACTAATTTTTATTTTTCAGACAAAAAAAAAGAAAAAGCTATCAACCGACACGCCGAGTGCACAAGTGCAAGCGTTTGGAACACGATCAACAATTGGTACAAAAGTGCCTAGTGGAACAAAATTAATATCCTTTCGTGGCCCTCTGATATAAATAAAATAAAATGGTAAGGATAAGATAAAATCTTTGAGGTTGGGACTAGGGCACACAAAACTGACACGCAACCATGTTATGACGAGGGAAAACCCCCCAATATGTTGATGCATCGCATTCTAATAGAATGCACCAATTATGATCAAGAAATGAAAAACATATTTGCGGAAATTAATCCACTTACCCTACTATCCTCCCCATCCTATTTTTCAAACAAAACAATAGTCCAATAATGTATAACCATATAACCATATTTAGTTATTAAAATCTGTTGAACTTTAATTAGCATTATATATTTCTTATTAAATCTTTAGCTTAAGGCTTCTTCGCCATAGCTTATTATATATAGGTAAACCCTTTATCTATACGCAAAGAAAAAACATGGTTATTGTATGGTCACGGCAACAACACTATGTTCTTTCTAACAATACATGTTTGCTCTGAATAAATTATAATTATTTTAAACAATACTTTGATCACGATAAATATGTTTTTGTTAACAGTTAATCATTCAATGGTTATACTCACCAAAAAAGCAAAAAGGTTAATTTGAACCATATTAAAATTCAAACCACAACCAAATTTTTTTTAATATTTAAAAATAAAATTATATTTAAAAGCATAATATATTATTATTAAATATAGTGTGTTAAGTATGACTAAAAATACACAAATAATGTTTGGTTTTAAAACTATATGTTTTGTTTTTTGGCTTTTTTTCAGTTCAGTTCAGAAATATGTGTG
>OX451217.1:117203756-117236627 GCA_949628195.1 Phasia obesa
TGAAGGTGTTCACCGTAATTGAACATGGATGCAGTTTTCGTATTGCTCGTTTGAATAATACAGTTGATCATGCAACTCAAGATAAGCTTGACATTTTTAGGGATGAAATTGAATTTCGTTCAATTGGAAGTAATGATTACTGCCTAATTATAATCACAATTACTTGTAATTTTTTATTGAACTTTTTCAATTACAATTACTTGTAATTAGTAATTGGAAAATTAAATTACTAATTACAAGTAATTGTAATTAAAATTTTTCAATTACAAATTACAAGTAATTGTAATTGATTTTGTCCCTGATTTCAATTACAATTACTTGTAATTAGTAATTGAAAATTTTCAATTACAAATTACCTGTAATTGTAATTGAAATGTAATTAAATCCCCCATGTCTGCCAGTAACTTAGTTTAGTAGCATCCAATTTTAATTTTCTCAACGGTTTAAAAAAAAACTGTCCCCTTTCGAATGGTTTAAGTAGCCTTGTTAAGGAATATGGGAGCGGAATTTTTAAATTTTGGTGATATTTTACAAAGAATTTTGTTAAGAAACCATACTATTTAAGAACTAATTAATCATTAATTAATTTAAAAAAAAATTTTTTTTCGAAAATTTAAAAAAAAATATTAAAAAAAATTAAATTTCTTTTTTAAATTTGAATTTTTTTTTTAAATTTGAATTTTTTTTTTAAATTTAGGACCTTTCTGCAATCTATATTGAGTTAGAATGATCAGACTAAAACAAAAAGAAATCCTTATAAAAAACAATTGCCTCATATTAACTCCCATGTGCTTTTGACTGCTCCTATTTACCAGTGGGTACCCTGTGGGTCCATTGGCTACCTCTATTGTGTATTGCTTTCTATAAAGGACTTTAATAAAAATCAAAGCAGAAATTCCCTACCAACCTAAAAACAAACAAAAATCCTCCCTCGCAGGGGGTTATTGATCCCCCGAGATCTGTATGCACTCCTTGCGATCTACCTGTCACGGTCTAATATTTATTTGACAAAAGAAGTCAAAATCAGAATCATTAAAGCCGAAAAAAAATTAACAAAACGTGAAAAAAATATAGGTGGGTGTGGTTTTTGGCCCGCAGCCTCCAAGGAATGATCCGATGTTGCTGAATTGTAACACGAAAAATTTTCGAAACTATGCCTGACAGATTTCGTGTGCTTTAATTTTTTGTATCTCTTATGGTGCCTTGGCAAATTACACACGGAATGACAAACTTATATATACTCTTTTTACCTGTGGTGAAGGGTATAAAAAAGAAAAACACTTCACTAACTTACTGCCTGTTACGGTTTAAATCATAATTTCATCTAAATATAACTTTTTCAATGACAATAGTTATTGCTTTATTAAGAATTCTGTTCAAATATTTGCGATGCACAATACAAATTTAAACTCGTTTATTGTATTTGTAAGAGGCTTAAATACTTTTTCGTAATTAGATTTTAATCCTCAAAGAATGGGAGAATAAGTTTGTACTTGTTCAAAAATAAGATCAATTCAAATTGTGTTTCAAACCACAATATAAATCATATAGTAACTTTACTAAGTACACGTACTCATATAGAACTTCAAATATTTAATTTAAGTAATTGAAAGTTTTATACAGATACTGCATTCATTTATTTTTCATTTTCTAAAAAAGTATTTAAAAGTTCATTATTGTTACTGTATAAGCAATTGTTATAAAAGAATACTTTTTGTACTGATATTATAAATCGGATATCAAATGTTGAAACATGAGTTTTATACACATTGTATAAACACAATGTGTATAAAACTCATGTATCCTGGTATAAATCATTGGCTGCTTTTCAATAACGAAGTTTTACGAGATAACGAAATCTTAAAAAGGAATGCATTTATATGAATTGTAAAGTAAAGCCTTTATAAAGTTCTTAGCATGAAAATACAAATAAAATATTTAAGCCAATATCAATTAAAGGTAAAGGTGGGAATTGCTGCTGTTATCTACTTGTTGGTTACAGATATTTAAAGGTAGTAGATGCTTTCGACTGTTACTTAGCACGTGGCTATGGACAAAGTGGGTACCATTTATGCCGACAGTCAGGCTGCGATAAAGGTTTTTGAAGATTAACAGTAATAACTCATAACAAATATGCAAGTTTAAAAGGACTTCTTATGAATTGAAAATTTGCTGTGTTATGCTGGGTGCTAAATCATTGCAGTGTCAAGGAGAATGAGGATGGTGGCGAACTGGTAAAGACTCTGAGACGGGGGAAAGAACGGCGAAGCCACTGCTCAGCCACTACCACAGGGGCTCAATAGGCTCGTTCTTGTTAGAATTGAGCAGTTCTTGGAAAAGTAGTAAGGACTCAAGACTAGACACTGCTAGGACTAACAATTTTTTAGAATTGGAAAGGGGTTAGGATTTTATCGGAGCTATAAGTAGCGTTTGGTTTTTATAAGTATGCCAAAAATAACCTTTAACTATCACGTACTTTAAATGTAAGTTATAGTAACGAGCCTTATCCTCGTTATTATAACGAAAAACTACTTATCGTTCTGATAAAATCCAAACTTTTGCTATTTTTAAGTTATATAATGTCCCTTAGGGTCTTTACGAAAGTAATAAGGTGTCATTGTTCAGTGAGAGTTTAAGGGAAAGAAGGGAATCACAAAGGACCAATGGGTTTCAGATTGGTGGGGTCTAGTACTAACATTTTATATAAATCTAGCTGTGCCCGCTACGTCGTGGGTATCCTGACAATATTTTGCTCAATTTTTTTTGATAGTATTCCACACCAATTGTAAGACAACAATGTAATTCCACAAAGTAAAAATAGAAATCAAATACAAATTTTATTCAATTGGCGCCTAATGTTGCGCATTAGTTTTTAAGATATCCCAGTTTAAAACCGAAAATTTCGGAACTTTTTAACCGGAAATTGCGTTTTCTACACTTTCTACTGGAAATGAGATATTTTTGCGGAAAAAAGTATCCTATATTAGAATCAAGATGCTAAGGTGACTCCTTACAAAATTTTGTTAAAATCCATCCAGTAGTTTTTACGTGATACAAACATAAATGGAAAGCAGACGGAATTGAGTTACTATTTTATTATATGTATAGATAACTATATAAAATCCAATCGTCAATGTATTTTTTGTTAACCATGTTTATTTTATTTTTTGATAATGCCCGCAAAATCAACCAATTTATGCTTTTATAAATTCTTTGTTTTTGCGAATTTGAGTTTTGATGTAATAGTATTCGTGGATTTAGCGCCTTTGAATTTTTTCTAAGTTGAAGCTAAAGCAGTAAAATAAAACCACATGTAAAGTAAGTTAAAGGTAGAATTTCTGCCAATAATATAATTTATTTGTATTGCTCTTTATTTCTTTCGTGTCACGTTTGCTTCCATGTGACTTTTCCAGACGATCGAGCTTTATGCTAAGCAAGGTATATTTATTTTACTAGGTAGTGGCATCCCTACAACAAATACAACAATACAAGAACAACATGGCATTTTGTTGTTGCTTTGTAGTTCGAAATGTCAAAAAACATATAGGAAAATTGAGAAGGCGTGTATACGTTTTATTGCTTTCTCACTTCTACACTATAAAATTTCTGAACACATACAACTTTTGACATGTCGAACTACTAAATCAGCTGGGCGGACGACACTACCTGGTATTTCACTTTTGAAACTTGAGGCTTATTTAATTTTTTTTACTAATTGGGGGTATAAGGTATTTTAACTAACAAACAACAACAAAAAAATAGAAAAAACACAATTATAATTAAAAAAAAAAAAAAAAAAATCAAAGAAAACACCAAATTTGAGTTGTCAAGAAAATATTTTTACAATTTTGGATCTTGTTGTTATTTTTATATTACTGTTAATTTTTATTGGTCAACCATAAGTTTTTTCGAAAGTCGAGTGACCAATGATGTGATTTATTGAAATTAAATTGAATTATAGAAATTATAAAAACGGAAAATTTACAATAATTTAAAATTCCTGGTATAATAACATATTGCGATTTAAAAACAGTGCAAGAATTGTCTAAAATGTGTTCAATAACAAGGCTAATTGTTTACAATATTTTAAGTCGTAATAAAAATCAAAGGAGAGAACAGAACGTAATTTAAGGAAGAAGATAGACGCATACCCTTGGGTAACCACAAAAACACTTTTAAGTGAACTAGGAGAAGAATTTAGCGTGACAGTCACCACGAAAGGGTAAGGCAAGTCTTTAAGTAGAACGGATACCCATCAAAAGTAACTTGAAAGAAACCATTGCTTACAAAGCAAAACAAAGAAAGGCGATTGTTCCTTGCTGTAACGCATATTTCTATACTTATTGACACTGGGATGTGGTTATATTTTACGAAGAGATCACAATTTTGCATTTCTATAACGATGGGCCCAAGAAAGTATGGGAAAAGAACCCTAAAAGTGTTAGAAAGTCGTAACATAATTTCAGTAGTAAATTTTGGAAAACTTTTTTAAATGGATTGTAGATCCATATCTACTAAAGGAGTTGAAGTAATTTGTTTTATTGAAAACACAATGGCTGCGAATAAGTACCTGCATATATTAAGTGGCCTTCTAATTTTTCGGGACAATAAATATAGAATTTATACTGTCAAACTATTTATTTTGCATACAGATGAAATTTGATTCAAGCTTAACTTCGTTTTATTCTCTCTAAGAAATAATAAATTAAATTACAAATTAGGTGATAATATTAAAGAAAAATTGGGAACCGAAGGTTGGCTGAAGAAACAACAAATATAAGGTGGAAAATATTAAAGTAAAAATATTAAACAAAAGAAAAGCTTTAGGTGGTGGTAGACTTCGTTCTCACCAACTGACGATTGATGATTGAACACAGTTTTCTCGTATTCCTTTATCTGAGGTTGGTTGGTTGGTTAAAATGGATGGTGCTTACAACTAAACACTACCCAAAGTAGATAGATACGAAGAGTGCTGATGACGGACGTAGCTGTCTAGAAAATGTGCATTCTGCTCTGCTGTTGTCTGAAAATTAAATCTTTCCAATTTTTCTTAAATATTATCACCTTATTTGTAATTTAATTTATTCTTTCTTAGAGAGAATAAAAATGAACTTAACGTTGATTTAAAATTTCATCTGTATGTATTAAAAATAAAAAAGGAAACACATTTTCTATTATAAAAGTCAAAACGAAAACTATTTCAGTATGTAGATTTGTAAACTCAGTTGCTATTTGACATATAGTTTTGTATTTGGCATAACTTATACATCATATATTATTTTAAATTTGCATTTAAATACTTCTAAAATTTCTAAAATTTGGATTTACATAACACGTATGTGACTTTTAAAACACTGAAAAGACTCATGGACATTCGCATAAAACGTATCATACTTGTCTGTCTTCGCGGATAAAATTTCCATTATTTCGTGACGCCTGGTTTATACTTAAATAAGGTGGTCCAAAACATTAAACATTATAAAAAAAAAATAAATAAAAAAAACAATAAATCATTAAAAAATTTAACTTTCTCCTTTTCTGTATATTAATACTTAAAAGCTGTCTCTTCAATCAAACTTAACATAACACCCTGTGTATTTGGTAGACATCGAACCCACAACGCCCAGACTGTTAGACGCTACTAGCTTGCCTACCGCGGTACCCAACTTAACTTTAATTAACCGACTTCCAAAAAAGAAGGAGGTTATCAATTCGTCTGTGTGTTGCTTTTTTTTTTTTTTTTTTTTGTATGTTTGTGCCTTCATAACTCGGCCATTTCTGAACCGATTTTAAAAGTTTTTACGCCATTAGAAAGGTTATGGCTAATCTGTCCCATTTTAAAAACAGTTTAAAAGTTTAAAAATTAAATGGTGTCCCCATACAACATACATGTTTTTTACGTGTATTATGAACTTTATAGGTCACCCATTTAAAATTAGAAAAAAGTGCGTATCACTATAGCTCCCAATAACAAAAAGTAATTAAAAAATAAAATTAAAAATTAAAGGGTGACCCCATAGGTGACGTAATTTCACCTTTATAGTCCTATCCTTTGAACCGTTATAGACAAACACTTGAATGTTGCACAGAATGTTCGTTACAATGTCTGTTATAATAAGTATAAATATTTAAAATTAGAAATTAAAGGGTGTCCCATTAGTTGGGTTATTTTGATATATATATGGCCAAACTTTTGAACCGTTATAGACAGACAGTTGAAATTTACAAAGAACTTGTATTGCTAAGTCCGCTAAAATAACAAGTGCAAAATATGAATTTGGAAATTAAAGGGTGTCCCAATAGTTAATGTAAAAGTGATATATATGGCCAAACTTTTCAACTGTTATAGATAGACAGTTGAAATTTACAAAGAACCTATATTGCTTAGTCCGCTATTACAACAAGTATACAATTTGGATAAATTAAAGGGTGTCCCCATTATTGATGTAATTTGACCATTATGTCCTCATCTTTGAAACCGTTATAGATAAACACTTGAAAAATAGAGAGAATGTTCACTACTATGTCTGGTATAACAATAAGTATAAATATTTAAAATTGGAAATTAAAGGGTGTCCCAATAGTTGATGTAATTTGATGTATATGGACACAAAGTTAAAATTTACAAAGAATCTGTATGACAAAGTTCTCTTTAACAAGTATTTATATTAAAATTTGAATTTAAAGGGTGTCCCAATAGGTGACGTAATTTGATATATATGACCCTATCTTTTAAATAATTATTGACAAACACTTAACAATTAGACAGAATGTCCATTACTATGTGTGTTAAAATAATTATAAATATTTCAAATTATAAATTACAGGGTGCCGCAATAGTTTATGTAATTTCATGTATATGACCAAACTTTTCAACCGTTACAGACAGACGGTTGAAATTTACAATGAACCTGTATTGCTACGACCGCTATAACAAGTATAAAATTTTATTTATTTATTTATTTATTTATTTATTTATTGTAGTCAATGGATGTTATCCTTACAGACTATTACATAAGAACTTAAATTAGTAGAGATTTTATTATATTAGACAGTATTTAAAATTACAATTAAATTTCTTTTAATTATATTTAAATTTAAAGAGAAATCATTATTTTTATAAAAATTATTGAATTGATTGCATAATCGCACAAGAGGATCAGCCATAGCGTAATTCGTACTACAATTTTGAACAAAAAGAGGCATAAAGTTACGCATATTACGACATGGAACATTAAATTTAATATTGGCTAACAGAAATTCACCACAAGTATTACCATTGATAGTACTTAACATAAAAGAAACATTTAACATAATACGACGACTTTTTAGAGTAGGAAGTTTAATTAAAGCAAGCCTACTAGTATATGAAGGAAACCTCACATCGTCACGCCAATTTAAACCACGTAAGCAGAACAGCAAAAATTGTTTTTGAACAGATTCAAGAAGTTGGCAATGTACGTTATAATAAGGATCCCATATTACAGACCCATATTCCAGGATAGGTCTAACCAGAGCCACAAATAACTGTTTAGTGATGTAAGGGTCGGAAAATTCTTTTGACCAGCGCTTAATAAATGCAAGAACACCTCGAGCCTTGTTGACAGTCATTGTAATATGAGATATAAAATTAAGTTTAGGATCCAGCAAAATTCCAAGGTCCAAAAATGAATCAACTACCTCCAACTCGTGTTCTCCTAAGAAGTAGTTAACAGTGATAAAATCACTCCTTGAAAATCTCATGCATTTACATTTTTTAATATTTAAAACCATCATGTTGTGTCTACACCATAAAACAAGATTGTTGAGGTCACTCTGCAAATTTATATGATCTGCATAATTCTTGAAGCTATAAAAGATTTTGACATCATCAGCATACATTAATACATGTGAGGAGTTTATAACACTGGGAAGATCATTAATAAAAATGGAAAAAAGAATAGGTCCCAGGTGACTTCCCTGGGGAACACCGGACAAAACAGCAATACATTTTGATGAACGATTATTAAAACGAACAGTTTGACTACGACATGTTAAATACGACTGCAACCAATTAAGGCTAATGCGGGTAACACCAAGCATGTTTAGTTTCATCAGAAGAAGCTTGTGATTGACCTTATCAAATGCTTTGCTAAAATCTGTATATACAGCATCAGTTTGTTTCTTTTCAATAAAAGCAGAGTTAATTAAGGAGGTTAGTTGAAGAACATTTGTAGTAGTTGAACAACCCTTTCTGAAGCCGTGTTGATTGGATGATAAAATAGAAGAAAATTGATGACAGAAGTAATCAGCAACAATTTTTTCAAACAATTTTGGAAATGCACTTAGTTTAGCTATTCCCCTGTAGTTCGTTATTTCAGACTTATTACCAGATTTGTATAATGGTATAATAAAAGATTCTCTCCAAAACTTAGGAAAATAACCATTTATAATAGAAATATTGAATAAAAATGTTAACGGAGAAGCTATTAACTCTGCGCAACGGTTTAAAATACAGCTTGGTACACCATCAGGGCCATGGTTAAATGACATCTTCAATTTCTTCAAGTTATATACAACTTCAGTCAAATTTAATGTTGGAAGACAAATGTTGTTGTTAGAATGGCTAATGTATGGATATTCATTTTTATCATTAAATTGATCGTTGGAGTAAGTACTGGCGAAAAAGTCAGCAAACATGTTGGAAATAATACTTTCATCACTAGATTCACATCCACAAAACTTCATTACAGAGGGATAGCCGCTAGATTTTCTTTTCGAATTTACAAAAGTATAAAATGATTTCGGATCACGAGTAAATTTATTTTTCATGCCATTGATATAATTGTTATATAGCCAACGATTAAAAGAGTTATATTCAGCACGGCAAACTGCATATTTTCCGTAATCTATTGTCAGACCAGACTTCTTAAATTTTTTATAACTTTTATTTTTTAAGTTTTTTAACCTTGAGAGTTCCTTAGAATTCCATGGTGGACCAACTGGCGGTTTCATTTTTATTTTAGGTACACATACTTCAAAATAAGAATATATTTTCCTATAAAACTTAGTAATTATTGTGTCAATACGCGAGGCACTTTTAATACTCATGGAAGTAGACAACAAATCATTCCAACAAGTAGTTCTTAACAGATCATTTAATTTAGTGTAATTGGTTTTCTTAAAGCAATAAATTTTATCAGCATTATAACGATTCGAGACAAATTGAGATGGTATTGAGATGCTGAATTCGATAGTTGGGTGGTACCGATCTTCTGGCAAAGAAACAGGCTCAGTGCGATTTAAGGAACAGTCATCGGGATCATTGGTGAATATCAGATCAAGCAAATTTCCACTGTCATTATACACATGATTCAATTGATAAAGACTCAATTCAAACATTTCATTCAAGAAGTCATCATAAGAACTTCTATTTTTTACCGGGATAAGATAAGAAGCATCCGGATTACGTATCCACGTAATGAATGGGAGATTAAAATCACCAACAACGAAAATGCTATCATTAAGTTCAGCTTGTTGATATACCAATCTAATAGCTTCAATATGCTTAGAGTATGTTGGAGTATCCGAGCCTGGTGAAATATAGGAACAGGTAAAAAAAATTTTCTTAAACGCCATTTTAATTACAACAGCAACAAATTCGATATCAGAAACATCAGTCAAAATAGCTTCAGATGAAAACAAACTGGAAACCGCAATAAGAGCACCTCCACCTCTGCGATTACTTCGGTTATATCGATATATTTGGTATTTATAACATAATATCTCAGAGTTGAATACATTTTGATTGAGCCAAGTTTCGGTGAAAATTAAAACATGATACGAAAAGTCATAACTATTTACCAGCAGGGTTGACAATTTTGTATTTAGGCCACGAACATTTTGGTACAAAATATTTAGACGTTTATCAGCACTATTTAGTTTTTTGAAGAAATACTCTGTGGTGGTATTTGGGCAACATTTCCAAAACTGCGACTATCACGGTTATCATTGAAAAAGAATTCACGAACAAAAGTGTTTTTCGGCCAGAAGTTAGGATTGACTATTTGATCATAGAAATCACAATGAACAGATAATTTAAATGAAGAAATGCTCCTCGGACGAGAAAATGAAAATTTCTTCACTAGAATATCAGCATCATTATTTAGTTTTGATTTGACGTAGTAATCAATATCATTAGCAGTTGTAGAAGAGGCAAAACGTGAAATAAAAATATGCTTCTTTGGTGGAACAACGACTAATTGCTAAGGAACAGTCTTGTCACAAATTAAATCAGAAGTTTGGGTAGTCGGAGTAGTCCCAGCAGATGTAAAGTTTGAAACAGGAATCGGAGGATTGGAAAATGAAGATGATGGTTGAATTATATTATTATTGTTTTCATTGACAACTACATTATTTGAGATTGAAAGAATATTGTCCGAGCGATTTGGTGTCGTGCTAATAGAGACAACCGCCTCAGCATTATTTTTATTTTTGTTCCTTGCTGATTTACGGCGCTCAGGTACATCAATATTCTTGAGCTGTTTAAAATCATCAAATAATTTACCATAAGAGGCAATTTCATCAGATAACGAAGCCATTTTATTTTGAATATTGAGAAATGTGCTCTTAGTGCTTTGATGGAATCTATAGAATTCGACACTGACTTTTGTACAATCATCACAGCACCATTTGGTCCCTCCCAATCCCTTAATACTACTTAAAGCATCAGCAATTAAAGATTTTATGCCACTACATTTACAATGATAAAGGCCATGACATAACCAACAAGTGATCATTCTCTCATCATCATTATCAATAGCACAATTTTTTTTCATGCATTTATACGCATTAACGTTGGACATGGTGTAACAGAAATATTTATTTTGTTGAAACTTGAATATTTGTTCTGTTATTGTTGATGTTGTTGTTGTTTTTGATAAACAGATTAAATGTAAAGAGCACAGAATAACGTTAATATTAACAACAATAAAAAAACGTATATCAACGAGTGTTTGTTTATTTGTAATTTCGTTGGTTTGCTTGTTTTTTAATTAAACAGAAAAAAGTTTAAAAGTACAAATCATCACAAGATGCACAAAATACACGATTAAAAATACAATTAACAAAAGTATGTTTAAGTTAATTTTTGTTATTTAAAAAGTTTATATGTATCATTAATTGAAAATTTTAAACAGAGCGCAATAAAAGAACGTCTTACTCTCACGATTAACAGATCACAACTCGGAAAATACAGGGTGTCGCAATAGTTAGTGTAATTTTATGTATATAGCCAAACTTTTGATCCGCTGTACACAGACAGTCGTTTGGCATTGGTTTGACCTGAAAAAGCACAGAACCCTGAGGTCTTGTGCCCCTATATACTCCGGAAGTACTGCTCCCCCTGTAGAAAATCGACTGATATTTGCTTTAGATTATTGAATTCAAAAATTAGTTTTTTTATCTGAATTGACAGTTTGTGCTATGACATTTAAAAAATCCCGCTACAATCTTCCTCGAATATAATATAATCATTGTATAATTACCGTCTTAAAGAAACATGATTTTAAGTTTGTCTGTTTTGAAGTCGGTTTTTTTTTGCATGAATTATTTTAGTAAAAGATATTAATATTGTACCTTAACTCTGTATAAAATGTGAAGCCCTAATGTAAATATTTATATATTTCCATGTAAACATAATTTTTAGCAGCGTTACAAATTATGATTAAATTTGTTAAGTACATGCGTGACCAAATATTGTTGATAATTAATAATTATATTTAATGAAAATAAACAAACAAGTTTAAAATTATTTAGGAGTATATCACAGCGTTTCGTTCCGTTTGGAATACTTAAAATTTATTTATATGGAAACGAGTTTAGGTACATACCCATGTCAACATATATACATATATACATATATAAACAAAAGTAATGACTACCAGCTTAATTATATACGAGGAATATTTTATACTTTGTGATATTTTGTATTAAAGATAATAAATTCAAATAAATAAACACACTTTCCTTTAAGGCAGACATATTTAGTACAGTTAGCTTTTAAATATCTTCAGGATGTAAAATTTCATCGGAAGGTATGAAAACAGTTTATTTAATATTATGCTAATTACCCATAACGTTTTATAATAAAATTGCAATTTATTATATTTATTGGGGGAAAAGATCTTGTTCCTATACGTATTTCACTGGTTGCTTAGGCCAGATCATCAGGAAACCTTTTTCCTAATTTGAGAGAAGCCAAAAATATTCTATAGGTAATAAAATTCTATAAAACACAATGAGAAGTTTACATATGTATATGTTAAAAGAATAATATTACAGAATATTACAGCTTCAACAAAACAAAAAGTTTAACCATTGAAATTGACTGTGCAGAGTATCCATACTACTTACCATCACCGATGGTGTTTTACGTAGAACTATTACTCTTGTTTTTCATTTTTATTAATATTAAATTAACAAGGTTGTTTGATTTCAAAGATTGTCAAAAACAAATTAATAGACGCATGTTGCTCTAAACTTAACTTGGATACAGCTATAGTTAAAGAGAGTAGTGTTGTATTGAAACTGCACTGGAAATACAAAATTTGCGAAATTATTGAACTGACCTCGTAATAGAAGACAAAAAAAAATAATAACTAAGGAAGATACTGAGTTTGGAGGAAAACTTGTCTTGGCATAAACAATATTAAAGCATTTTTGGCCATAAACTGATAACATCATTATATAACCATTAGGAGAAAATCCTAAATCATTGCCATAATTTTATGAGCAGGCCAATTGTTCTTTTCTAAGTTTCAAGTAGAAAACTGTGAGGAAATATATAATACGTGTAGAAAAATACAAACTCAGTTAATATTTTCCTATAGATTCACATACAAACGTATATACATTCAACTATAAATGAGAATAAATTCATACTTATAGACGAGGACAAGTATGCATATACATATACAAGTATGAAAGTGAATGGCTAAATATGAGAAAAAATAGGAATGAAGCTGAGAAAGTATAAACAGTTTTCAGAAGGAAAATCAAGTACCTCTAAAAAGTTTGTTTAATCAAAACAATATTTATGTGTGAAAGAAGTCCAAAATAAAATAAAAAACTTAATATAAAATTAAGGTATTCGTTGACTTAAGTATAGGGGTACCCCTAGACTCGCTGTAAGAGGACATTTTAGTGAAAGGAATGTGTTTAAATAAAAAATATTTAGAATTTCAAAATGCAAAATATTTTTATCGCACATTTGTAGAAAAATTAGTAAATTTGTTTTTAAATAATTGTTAAAACATAAAATTTTAAAATTATTTTTTCTTACTTCAACAGATTTAAAAAAATAAAATTAATAAATATAAACATTCGATAAATCAAACTTTTATTTGGTTATACCTATGTACATACATATATGCCTATGATTAATAAATTAATATTTTGTTACAGCCGTCTATAGATAAAAAACTGCACTCATCATTAATTTAAGTAAATTAATTCTTGCAAAAGAATTTGCCTTTTTTTATCCATAAAAAAATAAATCTTTAAACAATGAAGTAAGAACATAAAAAGAACAATAATTAAATCCCAAGATTTCTTTACTGTTTACTGTTTACTGTTTATTATTTATAATTTGTTTTTATACAATTCACCACAGTGGAAAGGGTATATATGTATAATGGTAAAAAACATTTATGCTGGTCATAGAGCAGAATGATGCAAGAAATTGTACGCATACAATCTACTATGTTGCAGGCGGTACTTAACAAACCATGAACTGTTTAGAAATATGTTTCTGGAACGCAAACCGCTTACGCCAACACTAAAATGAACTCGAATACTTCCTGAAGAACCAACAAATTGATGTCATGATGATTTCAGAGACTCATTTAACAACAAGTAGCTTTTTTAAAATCAATGACTATATATTATATGACACTAAAGCCCCCATGGCAGAGCATGGGGTGGTTTAGCAATACTAATAAAGGCTCGAATCAAACATTATTTACTGTGTGCTTTTTGTGAGGACTACCTTCAAGCAACAAACATCTGCACTGAAGAATATCATCAAAACTTTATTTTTTATTTCTTCGATTTATTCACCTCCTAGATTTCAAATATCAGCGAGACAATACAGCGACTTCTACAAATCACTACGTCCCTGTTTAATAGCATCAGGCAACTACAACGCTAAACATACGTTTTGGGGAAATGCATCTGGCCCACTGATCGGCAAAATATACCGGATGTTATTGATTTTGGCGTGATTAAGGGTATTCCGAGAGAAACGATTAAATTTGAAACGTCACTTGAATTATCCTCAGATCATTCACGCACTACCGTCTATATATCACCAAAGACTAGCACAATTATTAATTTGTTGAAATATAGAAAGTATCTTAGTACTCATTGTTCGGAAAACATCCCGCTAAGAACACCTGAAGACATAGAGCTGTGTGTTATTGATTTTGATCACAACCTCAAATTAGCTGCCCAACATTCAACAATAATCCGACAACTAGGTAGATATAATTAAATTTATTCTGTAGAAAAGGAAAATTCGTAGAGAATGGCAATCACAGAGATCTCCTCAACTCAAAAGCAGACTGAATAAACGAACTAGCTAAGAGCGATGCTGGTATCTCGAAGAGTAACATCCCTAAAAACTATTTGGGAGACTTAGACGCAACTCCTCAATCAGATTAATCATTATGTTGTACTTGTAGAAACCTTAAAAGGCCAGTTTTACGTAAGCCTCCTTTGAGAACTTCATCTGGAGGCTGGGCAAGGAGTGATACCGAAAAAGGCAATTTATTTGCTGGACATTTGAAAAGGGTTTTTACCCCCAAATATATTGACTGATATAGTTGAGTTGCCAATTGTTGAGGCTAGTGCTGTAGTATTGAAATGGCAATAACGCATGTAAACACCAAAAAAGCCCCTGGCGTTGATAAAACCAGTAACAAGATGTTATTTGAGTAGCTCCGTATAGCTCGAAAAATCATTATTTTTATTTTAAATGCCATTTTACGTCTTGAGTACTTCCCCACAGAGTGGAAGGTGTCCTTGGTTACCATTATTCATAAACCAGGAAAATACCACACAAAAATTGAACGATACAGACCTATAAGCCTTTTATCTAATATATCAAAGCTATTTGAGAGGATGTTAATAACTAAGCTGAGCCCTATTCTAAGCGACAAAGGATGTATTTCAAACCATCAATTCGACTTCAGAAAAAACCATAGTATGATCGAATAAACTCACAGGTTAGTTAATGTTGTTAAGAAGATTTTTGAAGAGAGAAAATACTGCTCTGCGCTTTTTATCGACGTTTCTCAAGCATTCGTTAAGGTATGGCATGAAGGCTTAATATATAATATATAAGCTAAAACTGAATTTGCCCCCTTTTTATACTTATTGTATACTTCAGACAATCCAACTAGTAACCGAGTTCACAAATCGAAATTTGCTGACGACACAGCTTTTTTAAGCATTCACGAAAGACCCGAAGTAGCATCACGATATTTACAAGACCACATATCCAATTTAGAAAAATGGTTGAAGAAATAGAGAATAAAAGCGAATGAACAAAAATGTACTCACATAACTTTCACACTGCGTAGATAATCTTGCCCCCCTATTCGCATCAGACTAGGATTATCCAATAGGCCAGACTAGGCCATGGCCTGGGGCCCCCTTCGAGCAAGGGCCCCCAAAAAACTTGAGATAATTTATTTTTCAAAATTTTTTTAAATTTTTACTTTCAATTTAATTTTGTTTTATTTTTTCAAACTTTTCCAAATAAAGTAACTTATTTGTGAAAATATTCTTTTCTACTAATTTATGCATCATAGTTATTACAATTGTTATTAAAAAAAAGTTTAAATAAAGAATCTTCCAGTTTTTGTGTTATTTTATAATGTCGATTGTTATTTTATTTATTCGAATTTCAAATCGCGCGCTAAAGACCAAAACAGAAAACTCAAGCTTGTTTATATAAACAAAAACGATCTTATTCACACAACAAATCTATCTGTTGCTTAGCAGTTTTGCAGAACACGATTATTCTTGTTTCTTGTTGGGAAAAATACCGTTTTTTGATTATTGACACAAGGAGGTGATGTTTCATGTGCAGTTGATCAACATTATGGGTTTAAAAGTTAGATCTCATATTGTAAACGAGATTTTGGCCGCGCGTTACTTTAGTCTTTCAGTCAATTCAACCCCAGATATCGCTCATGTTGATCAACTCAGTATAGTTGTCCGATACGTTTCTAAGAATGGGAAACCTGTCGAAAGATTTTTAACTTTTTTAAACTTTGACGGTCATAAAGGTACTAAAATAGCTGATGAAGCTTTGCAATTTTTATGCCACGTTTGCGGTTTAGATTTCAAATACTGCAGGGGCCAATCTTATGATAATGCCCCGAATATGTCAGGTATTTACGCAGGTATGCAAGCGATCTTGTTAAATATGAACGAATTCGCGATTTATTTACCTTGCGCGGCGCATTCGCTTAACTTAGTTGGACAAACCGCCGTTAAATGCTCCTTATTCGCGGTTGACTTTTTTTCCATCGTAAAATCGTTGTACACTTTTTTTTCAAGCTCAACACACCGGTGGCAAGTTCTGAATCAATATATCAAAAACGAAAAGGTACTGAAATCTTTATCCAAAACACGTTGGGAAGCTCACGCGAACGACACTCAGGCAATTGTCAATTCTTTCAACGAAATTGTAGCAGCACTAAATGAAATTGCTGATGATTCTTCACAAAAAAAGACTGTAGACACGAAGCTGAATGTCTTGCGAATAAAATTCAAACCTTTGAACTTGTTTTCATGCTTGTTTTATGGAGCGATATTTTGAACAACTTTCGGGCAACAAGCAAAGCATTACAGTCAGAAGAAATTATTCCGGCTACATGCGCGTTATTGTACTCATCGCTAGAAAATTTGTTAGATAAGATGAGAGACAAATTTGAGGAATTTGAAAACAAAGCTCGATTAATTTTGCCTGATACAGATTACATTGTACCGCGAGTTCGACGAAGAAAAAAACAACCCAACGATGGTGATGCTGCAGAAGTTGTATTAAATCCTCGAGACGATTTTCGCGTCAACGGTTTCCTTATAATTGTCGATACTCTCAAGATCGAGATCAATCGTCGAAGCAAAGTTTACTTAGAGGTTTCAGAAAGATTTTCATTTTTGGCTGATTTTAATTTGGCAGAAAATGATCGCCGTGAAAAGATTAAAAATTTGGTTCAATTTTACTTTGACGATTTAGAAGATTTTTACCTTGAACTCAGACAGTTTCAAACTTTTATGAAATCAAAATTTCCATCAAAGCCAAAATTCAAACACTCTGAACTCTACGAAAGTTTGATTCAAGATAATCTTGCAGCTACTTTTCCAAATGTCGAAATTGCTCTTCGCATTTTTTTAACTCTCATGATTACAAATTGTTCAACAGAGCGATCTTTTTCGAAGCTAAAACGCATCAAAAACGAGCAAAGAAGTACTATAGGTCAAGAACGACTTGATATGCTAAGTTTGATGTCGATTGAATCAGATGTTATTCGTGAAATTGATTTTGAGGATATCATCAACGAGTTCAGCGAACGAAAGTGTAGAAAAAAAGTTTTTTAACGTCATGTTAGGCGCTGTCCCAAGTTTATTTTATAACTTAATGTACTGTTATTAATAATCAAAAATTTTATAACAGAATAAAATGTTTTGTTTATTTTATTGTGTTTAGATCCTTGAAATGACACGTTTAGGTTGTTTGAAGCTTACTAATGATAAAATTTAGGATTAATTCAACAGTTATTGGAAAAAAGGGGGCCCCATACTCTCAAGGGCCTAGGGCCTCCGATTCGTTTAATCCGGCACTGATTCGCATAAATACCACAGGTTTCAGACCCGAAATCTCCTGGAATATATCTTGACCGGCGCCTTACATGGAAACGCCACAACTTGTGGCGACCAAAATCGTAATGCTCGTTTTTGGGCCACATGAATTGAATTAATTTAAATTTCTTTTCTATTATTAAATTACTTAGGCAGCTAAATTTAATTTATAATGTAAATTTTTAGGGTTCCATACACAAAGGGTAAATCGCAACCCTATTGTTTTCGCTACAATTTCTGTCCGTCTGTCAGCGCCATATATATATATATATATAGATAAAAGGCGCTTCAATTACTGAACGTAAAATGAAATAGTCGCTTTAATTTCATTTCAAATTTGTTTGTGTGAAATTTCGTTTGCAGTAGATTATATCGCTTTCTCAAATACACAAAAGTTTTTCTTTTTCATTTTCATAATTTAAAAACTTTCGAAAATTGCAATTTGTCACTTCCTGTGCATACACAAACGAATACTAACATACTTTTATTCATCAACAAAGTAAACAAATAGGTAACGAATAAACCTGTTCAAGAAACGGACAATTGAGAACAAAACTATTAAAACAAAGAACAAAACTTAAAATTGTGTAGAATTAATCTTAAAAAGTGCAAAATAAAAAAGTTGTTCCAAAAGAAATTTAATCGAAAAAGTTAAAGCTGAGATAAAGTTGCCGAAAAAACATTGTTTTCAAGTATTAGATAAGTTGTTTTCCTAATTGTTAAAATAAAGTTATAAGTAGGAAAAAATATTTCTTCAGGTTTTTTTTCATTTCATATGTATCTATCTATCTATCTATCTATCTATCAATATTCAATATATTAATATATATCCACAAATCCCCCATGGGTTTTAAATAAGGCTGCTATTGATTTATCGCTGTCCTTTTATAAAAGGAACCCACAACCTTATCTCAATATTATCTTCTTTTCCGGGAAATTAGGGAAAAGTATGATGACAGAACATTTACATATTTACAATCAAAATATTATGGATCACTTTTAATAACTGTTTTTCCATTTAAAAAAAACTTTCCACTAACATTTCATTTAAATTAAATATAATTCTAAATTTTTTTTGAATGTCAATTTTATAACTGGCGAAATATGTAAAAACAAATAATTTTTCGTTTATTTTAACCCACAAAAAATAACTTAAAAGAACATTAAAAGGTACTGCTTTTTTCATTTATTTCGGCCCTCAAAAAACAAGTTACAAAAAATTAAAATTAACTGATTTTTTCATTTCTTCTAGTTCTCTAAAAGAAACCTAACAAAACATTAAAAACAGCAGGTTTTAAGTCAAAACTACTGATTATTTATCTTAATACAAATTTAATAATTTAAAAAAAATAACACAAATACATTATTTTTCTTTCTCTCGCTCTACTACATAGATTTCCATCTGAGCCAATAGATTTCTAGATTATTCTTTGCTGAAAAAATAATTGTATTTTAAAGATATTGTTTATATTTATGTATTTTTATGAAAATTTTAAGTACTTTCCAATCAATAGTTATGGTGTTTTTAATAACTTTTGTATTAATTATATTTTATTTTAACAAAATGGCATTTTTTTTTTTAAATATCTGTTTCTTAAATTAATTTTTTAAGCTATTGTCAAATAATAATTTTCTACTGACTGATTGTCGATTGTTTTTTTAACAACAGTTGTAAAAATTTAAATAAAAAATTTCTTCATAAAACAGCCATATTTTTATTAGTTTTTACTTAACTTAAAGCTTCTTAAATAAATTACAAAAATATTATGTTAAATTATTGAGTATACAAACTGCTTCAGATGTAACGAGATGGTATCAATAGTTTTATCTTTAGCAGATAAAGCCATCATTACGTCCATACTTCCCGATTTTAGCTCTATTTTTTCCGCAGAAATAATAGCAAGCAACACTGCAATAAAATACTGCCAAGAAGAAGGGAATTTCACTATATGTTCTGACTCTCTTTCAGCAATCTACGTAATTAATATTATTAATAACAGCGAGTTTTATACAAAAGTTATCACAGACGTATTAATTCAAAAAATGCCAAAGGTCTTTTTAATTTGGATACCAGTAGTGCAATTCACTAACTTTTAACGATCTAACACTTGTTAAATATATCAACATGTTTTTTTGCTTGCACTAACGCATTTGCGATTCACTAACCTATGGTTAACAAATGAAAAATACAAACACAAATGAATGGCAATACTGCTAAACAAAATGGCAAAACAGCGAAAAGAACAAAGAGAAATAAAAAATAATAAACAAAACTTTCCACACAAGTGCTTTATATTTTGTTTTTTTTTTAATTTTATTTCTAAAAAATTGTTTGAATTCATTTTTATAAGGTAGATAAAGTACATATGTATGCGTTTTAATTATAAATATTAATTTATAAATTAAATATTAATTTTATGTTTTATGTTATGTTGTGTAAAACTTATATTGTTTAAAATAAAGAGAAAAATTGACGAGAAAACTATACGTAAGTAAAATAAGTTAAACTAAGTTATCATGTTGTTGGTTGTCCTTACTAAATTATTGTGTTTATGTTTTATATCGTTTAATTTATTTTATTAATAAAACTTATCCCTGATGAAGCTGGAAAATACCAGCGAAACATCGGATAGTAAAATGAAATAATAGTTTTTTATTTTACATTTTCTGCAAAAAAGACCTTAAAAGCCCAAAAGCGAACAGAGTTTATCTCTAAACAATATAAAAAACAAGGTCAATTAAAAATTATAAATATATAAATATTAATTATTTAGAATATTTTACATCTAACGGGCGACTTTATCTTTTGATAAAGTAAACGACGCAAAAATAGTTGTAGTTAAATTAACAACACTCGACTTGCTAAAAAAAAAGCTAATTTATAACAACATCAAATGTTACTAAAAAGCATTTCTGAATAGCAAAGTCTTTCGTTTTGTTGTTAAATTTTTTTAGCGAGTCCCGAATCGTTAAAATTGAATAGTGAATCGCACTACAGGCCACTCTATTATTAACGGTAATGAACTTGCGGATTCTATGGCAAGACTTGCATACAAACCACCTTTAATTGATTATATCTTTCAGACAAAAAAAAAAAATATCAACCGACACGCCGAGCGCACAAGGGCAAGCGTTTGGAACACGATCAACAATTGGTACAAAAGTGCCAACTGGAACAAAATTAATATCCTTTCGTGGCCCTCTGATATAAATAAAACAAAATGGTAAGGATTAGATAAAATTTTTGAGGTTGGGACTAGGGCACACAAAACTGACACACAACCATGTTATGACAAGGGAAAACCCCCCAATATGTTGATGCAATAATACATCTATACTTAACATCACTCACATCATCGCATTCTAATAGAATGTACCAATTATGATCAAGAAAGGAAAAACATATTTGCGGAAATTAATCCACTTACCCTACTATTCTCCCCATCCTATTTTCCAAACAAAACAATAGTCCAATAATGTATAACCATATAACCATATTTAGTTATTAAAATCTGTTGAACTTTTATTAGCATTATATATTTCTTACCATTATATATTTCCCAATTCTGAGCGCCAAAGGATGTCTTCGAACCATTAATTTGGCTTCAGAAAACAACATAGTACGATCCAACAAACACACAGATTAGTAAATGTAATTAAAAAGACCTTTAAGAAAAAAAACACTGTTTTGCAATTTTTATCGATGTTTATCAAGCATTTGACAAGGTATGGCGCGAAGGCCTTATATACAAGTTAAAGCTGAATTTGCCCAAAAACTTCTATAAGCTCATAAAAAATTATTTAACTGATAAGTTAATACTAAAAGAAGGAGATTTCTTAAGCTCGCCTCAGCTTATTAAAGCCGGAGTTCCACAGGGTAGTATTTTGGGACCCATTTTATACTTGCTGTACACATTCGATATGCCAATTAGCAATCAAGTGCACACATCAACATTTGCTGATGACACAGCTTTTTTAAGTATTAATGAAAGCGCGCAAGTAGCATCACAAGATTTACAAGGTCACGTACTCAAATTGGAAAAATGGTTGCAGAAATGGAGAATTAAGGTGAATGAACAGTTATATGAACACTCATATAACTTTCACACTGCGTAGGGACTCATGCCCCCCTATTCGCATAAATAATCAAATGATACCCCAGCTTTCAGACGTCAAATACCTCGGTATACATCTTGACTGGCGCCTTACTTGGAAAAGCCACATAGAATCCAAGTTGACACAAATGAAGTTAAAAGCAGTCCAACTAAACTGGCTTATTGGCAGAAACTCTATCCTCAGCTTAGATAGCAAATTACTATACTTAACAAATTACTCGATACTTAAACCAATTTGGTGCTATGGGATTCAATTATGGGGCACTGCCTCAGCTAGCAATGTTGAAAAAATTCAAAGGCGTCAAAATAAGATTCTTCGAATGATCACAGTTGCTCCCTGGTATATCAAAAACTCTAATATTCACAAAGATCTAAACGTGCCAACAGTTAAATCAGAAGTAGCGAAACATGCGGTAACGTATTTGAAAAAGCTTGAAACTCAACCAAATCCACTGGCGCGTAACATTCTTAATGCTCCTGGTTACATTCGACTAAAAAGAAGAGATACTGCTTTTCTTGCCCGTACAATAGAGGGATGACCAGTAAATAATTTCAGCAATCGTGGAAGATACATTTTTTTTTGCCTTGCACTGGCTGGACTTAAAAAGTATATTTTATTTTAGACTTAAGATATGAGTAATTGTTAGTTCAAACATACTGAAGATACAATAAATAAATATGAAATAAAAAAAAAAATAAATAAATATATTTCTTATTAAATCTTTAGCTTAAGGCTTCTTCGCCATAGCTTATTATATATAGGTAAACCCTTTATCTACACGCAAAGAAAAAACATGGTTATTGTATGGTCACGGCAACAAAACGATGTTCTTTGTAACAATATATGTTTGCTGTGAACAAATTATAATAATATTAAACATTACTTTGATCACGATAAATATGTTTTTGTTAACTTTTGTTAACAGTTAATCATTCAATGGTTATACGCACCAAAAAGCAAAATGGTTAATTTGAACCATATTAAAATTCAAACCACAACTAAATTTTTTTTAATATTTAAAAATAAAATTATATTTATAATCATAATATAGTATTATTAAACATAGTGTGTTAGTGTGACTAAAAATACACAAATAATGTTTGGTTTTAAAAATATATGTTTTGGTTTTGTCCTTTTTTCAGTTCAGTTCAGTTCAGTTTAAGCTATTGGTTAATCTAAAATCGTAAAAACATTAAATACACATTTGTTTTCAACAAATAAATTTGTTTTTATTATAAAAGTTGAACAAGGATTTCTCCTTGTTATAAAAGGCAGCCAAAGGCTCCTGACTACTGGTGTACTCACACCACAATTTGATTAAAAAACGATTTTTAAAATACACGACTTCTTTATTGCAAGCCAGGAATTGAATTAATTTCTCTGATTAAATTTTGCTTAATTATAGTTCTTAATTTCGAAGTGCTTAATAATTATTTTTATGGGAAAATGCCTACTCTGCAGCTTTACATAAATTTGTATTATTAAAATACTTTATTCTATGGGAAAATGCCTACTCTGCAGGTTTACATAAATTGGTATTATTAATAATTTTAAGTGCTGATCATATTATCACACAAGCTTGAGTTGCAATATGATTTCGCAATACAAGTTCATACAGGTTCAATGTTCTTAATTTAGTGTCATACCTAAATATTAGGGGTGTTAACTTAAATGATAGTTTTAAATTAAAAATATCAAACATATAAAAAGGTAAGCAGAAAATATCAATGTATATATGTATGTATGTATGTATGTATGTATGTATGTATGTATGTATGTATGTATGTATGTATGTATGTATGTATGTATGTATGTATGTATGTATGTATGTATGTATGTATGTATGTATGTATGTATGTATTTATGTACGTATGTATGTATGTATGTATGTATGTATGTATGTATGTATGTATGTATGTATGTATGTATTTAAGTAAGTCTAAATGGAATGTATTTGTTTTTTTGTTATTTATAAATATATTCATACGTTATCACATACATATAACCATTTACATGTTTCACATTATATTATAATATGTTTATATTATAAATATAATTATGGCTATATTTTACAATGTTATTGGTATGTAAAACAATAATATGTTCCAATGACAACAATATTATTATGGTTTAAAATAATATGGTTTGAATATAACTATATAATTCAACCATAACATGTTACTCTTAGATTATGGTTACCTCAATCATGTTTTTTTTCTTTGCGTGTATAAGATATTAAGCGTATGAATTTATTTATTAACTAAATCTGTAAATAAATAAAATAAATAAATAAAAAATTTATTTTCCAATAATATAATTTACGTTACACACCCTACACACCAGATTATGTAAATGATCTTCATATTTGTTTCTCCTGCGATAGTATGATTTTACTCAGCTAAAATTGTTGCTTTATGAATGCCCATTGTCTCCAACCATTTTTTTTATAATCTTTTTTTTTATAATTCCGGAAACTGTTCTTAGTAATATGCTTTACATTAGATCAAACTTCGTAAAGTTTTTACGTTAATAAAATTGAACATTATATATTAAAAGTTCCAAAAATATCTGAACCTACTTGACGGTTCCTAGCCAGTTCCAATTTTTGTACCAATAGGAGCAATCTTTCTTAACCCTAGTCCTTATACCCTAGTACAGGTGTGGCCACTGACACTTTGGAGTAATGCACTTCATAAATGGCTTACACTTTTCTATTGAAATTTTGTATCGAAGAAAATGGCAAAATTTTGCGTCAACTGACATCTCAATTACTATCCTAGGTCCACCCACTGAGGATCTATGAGATTCTTAAGCCGAGACCCCCAAGAAAGTATACCCAAGTACAGATGTAATTGTATTAATAAAATTATTAAAGACTTTGGTTCTTTGTCGTAATGTAAATTTATTTTATTTATTATTAGTTAATTTTTTTATTATAACTTAAATTATTTATTTTTTGTCTACATTATTGCAAGTTTTGCATACAAAGAAATTGCTCGAATGTTGCACACATAGTGGCCGTTTACATTCAGAGCACATGTTACGAATGCGTCTTCTGTGTTCGTCGTAAATATAACACAAATAGCAGCTCCAACTTGGATTTTTTTCCTTGCTGAGCCGCTGCTGCACTCGTTGAAGGTGTATAGAGTCAACTTTTTCATTTAAGGCCGTGTTTATATAGCTCGCTATGCCAAGTTTCGTGTTAAAGTTACGCATTACCTGGACACTGACTGACCGGCTTGCAATGAATGTCATTCATAGCTCCTTAGCGAGCTGGCGAAGAAAACGTTTGCGTCTAAGCTTACTATATGGAAAGTTTTTATTATTTCCAAAGTATATGATATACGCTGCCAATGCCATCAAATAAATCATATTAAAAAACAGAGATAATGGCGAACGCTTAGTCTGTCTTTCGCAAGTATATTCTCGAAGTAGATGTTCCATAATATCCACTCCTTCTTTTGTTTTATTGTAAAATTCAAAGATTTCTTAATATATTATATAGATTTCTTAATATATTATATATAGTGTTATTTTATCATGTTACCAAAACATCCCTTAGATTATTCGACGAGGCACTTTTTCATGAAATGCATTCTACTAGGAGTTATGTTTGGTCCTAAATTTATTATTTATTTTTCAGTTAGTTTTGTTAGTTCACCCGTACACTGTTTAAGGTGCTCGGTCAGAACGATTGAGAATAAATATAGACGTGCAGCCTTTGAGAAATGAAAATTAGTCCTAACTTTATTTCAATTTTTTAGTGGTATTTATAGTTTGTTTATAGGAGGACAGAGTATTTGATTTAAGTTTTAATTCGAAGTTTTTCTACACTAATTGTAATTAGAAAGATCTTTATACGGAGTTAATCGACAAACAAGCAGTACTCTAAACCGCGGCAAATTTTTGATTTGATCATTCTTATATTAACTTTAGCATGTTTCTTAAATTACTACAAAGTTGAATTATTGTATTTTGACATAACCATCACCTAAAAAACAAATGATATGTAAGTAGAAGCCTTACTTAATTCTGATTTTATTTAATTAGATTCTGCCTAGCAGTCATTATTTACTTTTACAAACCGCACAAAATTTTAAATACACTTACATTTCTAGTGCTTCAGTTATGGTTTATGGATTTACTTCATATTGAGGTGCCTTTCCCTGAATAATATTCTTAAATTCTGCAAATAGTATTTAAAATATCCTGCTAAAAAATAAAAGATGCTGTCACATTTTCAATACCTTTAAATCGGTAAAATTGCGTGCATTCACTACTTTTTCTCTATTTTCTCTAGAAAATAAGAAATTTTTGCAAAGGTATCCTATATTTGAACCAATATACCAATGTACCTCCTCGCAAAATTTTATTAAATACAGACAGACAAAAATTATAAAAATTGTTTTTTTGTATTCCATTTCGATGACTCACTGCACCAAAAAAATTAAAAAAAATATTTAATGTACAGAAATGTACATTTTTATTAAATATTTACATAAGTCTATATGTCAAAGATGTGTTAAAAATGGTTGAACTTTTTAGCTTAATTATTCGCCAGTTGATCTATAACAAAAAAAATTCCACTCGAAATTCATTTTTTGAAAAAATAATACTAACCTTGTTTCTTCAAGTAGTATTCGTAATACAAAGGCCAAAGGCTTATTTCTTGCTTCTCAATAAGACATAGTAGTATTTATAAGACAACATAAAAACTTCAGTTCTGCACTTTATTCCATCTCTCGAAATTCTTTACTAAAGCCTTTTGTTAAATTATATTACTGATGTAAGCAGAAGGAGCAAAACTATTATGTTAACACTTTGGAAAACATAACTTTTTCTATACAAACTATTTATTTATAGTTTTGTTCAAATAAATAATACGTTAACGTAATTTATCTGGAAACATAGAAGAAACAACTTTGCTGAAAGACATAATTGATTCTACCATAAAGTAAACTGAAAGTAATAAACTTTTTTGATTTAGTGTAAAACTAGAATAGCTTTCTTTCTTATTTTTCTTGAATATACAAGTGAGTGCATTTACTTTCTAGTAGTTAAGGATCTTGGCAAAATACCATAACGTTTTCTTGTTATTTGCTTACCTGTGTAGTATATGTCTTATCTTAAGTAATTCTATTTTTTAACTATTACTGTAACTACTACCACAGCTTAGTTTTCTTCAGTTGTTCCATTCTAGGGTTTAAAAGTTTTTTATTCATTGCTTTTGTTGATGTCGGAAATAATGATTTTTATACTTTATTTTATAAAGAAAAAATGCTAATCATAATTTCTTGCAACAATATTCTTGGAAGTTACAGATGGTAAGAAACAATATTAGATTCAATTAATATCAATCTTAAGAAGGGTTAAGGGTTGTGATGACAAAGAAATAAATATAGAAATATTCATTGTAATAAAACTTGTATCAAGTTTATAGTCATTACTGTCTGTGTTGTGAATATTATGAATAATTCTTAAGTAATGGAATTATAAAAAATATGATCTTATGGAACAACTACAATTTTATATTACTGCTACCAATAAACCTAGTCCCTTGCCACACAGCTAATGAAACAAGTGGACCATATGTGGTTTCAACAGGACGGTGACACTTGCCACACAGCTAACGAAACAATGGCTCTTTTGCGGGACAAACTCAATAGCCGTAATATCTCACGTGGTGGCGATGTCAATTTGCCGCCAAGATCATGTGATTTTACACAGTTGGACTTCTTTCTTTGGGATTATTTGAAGAAAAGGTGTATGTCGATAAGCCATCAATAATTCAAGAGCTAAAAGATGAGATAATTCAGCCTTAGCGACAATTTGGAGCATCCGATGGAGAGGTCCCGGCGGCCATTTGGCAGACATTTTGTTCCATACCAATATCAAAAAATAAATAGAAACCTAATTTGTAATTTAATTAATTCTTCCTTAGAGAGAATAAAATCGAACTTAAGCTTGACTATTTTAAATTTCAGTGTATGTAATACATAAATAGTTCGACTAATAATAATTTAAAATTTTCAAAAATACATACAGTAGCTCACAAAAATATTTTGCTTCTATCTTTTTGGCATAAATTTATATTATATTAATCAATAACATAAGAACTATTTGATATATAAAATTTTTGTTTTCTAATTTTAATAACATACATTCTTATATAACAATAAAAAGTAAAAAACAATAATAACTTTTACTTCGTTCTTGTTATTGGGGTTTTATTGTTTTTAACTTTGGAGCTCACAAAAGTATTTTGCTTCTTGGCGATCACCGTTATTTTTTAAATATTGGAGTTGTTTTTTCTAGTTGCTGTGTTCTTTTAACATGAAATAACACTTGTAGTAAATTCTTTAAGTTCATAGATAAAACGATTTCTAATGTTATTGTTGCGTAAAGACGTAAAATTTTAGTAATAAAAATGCCTAAAGGAAAAGAGTTGAATATTTCGCAGAAAAAAAATTATATTATAATCAAGGTAAATCAATCAAATATATTTGTGACATGTTTGGTCGATGCCGGCAGACAATAGAGAATATAATTAAGCGGGCAAAAGAGCGTGGTAGTATTGAAAATATTAAGCGAAACGGGTGTCCAAAATTGTTAACAGCTAGAAATGAGAGACAAATCCTTAAAGAAAATCGAGATAATCCACATTTATCTGCTCCAAAAAATAATAATAAACTTAAGGCAATCCGAAAAACAAGTGTCAGTGACGAAACAATACGTAGAGTCCTAAGAGCTAAAAATATTCATGGCCGTGTGGCTCGAAAAAAACCCTTTATATCTGACGTCAACAGACAAAAGCGGTTATCTTTTGCGGAGCTGCATAAAAATAAAACTTTTAAGTTTTGGAAAACAATAGTATTTAGCGACGAGAGCAAATTTAACATTTTTGGGTCAGATGGACGTCGCACGGTGGTTCAGAATTAATTTTCATTGGCCAAAACCTATATTTTTTGTTGACACAGATTCTTAAAATTTTTATGTCACCAGAAAGAAAACAGATCAAAACTAAGGTAGCCGAAAAATTGGGTCAAAATATTCGCAGTAGTGGGCGTGGCATGCTGCTAAAGGCAAAGAATATGTTAATTTAAAAATAAAATAAAAATTGTAATATTTGATCTCATATTAATTGCGATTTCTTAAAAACTGTTATCGATATTGAGCTGCGGTTTTTTTGTTATGTTGGGTGAACTGTTGTTTTTAAGAAATGGTATATGCGCACCCTGTATAATTTGTAAATAGGGTGTTATGTTTAAAATTGGAAACCTCCATATATTCGCAAAGTTTGAAGTTTAGTAGTATATAACTTCTAAAGGACAAAAAAGGACAAAAAACCGAAACCACCCAAAGAAAGGCAAAAGTGTTCTCTTTAACCCTATATATACTTTTGCACCCGCCCGGATCCGCCCGTAGAACACTTTTTCTATTTTAATGAAAATACTCAACATTTTTACAAACAAATTTCTATCAAAATTGCTAGTAACTTTACTTTAGAAGCCACTGCCAAAAGTACAAATTGCATATAGCAAAACTTAAGGGGAAAGAGAGGAATCTAACTAAAAAGTTAATTTTATTCGAAAATTGAGAATTTTAGTACACAAAACAATTTTTGGTAAAATTTCCTTAAAATCTAGTATAAGTTGTATATGACAAATTTTCCCATAGAAAACTTGTATAAACCGAATCAACTTAGGTAGTTAAACTTAGTTTTTTGTGTTTAGGTAATCTACTTTAGGTTTAACATTTTTATATGTAGTATAAATCACAATAATTTGGAAATAAATTTTATTTCGGTACAAGTATTCGATTTAAAAAGGCAAATTTATTGTACATTTTCCAAATCAGCTTAGGTAGTTGAACTTGGTTTTTGTCTTAAAAAATTCCATACAAAAGAAAAATACCTGAGCTAGCCTAGGTAATAATAGCTCTAATATTTTTTTGTGTGTACGTAATCTACTTTAAGCTTGACATTTCTTTATTGAGTATATAAGGACAAAAATTTGGAAATAAATTTTACTGTCAGACAAGAATTCGATTTGAAAAGGTTGATAAATTTTTGGAAGTTATTTTTACAGCACTTCAACAAATACATTATTTTCAGCTTAATTAAAATATGGAAACTTTCAGCTATAATGAATTGACCGAAGAATATTTTAAAAACAAAGAAGATGTTTTAAACCATATTGAAAGAAAATTGAACATAAATGCTATCAGCAGTGAAACGCAAATGGAAATAAAAAACAAAGTATCTGATTTCGTAAAAATATTGCAAAAACGCTACAAGGAAGTTCACTATAGTAAAAGTAAATTTTACAAGCGCTTTGAAAATTGGTTACAAGGTGAACTTAGTATCCAGGTGATTTCAGTGGTGTGGTATCCACCAGTATACTCAACTCAGATTACGTGCGCTCGAAAAAGGCTCAAACTAAGGCCATTAGAGTTAGAGATAGAGGAACAGACTATTAAATTGAATTACCAATTAATACTATCTATGATAGACGGAAAATCTGCCCAGGTTTTGACTGATACAAAAGCTTCATCCAGCTGTATTATATGTAAAGCAACATCAAGTCAGTTAAACCAAGAACCGACAAAGTCGGAGGATAGTATTGATGCATTTGAATTTGGATTATCACCGCTACATACGAGGATAAGATTTATGGAACACATACTGAAAATAAGCTATGATTTGGACTTCGGAGCTTCAGGATCAGTAAGAAATAATGACACCAACAAAGAGATAAGAAAATTGAAAAAGAAACAAGTTCAAGATGCATTTCTCAAGCACGGGTTGATTATAGATCAACCAAAACAAGGATCAGGTAACACAAACGATGGCAACACCGCAAGAAGATTTTTTTTGGATCCCGAAACTACATCTCATATAACAGGTGTTGATATAGATGTTATTTCAAGATTTAAAACAATTACTGAAGTACTTGCGTGCAATGAACTAATTAATGCTAAAAAATTTGGTGATTACGCCAAGGAAACCGCTGCTATATATACATCCAAATACAAATATAGAAATATGTCAGCAACAGTGCATAAAGTTCTTTATCATGGAGAAGAGGTCATTAAGCACCATTTATTACCAATTGGAGATTTGTCAGAGGAAGCCCAGGAAAAAAGAAACAAGGATTACAGGTTTTACAGAGAACATAATACCAGAAAAATATCACGAATTTCTACAAATGAAGATTTATTTCATATATTATTGGCAACTTCAGATCCCTTAATCTCTAGCATTCGAAGTCAATGGAAATTGAATCATTCAGAACTAAATGCCGAAGCTAAGGCACTGCTACAGGACACAGGTAATACAGAGCAGAATATAGAATATTTACAGGAAATATTCCAGCCAAATGAATAATAATTATAATTTAAATTTAGTATTTGAATAAAATAAAGTATACAAACATTAATATTAAATATTATTTTATTTACCTAGAATCTATTTATAATTATAAATAAATATGTATATAATTAAAGAAAAATTAAATTACACTGTTTTGTTTTAAAATTGACCAAAAACTAGGAAATATGTAAGTATTGTTAGGCATAAAGTTGAAATTTGGACAATCCTAATGAAAATACGGAAAATACCTCAGTGAAAATAGGGGCCACCCTAAGGATAGCAAAATATTGTATTGTCATCCAAGATTGACCCGTGGACCAAATTTGAGCCAAATTGTTTAAGGAAAAGTGGGTCAAAAATGAGTTGGTACATTTGAAACGGAATTTCAGACAAGAATTAGGAAAAGCAAATCGAAAGTTCAACTTTAGGCTTGAATTTCTCAGCAACCGCTGCACCGATTTTAATAAGGCCTAAACTCGGTAAAAGCTTAAGATGTTGTCTATTGACTAAAAAAAGAACTACTAAAAAATCTTTATTAGTTAAAAAGTTACAGAGTTTTGGCCAATGAAAAACGTTTCTGAACCACTGTGCGTCGTATGGTGTGGCGTACGCCAAATGAAGCCTTTAATATAAAAAATATAAAACCAACAGTTAAACATGGCGGTGGATCCATAATGGTGTGGGGCTGTATGTCAGCTTTAGGAGTAGGAAAGTTGGTGTTTATTGACGGTACTATAGATAGGCATGTATATTTGTCCATATTAAAAGAAATTTACATGAAGTTTAGTGGAATCAATGACCTGACGCGTAGAAGCAGTTATTGCTAACAAGGGGTACCATACAAAATATTAAAATAAATAATTTTGTTTTAATAGAATTGCTAAATAGTTGAAAGAAAGAAAAAAGCAAAATACTTTTGTGATGCAAAAACTACGTGCCTCGTTTATTTTTTTTAATTCAATATTATATTAAAGATTTTTTTATTTTTTTTAATGAGAGAGAATTAAATGTTATGTTTTTATGTGATTTTCAATAAAATATTATGCAATTTTTGTAAGAATATAAAACTATACAGAATTTTGTCTATACATTTATTTTATTTTGCTTAAGCAAAATATTTTTGTGAGCTACTGTAAATAGAAATGACAATAATTTCCTAAATAATTTGTGTTTTATTCAAACTCAAAGTCGGCCCTTAAAAATTTAACCACCCTTTATACTATATGGAGGAAGAAGATAGATAAATTTAATAATTTAAAAATGTTTCACGTTTTACTCGCGGTATTTAAACTAAAAACATTCATCCCACAACTAACAGTATCTTAACTTACAATACAAAAATTAAGCAATCCGGAAAATAAAATGCTAACACACAATTTCCAAGACGTGAGCAAAAACTTTAACTATTTTGGACACATTTTGCTATAGAGAAAAATTTTAAAAATAATAAAATTAGATCACCTGTATGCGTGCTG